>OX038885.1:13760858-14360858 GCA_943789525.1 Agriphila geniculea
TTCCTTGTAGTTTAGTTGGACCATTATGGTTCTGCATCAGGTGTTCCATTTTCCAAAATCAATTATACCCTAAGCTATGCCCAGGCTTAACAGCTGTATAACAAAAAAAGTTTTGTTCAAATCGGTGCAGTAGTTTAAAAGTTATGCGCGTACATACAAACTTACAAACAAACAAACACACAAAAATTCTAAAAACTATTGTTTTGGGCTTTAAAAAGTAATTGCTAAATGTTAAATACATTATGTATTTAACATTTAGCAATTTTACTTTTAAAAAAAAAATATTGAATGTACAGAATTGGCCTCGTTACGATTTTATTATATGTATAGATGAGGGTGCCACTTGTTATATAGGGGAGGGGCCATAACATTCATCTCCTTTTACAGTTTTGTATCTTTAAAAGTATTTAGCGTAAAAATTAGGGCATCCAATCTCGGTATACCGAGATCTCGAAATACCGAGATCCCGCGTCATTTTCCAGTCCCGCAAGGAGCGAGATTACTAGCGCGGGATCCGCGGGATTAGCGGGATTGGAAAATAGCATAGAAACGTCCTTTCGCAAGCCTTATTTATTAAAATTCTTTTAACTAAATGCTGTTTGATAAGAAAATACTTCAATTGAATAGTTAAAATAATTAAAAGGAATAAATTAATGATTTCAGATTTTTATTTTAAGGTGGTTCGATGAGCTCAGTAGCGTTACGAACTGAAATAAATCAATTAAGTTTTATCAAGGACTTGGATTAAAAGTTTTGATAATTTTGCACAAATAAAAGAGTAAAATGCATTTTCTAAATAGAATTTCAAGAACTCAAACTTAAGCAATAAGTCGTACATCTCAATAGTGCCAAAAGTGGCCACATTTAGCAATATCGAAATTAATAACTTATTGCTCATATTTAAAGTCTTGAAAAAATATTTAAAAATTGCACTTTAATCTTCTATTTGCGCAAAATAACCAAAACATTTATTCTAAGCCCTTGATAAAACGTAAATGATTTATTTCCATTGGTGGCGCTACTGAGCTCATCGAACCACCTTAACATATAAATACCTCTTTCATCTTACACCTGCGGGATCCCGCAAATTCCGAGATTTCGCGGGATCGTAAATCATCGGTCCCGCTAATACCGAGATCACAAATCACATGCGGGATTGGATGCCCTAGTAAAAATATTGTCCATGAATACGAACGTAGTCCATCGAACCGCGTCTCTTTATCGTTTGTGGACTGTCACTGCCTCCGATGTCCGATTTCAAAGGCAGATTTACTCGCAATAACATCGTTGAAAAACATCACTGCACTTTCTGGTTGACCTAGTTCAAATATTTAAACGAACTATTTTGTGAGAAGTCTTTGTTAAGAGTCTTTGTGAATTTGATACTGCTTGATGTGGAGTGGCACCTACTGAATATAAAATAGGTAAGTACCTAATTATTGAGTTTATACAGCAGAAAATAGGTAGGTAGTTATCAAACTTTTAATGGTAAAAACATGTTAGCTTTGTAGTTGTTTTGTACACTGTATTTTGTTTTTTGTAATAATGTAACAATTTTCAAATCCCAAATATGGATCAAGTTTTGAGCATGCAAGTGCTGTGGAAGGTACCTAACATTTTATATCATACAGACTAGCCAGCACGAATTTGCTAAACAACTAGAATTGCATTTTTAACAATTAAAACAAATTGTTTATTTTAAATTTTCATAATTGTTACTTAATCAATAGAGGGTTAATTGGCATCAGCTATTATTGTTAATTTTAAACCACAACACAGCTTCGATGACACGCTGTGACGCAAAGATAATGATGTGCGGTGTGATATGACACCATGCATTTCACCGAATAGTTATTAATCATGACCGCACAGCGTAGCCCGCTATTATGTTAATTTTCCACGGAAGGTAGCATAGTAACTCGCTATGTCATAGCTTTTGCATAATTGTAAACAAATATTGACGTGGAAATGTTAATATTTAACAAACGCATTTATTTATAAGATTTATCTGGCTAAAAATAAAAGCAAAAAATACGAACACTGTTAAACCGCACCATGCAGCTATATGGTTGGTATGTATCGCCACTTTATCTATTATTTCTATTTATCTAATTAATTATTTCTGAAAAGCATGAATTTCACAAGTAAAACAGTTCCATAAAAAGTTTTCTGTTGACACGAATAGCTCGTTAAAATTATGTCAATAAACCTTTTCAAGTTTTAATGAAGCTCAGCATAGGCGGGACGTAAATAAAGTTTAACCAAAGGATAAATTAATTTTAAATCTCTTCTTAGCTCTTAATATTCATAAACTGGCAGAGTAATAGAACATTTTACTTAGATTAAGTTTATTTACGGATAACTCTGGAAAATTGTAAGTTAAAGGAAAATTAACGAGCCGTCTCTCGTCTGTTAAAACTTTAAACCCTTTTATATGTACACGCTGTCGCTACTGTGTGTAAACATTTTCTTATTCTTCATATACAGGGCTATTAAAATTTGTAAAACACCAACAACCTTTCCTAAAACAGACAACAAATTAATCGACTTTCCATACAAAATGTCTGAACAGCTGATCGAGTTTTATATGAAAAGTCAAATTTTTTTTGGCCTCGTTCGGAAAAATCGTAGAACAAATGTTGTTACTTGTGATATTAAAAATATACTCCTACGAGGTTGTTGGTGTTTTACAAATAACCCTGTATACATAGAATATTTCATATTAGCAAATTGCCATACATTTTGAACCAGTGTTTTCGGCAAGATACAAAGTAAAGTATCTGATCAATAATGCAACTTACGAGGCAACCCTCCATTCTATCCCATAGTTTTCTCTATATAGGCACCTAGTGGATTCGCACAAATAAGTTAAGCTTTTTGGTACAACACCTGCACACGATAGCGCTCGACAAAACTTTAATAAAGCAATAATAAATTATAGCAAAGTGAAGCTCACTTTAACAATTTCCTACCCATCTCATTCATTTTGTTTGCGGACCGTATCCGATTCGCTGATGCTGTTATGAGCGATATAAATTCACTGGCTAATTAAAACACAGTTTAATTACGATGTGCATATGTAGATGACCATACCCGTACATAATAGCGGATTGGTATGGAACCTACCTATATACTTAACTATACATATTGTTTGTATCAAACAGATAGCGATAGCAGTGATCAATGTTCAAGCTCAATACACATGATTTATTGAATAATATTTAGCAACGAATTCTCGTTGGTTTTCTTTTATGTATTTTCATACATTGTATCATCATAAAAACCCATTATACAGGGTGAAACCGAAGTCATTGGCAATCTTTTAAACATAGAATCTAACCGCGATATTGATAACAATTTGAAAAAATCCCCTGTTGCCCCGTGGTGGCAAGAATGAGGTGGCGATTTTACGCTGTTAGATTTAATTTAAAAGATTGCCAATGACTTCAATTCCACCCTGTATAACTCCTGTGGGAGAATGTTAGAATCTAGTCGCTTGGCAGATGAGTTGTAAGAAAAACGCAAAATACTTTTTGTGAGAAAAACGCTCCTATTTTCTGGTGTATTGCCTCTAAGTGATTATTAACAATTGACACTTTTGAGTGGGTTTTAAGGTTATTGTACTGTCTGCTAGACAGCGACACAGCTAAAACCTATATTATTATAAAAAAAAACCGGACAAGTGCGAGTCGGGCTCGCCCACCGAGGGTTCCGTACAGACCTACATCTATACATAAAATAAAGCTATAGAAAAGTTGTGTCGGTACAAAGGAAATATTTTGAAAAAAAGTGGTTGGTAGTTATTAGTTTTTTTATATGAAAACTGTACTACGGAGAGTTCAAGCATCATCACAGGTTCTACCTACCGGAATTATGTGAAAAATTGCTTAGATTATAAGTTGGACTCCAAGCTACCAAACTGTAAAAAAATACCATCAAAATCGGTTCAGCAGTTTTTGAGTGATTCGCGCAAAAACATTTAGAATTGACTGCTATATATAGATAACCATTTGAAATCCTTTGTCGCCACGTAGAAAATAAACCTTCCAGGGATACGACAAAGAATTGACCACGGGCGAAGGTTTGAAATGGAATAGTACATTACTGCAGCGGCACTCAAGACAGGCATTGAAGAACATACGTGAGTCCATCAATGCCTAGTTGCGGCCAAGGCTTGTATAGTATACTTTTCTCAAATAATGCGCGGAAATTCAAACCAAGTAGCTTATAAACTTTTAACTTTTTAGTTTTAAAAGTTTTAAGCTTTTTTTTATTTTAAATTACAGTAATTGAAAAAAGAAAATGGAAAGATTTTTTTTAATCTTTTTGGAAAGTGCACATCAAGGCCTTTCATTTGATACCCATACTGCAAAAAAAAAAAAAACTTTTTCTTTCGTTTTTAATTTTTTTCAGTTTTTTTGGAATATGCTCATCAAGGCCTTTCATTTGATACCCATATTGAAAAAAAAATTTTTTTTTTCGTTTTTAATTTTTTTTCATCTTTTTGGAATGCGCTTATCAAGGCCTTTCATTTGATACCCATATTGCACCAAAACATTGTTTTCTCGTTTTGTTTTTTGGGTTCCGTACCAAAATGGTAAAAAAGGAACCCTTATGGTGTGACTCAGTCTGTCTGTCTGTCTGTCTGTCACAGCTGGATATCTCGAGAACTACTAATGGTATCAACTTGAAATTTGGAATAGTTTAAGATGACATTTGTCCAACTATTTCGCGAATAAGAAATAAATAAAAATATAAACATATTTTTTACAACAGGGACTGAAAAGGGGTCTTAAAAATTTGAAGTGGGGCAACTAGGGCATGTGGGGTATCATATGAAAGAGCGTCGTTTGCACGTTTTTAAACATTTTTTCTTTTTTTTAGGCCGCATAGTTTTCGACTTATGGTGAAAATTGTAAAAAAAAATACCGTTCCCCCCCTTATCTCCGAAGTTTGCAGAGAGAAAAATCTGAAATAATTCTATGTGATAGTAGTTTATGTAAAGATTACAGGAAAAATAAAACGATGTCTCAATATAACACACTTTTTAAGAAATTCAAAAAACAATCAAATTTTTTTTAGTTTTACTACCAGTCAACAAATGGCGCTGTCCTAAGCATGCTAACCTAAGGAAAAATATAGTTCCACTATCGGTCAAGAGATGGCGCAACCTAACACTACAATAATAAATTGGTGGCTGGTTCTAAAATAATTACCTACTATTTGCCGTACGAATAAACGAAGAATAAGTTCCTACTTAGTAATATAAACAGTTTGCAATGTGGAGTGGCTGAAACGTTTTTCAGTCACCATAAGCAGCTGTGGTTAAGATTTGTAAATTAACTGTCCGCCTGTTCGCCCTTCCAACTGTCTGCTGTTTATCCTACTTTTTTAAAGACTGTACTAAAGTAACATATCCAAATATATTTATGATTGTACGGAACCCTCGGTGCGCGAGTCCGACTCGCTCTTGACCGGTTTTTTTTTCAGTTTTTTGGAATGTGCTCATCAAGGCCTTTCACGTGATACCAGTATACCGAATATTAAAAAATAAATTTTTTTTGGAATGTGCTCCCTCATCAAGGCGACATTTGATACCTATAAGTATTTGTGTTTCATTGAAAAGTTCGCTCCATATCTGAATTACACGTGTGTAATGAGTTTTAATACAGACGCGGCAATTTTTGTATGAAAATCCATTATTACACGTTAGTATTGGATTCTCATACAAATATTGACGGCGCGGTTTAGGTCTGTCCGTAAACTCCGATTTAGCACGAAGAAGTTTGTCAAAATAATGTTCGAATTTCCAAGCACGTTTGAGAAAAAATAAAATAATTACAAACCCACCGCACCTGTATAAAATACAAGTACTGCTAATTGTCAACAGATGGCGCTGTATATCAATATTTTTTTTAACGTACCTAGTAAAGACGATATTAAGTAATAATCATAGTACCTAGCGATAGCTTGACACTATTGGTAGTTTCGGCAACAAAACTAAACTTAAAAATTTTAGTTATTAAGGTTATTATTTACAATATGAAAGTTTTATGGTACACATAGCTGCACTTAAAAAACTGTGTATTTTTCTATTTGAATTGCAACTTTAAAATAAGTTATTTTTAAGTTCAAATCGATTGGATAAGTCTGACGTGCTGCTTGCTGTCCATTATAATATGATATGCTAAAAAATATGCTATGTGCTAAATGACAAAGTAATATGCTAGACAGAAAGAAAATCTGCCTTTAGCATATAATATGCTACCTAAATTAACAACACTGATGTTTAATCTTTTTTAATTCTTCTGTCATAGGGCAGACATAGGAATCCAAATCCGTACAGCCGATTTTTTTTTGTATTGTTGTCTTCTTCGGTTTGAAAACCAGTAAACCTCATTAATTTTTAGATCCTCAACATTAAAAATGTGAATCGGTTCGATTCCGGAGATCCTTGGATCGATTCATTGAATCGATTCAGTGTTTCAGATCGATTAAAAAAATCGATTTTAGGACCTTAAAAAATCGATTATTCGAATAATCGATTTAAAATCGACATGCCTATTTAGAGCCAAATTTATTACTTTTTAATTTTATTTTTAAAAGTAATTAACTATAGCAATATTTAAAGGATCTGAATAATAAATATTGATATTTTAAAAAGAATTAGTGGCGCGATTATCACAAAAGTAATTAGAAGTTAAACTATGACCGCGCATACCGTTGTTTCACCAAGATGAATAATAATTACGTATTTTAATGACCATATTTTTTATGATTTAATTACAAATATACAGTTTTCAGATTTATTCCTGTAAGTGTAGTATAAGACGCTATTACCTGCCAAATTTCATAGTCCTAGGTCAACGGGAAGTACCCTATGAATTTTGATTCCTTTGAGAGTATCGAAAATGCATTTTTTGCGCCCTAAACGGCAGTATCTTTTTTTTACGCTAACTTAGAAGTTTGATTTTTTTACAGCTTCAAGGGACCGTAGACTTTAGTATATGGTTTAAATTTCAACTCGATACCTCCACGCGTTCCCGAGATAAAGGGTCTTGACAGACAGACGGACGGACGGACGGACAGACAGACGGACAACAAAGTGATCCTATAAGGGTTCCGTTTTTTCCTTTTGAGGTACGGAACCCTAAAAATGACATAAACCCAATAATTTTTCGTTACTCCTAATAAAATTAAGTGCTTTTATTAAGGAACATTTATAAAAACATTCGTTTTAATTTTAGCTTCAACATTAGCTTCAACTATAAATACATAAATGCAAATAACCCAATTTAACTGTTTAATTTTAAACCTATCAAGAGTAAAAACATAAATGTGTCTAAGAATAGAAAATTATGGTGATGACGTCAAACAACCTAATGGCCGCAAATATTTCGTGAATTTAGTTTGTCTAGTCTAGACGTTAATGGGTTTAAAAATTTAAATTTTGTATTTGTATTTGTAGATAAATACGTAAATTAACTGTTGACTGGTAGGCGTTTATTGAAAGTTATAAGAGGAGAGAAGATAATGTACGAGTATCATTGTTTTATGAGAATTTTCGTAGTAATTGACCGAGCGAGAACGAAGTGCGAGCGAAGCGTCTCTGCTTCTTCTACAGGTCGCATTTCTCAACTGATTCTCGTGAAATTTTGTAAGCAGGTTTGAAAATTATATAGATTTTTTTTGTCAGCCAGTTTTTAATTTTTTTTTTAAATGGCGGAGATAATGTAAAAAAATCGTATTTCAGTCCGGATTTCCGGCGCTGTCTGTTTTCCTCTACAGGTCGCATTTCTCGACCGATTCTCGTGAAATTTTGTGAGCAGGTTTGAAAATAATATAGATTTTTTTTTACGCCAGGTTTTTGATTTTTTTTTAAATGCCGGAGAAATGTTAAAAATACATATTTCAGTCGGGCTTTCCAGTTCTGTCTGTTTTCTTCTACAGGTCGCATTTCTCCACCGATTCTCGTGAAATTTTGTAAGCAGGTTTGAAAATTATATAGATTTTGTTTGTCAAGCCAGTTTTTAATTTTTTCTTTAAATAGTGGAGATAATGTAAAAAAATCTTATTTCAGTCCGGATTTCCGGCGCTGTCTGTTCTCCTCTACAGGTCGCATTTCTCAACCGATCCCGGTGAAATTTTGTGGGCAGATTTGATAAATATATAGAATTTTTTAGTCGAGGCAAATTTTCTAAAAATAAAATGACGGAGATATGTAAAAAAACATATTTCAGTCCAGCTTTCCGGCTGTTTGATCTCCTTTACAGGTCGCATTTCTCAACCTATTCTGGTGAAATTTGTGAGTAGGTTCGATAATTATATATAACTGTTTAGTCAAGCCAATTTTTCCAAATTTATAAAAAACATATTCACCCATTTTGAAAAATCATCAAAATTGGGAGCACCATCTAGCTGCGAATACGTACGAGTGCCTACTGTGTGTTTTGAAAACTTCATGGCGACATTTTATTTTATTTTATCGCGAGGTCTACAGCTCACGGAACCACTAGTCTAGAATTTTTAGATGGTCAGCCCCCCTAGAGCCAAAGTCACATTGAAAAAGCGATACTGAACTTTTCTATCGAAAGATTATGAGGGATTAAAATAATATTTCGCTTACCATCGATTTTCATTTTTGCTAACCATCGATTTAAAAATGTCTAATCCCATACGCCTTTCGAACGCGAAGCTCATTAACGATGTGGCTTTGGCTAAAGAGACAAGACTGATCAAATAGCATAATAATAATAATTTTGAAGGCTTCTTTACATATATTTCCTGTAATCCATTTTGTAAGAAGGAAAATATTTTATCAAAAAAACATCTTGTTATCTTTGAAATGTAAGGTACAATTCGGTTACACGTTCAAAAGATTTCTCATGTTTTTCTTTCTTTTCAGTTGAAGTGGATTTCAAGGTAACATCTAAATTTATACGTTTTTATTTAATGACTTGCTATGTTGATGAGAAAACGTTTTAAGAAACTCGAGTAGCCATATATCAAAATTTATGTTATTCTGCCGATGTTTTCATTCCGTTTAGTATTTTATTTTTATGCCCACTTCACAAGAGTATTCGTTCGCCTGAAAACTAGTTTCTATTTTTACCCGACTGGAAGAGGGTTATGTTTTTCGCGCGTATCTTGTATGTAAGTTTGTATATAATATTCTTTATTACCTCATATCTTTCAAACGGCTGAACGGATTTCCATGATTTACATATCGTTAGATTTGTCTCGTCAGCCCAAGTGTTCTTAAGAAGGTGGCGTTATAAAAAAACCAACATGGCGGCTGTACGGTGCTATTATACGTAGTGGGGAAAAAAAATTTTTTTTAGAATAATGCAATATGGGTGTCAAATTAAAGGGCTTATTATAAGGATTTCAAAAAGGTATATCATATAAATAATAACTAAAAAGATATAAATAAAAAATTAAATTTAAAAAAGTTAAAAACCCGCCTGCATAAAAAGACAAGTCAACTGAAAAGATGGAAACAAGATTAAATATTATAGGCAACATTATAACATGCAGTCGGAGGTATATAACTCAAATCATTCATAATGTCACTTTCTTTATGCATGCCTCCGACTGCATGTTATAATGTTGCCTATAATATTTAATCTTGTTTCCATCTTTTCAGTTGACTTGTCTTTTTATGCAGGCGGGTTTTTAACTTTTTTAAATTTAATTTTTTTGAATCAAAGGCCGCGTTTCCACCTGCAAGGAAATTTCTGCAAGAAGTATCCCACAGCCTGTCAGACAGTAGCTTACAAATGTTAACTAATGCACTGGCGACAGTTTGTCACGCGTTCACAAGCTACTGTGTGACAGGCTGTCTGTAAGTTCTCGTAGAAGTTCTTGCAAGTGTATTTGCCTAATCTAATACCAATAATAATTTTTATATTTTATCAAACTATGTGATACGTTCTTATCCCACGAAATGACGTGCCGCCATTTTCATCGCGCCCCGTAGAAAGAGAGGGGGGTACCTCCGCCGCCAGCTGTCTACTCTCCATCCGTCACATGTCACCATCACGTGATTCTTACTGACGCGAGTTTAGCATTTTTTCCCTATTACAAAAAAGCATACAACGCCGCTAAAGAAGTTTTCACTTCAAAAAACACTAGTATACATATACCTCACCTCATATGTTTTGTGCATGCCTAGTAGGGAATATTTAATGAGTACAATTTAACACTAAATATTTTTTATACTTACTTTCATATTTAAATTACTTATCTAATAAAGTGTTATCCGTAAAAGAATAACAATACCTAACATTATTTGTATTTTAAATATAGGTACTGTTTATAAATCGGAATCATAAAAATAACCAAAAATCATAATTTACAAAAGCACGTTACGTAATATAAACGTTTTCTTGCGATTCGCCGTAAGGAAATTAAGTGAAATTAAATTTTATTGCCAAAATAAGGGACGTGAATAGATCTTTGCTCTGCGATAAAAATATTTTAGCTTCCTGTTCCAAAAAATAAACGGAGAATTAGGTGTTTGTAATAATTTAGATAAGTTTGTGTCTTCATAAGGTATCAAAGTTACCTACAAATAACTGTTTTATGGACACTCAAGTTTTTTATTTACACACTATAATAGAATGATACCTACCAGTAAATGAATTCCTTCTGAGAATAGGAATAATTTTGTAAACTAATTAAATATAGAAATGCTTGGACAATTTCACACAGCGCCATCTAGCCCCAAACTAATCAAAGCTTGTACAAGGGTGCTAGACAACTGATATACTACTATATACATTTTTAAATATATACTTATTATATATAGAAACACCCAGACCCGTCACAGAAATTAAAATTCAATTAATTCCAATTTCTGCCCGGCCGGGAATCGAACCCGGGACCTCTTGCGTGGTAGGCGGCATGTTAACCACTGCACCACTCAGGTCGTCAATGTATGTACGTCAGTTATGGTATAAGTACCTGTACTGTTCTGTATTGTGTTTCCGGTATGCAAAATTCATTATTATCATAATATAGACAGTCATGTGATCAGTTAAATGTGACTAAAAATAGCGATAAATAAATAATTAGTGGGAGCACTTTCGCAGGAACTGTGTTATCCCGTGTCCGGGAAAGTTGGTTTCCAGGGAAATGTGAGCGCCGGACGCTGTCGTCCTCGTGTACTAACTTATGTGGCCTGCCTTTGAGAAGCAACCCTAGGCTAGTAATTTATTCTAACAAGCGTTAACTTACCGAGCTTTAAATATAAAAACAAGACTTCGCTTTGTTGGCAAGCGCTGCACTTTTCTAGAGATGGTTTATCGGCTACATATACACATAGATAGTTTTGTTACTTTATCCTTTTCACAGCTAAAGTAAATTTTCATCATATCTATCATATATATTTATTTTTAATTTTTAAAGTTCTTTATCTTACAAGTTGGTCCTATAAATCAAATGTCATAAATGTATGTAACTACAATCAAAAGGTGAGATGTAAAGGTATTGCACATCATGTATTCTTAACTCCAAATATTGATAAAGTAGGATTTTTTCGTCATACAGATTCAGTCTCACAAACGGATTTCTTCCGCATGGGTGGTCTTTAGGACCGGTGGCGCTAAACAACGCGTTGCGTTGCGGCGCTCGCTGCGAAGTGAGCATGCTTCTGCCTATTAAATTATAGCCTACCTAGCGTCACTAATAATGGCATTGCGGCTTATGAAACGCATAAATAGTGTTGGCCCTTACATCGATTCATCGAGAGACACGGACCAAATAGGTGCGTTACGATTACGATTCGTGAACATGCTTAGACGTGGCTCGTGTCCAAATTGATAATTTGTACAGCCGCCGGCGGTACTCTATGACCTCTCTCTCTCTCTAAACTAATTTCTATAATTAAAAGTTGCCAGGTGTCGTGTAACTATAGATTCCGTTTTTAATTTTTTAGGATATATATTTATAACATTGATTGAACTCGAAAAATCGAAATATTCTCAATTCACTAGGGGAATATTAAGCGTTTAGAGAATCAAATTCGCCTCGTTAAGGCATCAAATACAAATTGGTTTATCTCCTTTCAATTTATGCGGCCACGCAATGCTGACGATCGTAAATGTTTTCGTCGTCGGATAATGCCGTATTTCTTTGAATTTGACTAGCTTTGTAGAATATTACGGCACACAGATTTCCCTTATGTATTGATGTGAACCGTCAAGATGTTACATTACATTATTTACATTGCATGGCTATTCCTACACACGAAAATATGGCTGAATAAACTTCGAGAGCTGTCTGAATTGCGAAAAGCTTCCGATATGTTGTTTTGATTTATACAAACAAAAGTTGGGAACAAATAAATCTTCTTGACGAGAGTTCAGTAAAGAGACAATTGAAGACATGAGATAACGCGCATCCTACATAGAAATGCCTGAACGCGTTTGAAGTTTCGGGATTGCGCCAATAACATAAACGATTCCGGATATCAAAGAGTGAGTGTTGGAGGGAGAATATAAAACGGACCAGTTCAATAAACGAGGTGAATCGGCACATCGGTTCGGCAGCCCCCTCGGGCGGCGACGGCTTAAACACTCCCATCAGGCGCCGGGTAGCTCAACGATTTAGAACTATATAAAAAATATGTATTTGAATTTTGATGTCTGACTTTACTTATTCAAACTACAAAAAATATCCCCCTTTTTTAATTGTCAATGATGCTTGAGACCTGCCACGTTGTTTATTATATTCCATCTCTACGCTTAGGAAGTGACGTACGTACCTTACTTGTATAAAATTTTAAAAAGTTTGGTTTAAACGTAAAGTTACCGTAAGAAAACCAAGCCTAGCTATTTTTCTTTATTTGTGATAAACATACATACATTTTCAATTTATAGGTATTATTTAATTTTTCACAACAATTCTGTACTTACATACCTACCTAAATGAAGTCTTCAATGTACCATCGAGATATCGGAGATTATCGAAAAAGAGAAAAACTCTTGTAGCCTTTTTTGAATTCAGTTCACGTCCTCATCATTGTTCGTATTTTTTTAACAGGGTCAAACTTACTTACCACTTACTTAATACTTACTACCATATTTTCATAAAACAATTGGATTGATGTTAGATGTTTTATTTTTATCCTCTTTGTATCACCACATTAGCATAAAAACGTAGCACACTTCTGACAACCTCGAAACAATTTGTTTGCATTATTTATAATATGTTATGATAATGAATACAATAATTAATAATTTAGGAGAATTTATCGTAGGTAATTAAAATTTGTAATGTTTAATTGGCAATTAATTAAAAATGTATAGTATAAATTTTAGGTATTTTATGTAAGTATATGAAATTAATTAATAATGTACGAATTTAATCAATATAGCTTCTCTATTGCATTAGGTCGAAACCTGTAAAAATAGTGTTAAGCTTGTGCAAATAAATAAATAAATACAAAAAAAAAATATTTCCTCAGGTTGTCCGAATCCACCATTTCTACCATCATGTATTAGGACCTCAATAGAGCAAGATTATCAACAACACTCCGATACATCTTCGGTCCATTCCACCGACAAAAGATAACTAATTTCGCTATTAATATCGTCGGTATTGTGTTCGCTAATAGAACTTCATTACGGACAATGCTAAGTCGTCGAGCAAATATCTTAATGCCCTGACAATGTTATTTTACGCTTCGTAATGCAAGTAAATTAATTCAGATAATAACGTCATTTATCTTTGACTGTGCCATTTATATCACAACCACAAAATGTTATTATGCAAGAGTTAATTTTTTTTTTACAGTTTTTGCATGTTACGTTTTCGGTGAATTTATAGACCACTTTGAAGATTATTTAATTGAAATTGATGTTTGTGCAGTGCTATAACTGGTTCAAGTAGTGTTGTTCTATTCGACCATAACTGAAAAAGTCGTGAATGGCTAATAACCAAACGAGATACATACTTAAGTAGATTATAGTCTATTTAATATTAGTTAATCAGGCAACAACTTGGCTGCTTTTAAAAAGCTTTTGAATTACACTATTGTTTGACCTCAACCCTTTTTCGTAAGCAAATGTACTTTACAATATAAATTCAAAACTATATTTTTTATTGCGCTGTCACCACCGGGCTTGGAATCACATTTTTTATTGGCTACAACTTTTATCTTTTTTGCGGTATCACGGCCAATGAAGTGTAAAACCGAAGAACCATGATTACATTTTTTCATCGTAGCGTAGGTGTTTCTAAAGTTTTGGTACTACGATTCTATATTTCAACACTATTAGGGTAAAGCTTAGAGCAACACGGCTTCCGTCCGGAAACGGAAGCCGCGTTGGCGTTGCTCTAAGGGGTAAAGCCACCAAAGAGTGGGCAGTTTTGAGAGATTATTTTTATATAAAAGCAACATTTGAGTTACAGTCTTTAATTTTACTTATAATTGGGCTTCTGTTCTTTGGGAACACTTTTTAATTTTTTAATATTAATCAACTATCATACAATATTTAATAATCAAAAAAATCTAGGACTGTTAATATTCAATGAAATTAAGTACCAAACTCTAGACTGTTTAAGAGCCTACATTACATTACACTGTCTTGTAATATCACGTTTAGAGAGTAACTATTGTACAAAGTACATCTAAGCTTGGCCAAGCTTTAATTATGTAAGTTTTAAATAAATACAAAATTACCGAAACTAGAGACGCGACGTCGTTATCGGCTCTCGGCACATAGTTTCAAACTTATGCCTTTAACTATTTTGTCCCTTAAAGGTATTCCAAGTAATTAAGGTCCATTCAAGTATAAAAAGTTGGTTTAATACCCTAGTAAAAAAACATTTAAAAACTGAAGGTTCTTTCCCTTTAGGTTTATTTGAAACCATTATCCAAACTACCTTAATCTATGATCATGTGGAATGAAATATCGTTCAATTCATTCGAACCCTCTGAGGGTTTCAAATGCATTTAGACCCGCTTCAGTTTACTCTGGAGCGTTGAGAGAGCAATCCTGAGATCGCATACTGTACCTATTCTACTCAATTCCTATACGGTTCGAGATTGAATGGTGAACCGTCTAAAAGCCATGGGAAGCAAATATCCCCGGCGTTCCATACGAGGTCGTTATTCTCTATCGGTTAGGAACGAAAGTGAAAGGTTTATAAAAGGGTGTTTAGAACCAATAGGCTTTTAGAACCATTTCTTTCTTACTTTTTAATTTTTGGTCAGATAATAAATTAAGGGAACTATAAAAGTTCCTACTTACTTTTACATGACAAACTGAAGAACTGATGAATTGTGATATTTACAAACAAATATTTACGGATGATAAAATCGTTTTGAAAGGGAATTAATTAATTGGCTGACTGGAAATTATTAAAAATGGGATACTTAAATACTAAACCTGGTAGCAGTTTAATTTTTGGGAGACAAAATAACTAAACGGGCGACAATCTGATGATTTCAAAAACGGGCGACTACATGTGGGAGATAAATAAATTAAGTTTGCATTGAAAATTCTGAATGGGGTGAAAAAAATACTGAGTGGTCAACTATTATACCAAGTAGGTAACTATATAACTGATTTAAGCTCGATTAGAATAGTCGTAAGGTAATAATCCCTAAGGTTATCGCCCAAATAGTAATTTGGTCGCCCGTTCTGAATAACTAGTTACTCAATTTGTATTTTAAAGTCACCCATTTTCAACATTTTGTAGTTGCTCTCAGTCCATCGCCCACTTATTATTTCAGTACGCTATTATTCAGTATTTTTGATATCCAAAATGGGATATTATTGTTACCCGCTAAAATACTACCCGTTTTGAAACTGCGTAAGTACGAGTATTTCTTATGCAGTCTTTTTATCACTTGTATCAGCATTTGTTATACAATGTAGACAAGACAACAAGACAATGCGACAATAAATGAATACATTGGTGACACTGTTATATATATAGGAGTATTTTAAAACTACCAATTATATTTTTTTTCATTCAAATTAAATAGCACGAAAACAGATTGTACTAAAAACAGTAACTTTTTAAGTTGACTTGGAGCTTCATTAGATGCCATGCAATTGTCTTCTCCATGTGGTATGCCATCAATTACATCAAATTAAAATCTTCCACAACATTAAAATTTGCCCACCACGTAATACCCAGAACGCTAATTACCTACCTTCAATTAGTCAAATAATAACATTGGTTAAAATTATTTACAGTTGAATTCCCCATGCTCGCTTGAAATATCAATTTTGTAATTCTAATAATCATTCAACTGAGAACCAACATTAATCATTCCACTGAATTCGTTGTACTTTAATTTTACAGTGATATCAACATTAATAATTGGCAAACATCGCTGAAATATCCGTAACAATTTTTGCGAGTAAAGAAATAATTAAAAAAAAACATACTTACCCATAAAAATCATAAGGGTCCATAATAGGATAACATGGTTTGCGCGGGCCATATTTTTATATAGAAAACGTAAAGTTGTAGGCACAAAAAAAAACATACGACAATCTAAAGAGATTATCTAGTTGCTATAAGTATTAATTTGCGTATAAACCTCACAGATGATTGTAGAAAAAACAGAATATCATCAAAATAATAGCAGAAACGGATTAAATTCTACATCAAAATATACTTTAACGTACTGCGCAGTTGCTCCAATATTTTTTTTTCAAGATAGATAGTTGTGCTAACGATAATGATGAAAAAACAACGAAAAACATCGAAAAAGTGCAGAAGTGAGGTTATTTTTCCATACTCTTTACACGTAAAGAAAAAGACAGAGACAAATGATTTTGCATAACCAAGCCTTAATACTTACATTCTCTACTTTAGACTATACTTAAGTAATTTTGAGATTTATCAGTTATTAGCTGCCGCCTGCGACTTCGTCCAAATTCCACTTCCTATGTGCCATAAAAAAATATCCTATGTCACTCAAGCAACTATATTATTTAATCGTCCTTCTTCAAATGATGAAGAATTTATGAAATCGTGTAATGTTATTACTTTTAGGAGGTCCTTTGCAAACGTTCCCAAGAACGTAAACTGAAGGAAACTATAAAACCATATGTATAAATAAGATAAATAGGTAATCTAGTGTAAATAAAGCTAAGAAACGGTGTGAGGAAAAATATGTACCTTAAAGGGCTTGTATCATAGGAACGGCCCATTATAGGGCCGTGAGATTTTTCCCATTCCTTTTTGTATTTTGCATTTTGTATTCTTATGTCGGTTTGAATCTTATTTAACACCATTTTTATTCTTTGCTGAGAAAATTATTTATTTGTAAACATATGTCTGTCACTATAATTGCCATAGCAACGCGCTAATTTTTTAATTCAATGTCAAAGCCATAGATTTCCAGCTTGTCTTCAGCCTAGCTATAGATAAAAACCTTTGTACAATACTGTTCTGTGTTCTTATATTTGAATGTAGAGTAGAATTCTAAAAAATAAATACCGACGGTATAAAAGCGCGGTCGGCAGCTCGGGTGAGTCAGTCTTCCCACGAGCTTGTCCGGCTATATTATAGCTGCCGCCATATTTCTACTCTACGTTCTACAACTGTAAAGAAAAATATAATAAGCAAATAGCGGCTTCTTCGGGGCACGGTCCTCGACCTTCGACCTTCGGCACGAACCACCTCAGCAAATCCCGGACGTGTCCTCGACCCACCTGGACGTCGTGCACCTTTCCGCCTGACCTGCAGAGGGAGCTCTCCCCTGGGCCCTTGCACTATCCGCGCCACCAGCGACGTCAGTCTACACGGACACGCGCCCGGGCCCATCAGCGCGTCCCGCTGGTACTACTACGCTACGGCGCTACGTCGGGGGTCTGACTGCGTGCCACCCCTGCGCCGTCACGCTGAACCACGTCCGTACTGAACCACGTGCCCTCCTGTGCTCCGCCGGGACTCCCATATCTGCCTGCCTGCTTCGTGCCTGCTTCGCGCCTGCTTCCTGTTACCCCTGCTACCTGGATCCACGTCTCTGCGTGCCTGTCCTGTTCCCGTCTGCGTCCCACCCTAGTCATACTTTGTTAGTCCTACCTAGTTTTTAAATTATCCAAATTTCTGTGCTAGGACGTGTCATTATAAAATAAACTCTTGAACTTCAACTTTATTTTTTTTATTTAGCTTTCTTCCAAATTCTGCTCCGTTACCTTCCGTAACGCGACAATCGTAAGCGAGTACTTTCAGAGATAACCTCTACATCAAAACTTTATACAACATTATACTTAGGCCAATGATAACTTAGGCCCGTATTTATAAACCGCTTGAGTAGCTGTCCCAGTAGATACCCCTGCGATAAAAAAGGTACCTATAAAAGCATTTCGAGGTAGTTCTTGAGATGCTCTCATAGGTACTACATCTCAGGCATGATTTCAAGATAGCTCTCGACGTTGAGTCCGGTTTATAAGTATATACGAGCCTTAGAGTACTTCTTTAATAAATTTTTCCTGCTATTGTCATATTAGTCTAAATTCATATTTACATATTTCAAGCAAACCAAAATCTGTAAGAAAGAGGCTGGTTCCCATGACACAAGGAATCAGTGTGGGAGCTAAGTGGGAGCTTTACTTAGCTTTGTAAAAATTGTTTTGGCCAATAAAGACTTAGCTCAGTAAAAAAATGTTAACTATATTTTTTTTTATTTAGGTCGTAAGTCGTAATCTGTCTACCCACAAAATATCATCCAAATCCGTCCAGCCCTTTAGGCGTGAAGGGGTAACAAACACACACACACACACACGACACTTTCGCATTTATAATATTTCCTATATACATATATTAGTCTTCGAATATTAGTAAAATACATTTGTAGACTTATATCCAAATGTTGTTGCATCAAAATCAAATGGTAATCACCTTAGAAAAATAAAATACAACAACGTCCATTTATTTCCTGACGAAGTCGTCACTATTTTAGAACGCCTCCGGAGGGTGCATTTAACGATTCAGCGGTGAAAACACAACTGGCTGGGACTTGAGACATGGCCACATAGCCCCGGAGATTCACGCATTTTACGAGCTCAACGATCTAATGCCATTCCCTCTATTATGTGTGAACAGCAGTAAGTCTTCTGATATGGTGTGAACTTTAACACGTGCGTAATAAATAATAAGTAAAAATTTT
Organism: Agriphila geniculea; assembly: GCA_943789525.1. Taxonomy (NCBI): domain Eukaryota; kingdom Metazoa; phylum Arthropoda; class Insecta; order Lepidoptera; family Crambidae; genus Agriphila; species Agriphila geniculea. The sequence goes on from OX038885.1 coordinate 13,780,000, forward strand.
TAAGGCTTATTATTTGCAACAATACTAGTAGAAACCTATACACCCACAGAAATAATCACTACTTATACCTATAACAGATAATCCAATCTCGCTCTCTCTCGCAAATCGATAAACGATCGCTCTATATAGCGAGGTATTCCACACTCACAATATTGTTTTAGGATACAAAAACCATTTAGTTTGGCTAACGTCTCTATCGATAGCTATAACAGTATTTAACGGACGTTATATTCAATGTTAGTGCGAGCCAAATTGACAATTTGCTTAATAGCACTATAGATATTTGGGACCTTCTCTTGAATAGATGATATCGCTCTACCTGAATTCTGAACAGATAGGCAATGGAAAGGTTCCCCGATAAATATAAACACAATGTCAGTGGTCGGGCAATATTAAATACCCCAAACAGGCCAATTAAACATATTACCAATACCAATACAATGGCGAAAACGCGAAACACCGCCGGAAATACAAAGATCGAACAAAAAAATAATAAAAAAAATATTAAAACCATGAACTGCCCTGCCAAAAATAAACTAAAAAGCATGACCACCCGTTAGGGGGGCAGGTATAGCACTCCGAGATAGAGGAAGTGACTCTACACAAGCTTACGTCATCTCCGCTATCAGTATTGCAAATTAATAATGTTCAATTGTTCATTCATCTGTTTAACGAACGAACTAACAAACATGCTAAGAGAAAGAAAATAACTATGATAGTTTTGTACTGAAATGTGTGTATTTGACAAAGTTTCATTAGTATTCAAAATCACTGTCAAAGATTTTGATTTTGTGTAGTAGATATATAATGTGGGAAAATTGCATTTAAAAAAAAATGGACTTCTCAAATCAAATCTATTCTCAAATAACTCACATTTTTATATGGTAGCAAATTGCTATAGGTTCGAACTTTTAATACAGGTGGAGCCTTGTAAATCTTTACATTACATCTACAATACAGATTCTAAGGTCGTAATTAACTCCAACACCAATGTATCTTAGCAGCTTTTAATGACTCCTGGCAACCGAATATTGTATCCGAATCTCGTGTCGAAGTACTTGTGTAAGTCGATCAAACGGCTATAAAATCGTTGAACCGTTGTTCAATTGACGAAACTCCACATAATCGTTTCAGACATAACTTTATGAACACATTTAAATGTCTTTAAACTTCAAATAACATTGCTCGCAACATAACATTTCGACTGTAATTTTAATGCAGGTTTTATTTATTATTGAGTTAAATGAAGGTTATTTGAATACCTCATCAGTTATTAAACATAATCTCATACAGAATATTCATATATTTACGACTTCCTAGGTACTGTTTAATCTCACCATTAGTTTAATGAGTTTGTTTTATTTTAAAAAAAGTACTTTTTTTACTCAAGAATAAAATATTTAGTTGACATATAATTTTGAAGCCAAACATGATCTTCTAACGCATTTTTTGTAGTAGTCCTGCTACGTATTTAGTAGCTAGTTTGCTGCACATAAGAGTAAGAAAGCTTAAAGTGCCTAAATCAATTAGAAAATACTACAAAACATGACAAACTTGTGTGTAAGGTTGTCACACCGAACGCAACATTTAGAGTGTTACTTCATAAATCAATCAAAAAGCCCTCAAATTAGTTGTCAGGATCAAAGCGGCCTAATGCGCTATTGTGAGAGAGAGCCCTTTGAACAAAAGTTTGGACGGGTCGACCAAGCCCCGACCACTCCATTACGCTGTACAAGCCATTTTTGAAAGTTGCCAACACAAACGTGCTTTTAATGAAAACCCATGTGAATAGTGGACTGGACAAATATAAGTGACAGTTATAAAAGACAACCCTGATTTGCTTTGGTTTGTAGAGATTTTAATTGGGGATATGTTGATTAGGGAAAAATCTGAGTGGCAAAACAACTAAAATCTTTGGTAAATACTATTCGATTGACAATTATTTAAATCTAAATGCTATAAATGGGGCATCGCATAGGGCCAAGTCATTCAAATAAGATATTTTGGCTATTAATGTGGCAAAAAAATACACATGGAAGCTCAAATCGTAAACTATAAGTGCTCTAGCAAAAACCTAATAAATCTCAATGCTCATTTAAATTCAATAGAGCAACTTACCGCTGCGGTATTTTATGATTATTTAACATAAGTACATTATATGTTGATGAGTATTGAACTTCAATAAGTAAAACACGAATAATAATAAGTAGATATATAATAAATGAGAAAACACAAATAATGTTTTAATTGACTCACATACTTTTCAAATTCACACCTAAAACATCAGTAAAATTACATAATAACGAAAAAAGAACGGAATTAAATCTGCAGCACTTTAATTAAAACTATTACTGGAATAAATTTGCACATTCAACAAGCAGAGCAACAACTAGATAAATGGTAGACATAAATGTTATGTTACGGAGATTTATTCGTTAGCCAGTTGGCCTATTTACGTATGTTAGTCTTAGTACCTATAATATGCTATTACTAGCTAGGTTTTTTTAATCTCTCTTCTCGCTGTTTTTAACCATTTCAAAGTTGAAACACAGCGCAATAATCCTTACTTACCTTAACGTGCTTTAACCTTAGTATCTCATTTTTCCATATCTCTAGATATTGTAACTGTAAATAGACGACATCGTAGGTGTGACCGGACTAATGGGATTTTTTAATCCCAGTTGTCCCGATGTCATCCAGGTTTCTCCATTACGGGACAACTGGGATTAAAGGTATCCTCACGGACACTTTAACTGACCGAGCAGGTTTGATAATTTTTATTTTTTGTCAATTTAGTTTTTCAAAATTTAAAAAAAAATTCAGCCATTTAGAATTTTTTTCAAAAATGTCACAAACGCGAGGTCCACTCGCACAGTCACAGAGCCACTAGTTAAAATAGAGTTTAATTAAAACGTACAGAATAATTTTGTTTATTCTTTTGTCTACATATTGTAATAAGATTTGATAAAGTAAAATATTAAAAATATTATTCTCAGCAACAGTTATTATTTGGGAAAATATTGACATATCTTTTAAGCGAAGCATTAAGTCTGCACGTTGATAAAATCACAATATCCGGTAACTTCCGCAGCAGCTTGCTATTAATAGGCTAAACAGCTCCCGTACAAATGCGGTTCGATATTTTCAGTAAGTATCTGCTTTGGATCGTAAACACAGTATGAGATACGTGAATTGAATCTCAACACTTTACACACACGTACACTTCTTTTATTTTATTATGTACTCGTTTCTTTTTATTTTATTACTAGCTTCCGCCCGCGAATTCATCTGCGTGGATAGTATTTTGTCTATCCCTCGGGAACAGTGCCTTTTTTCGGGATGAAAAGTACCCTATGTCCTTCTCTGTACCCCTGACAACATGTGTGTAAAATTTCACGATGATCGGTTCAGTGGTTAAGACGTGAAGGCGTAACAAACAAACAAACAAACGGACTTTCGCAATTATAATATTAGTAAGGTTGGATGTACAGTAAACGGCACGCTGGGCTTCCACAAAGTGTCAAATTATCTGAATCAATTTTGAACTTAAAAACAAGCATTTTAAGGTTTAAAATTCAAGAGAGATTTTTGACAGTTTTGTAAAGCTTGATGTGCTGCTGACCGTACAACCTTCTTTTGTTTATTTTAACGGATCAAGGTAAAATTTCCCCAGTCACGTTATGAAGTTAACTCCATTCAGGAAATTGAACCTTTGCCAAAGAAAATGATAATCATCTTATCATTCGCCGAAAATTTTAATTAAATTATGGATTAGCCTCATATTCTATAGACTGCGTCAAAAACACGATGATACCTTGCTTTGCTAGCGGTGAATTTAATTAACACCACCGTCTTAAATATTTGTGTGTCAGCAGCAAGAGAGAAATGAAAGGGTGTCTCTATCAGCTGCCTTATTTTGTTCATTATCGTCAGTTGCCTAAGCCTTTTCGGATTCCATGTTGGTGATTCATCACTAATACTGACAAAGAATTATTTCATGAACCGATATTATTTTTGGTGTAAAACAGACACTGATAATCTCAACCATAAAAATCTGTCAGTTTTCTTTGATATTAAATAGTTTATAATCCGCCTAAATGTAATTGATAATACACTGGGGGGTTACTTTCGAAACACGAACGAGGTTCTGACTCCCTAGCCAAAGTAACATTTGCAAATCTTCGTTATCGCTTCGCTTTTGAAACATGTATGGGATTGACATAAGGTTTCGTTAACAATCGAATTATAAAACGTCAATTCCATACATTTTTCGGAGCGAAGCGATCGAAAGCGAAAATTTGCAAATGTGACATCAAAAATCTGTTATTTTAGTTCAATGAAAACGGTTGCCATGGTTTCAATTGTACTGTTTTGACATTTTACTCGTTACCAATTCGATCTCAGAACCCCGTTCGTGTTCGAAAGTAACCCCCCTGATCCTTATCTTATAGCTGACATAGCTGTCGAGGTAGTCTAACAGAATTAAAACTTTTAATTTACGAGATGTTTCTCTTTCAGTTCTTCTCCAAACAACTTTCTTGTTAACTGTCGGCGACTTGTTCTAAAATATACCCATTTTCTTAAGATGTTACCATGATGTTACTAATTTCTATGATGCTTAAAGCGAAACTACTGCCTGCCAGTAATTGTGGCAGTAGCTAATACTGCCTTTATATCTTGTCATTTTGAGTAACTTATACTTACTGCAAGAACTGTTTTAATTTTGGTTCAAGGCCGTTCCAATGCGTCGAAATAACATCTTCGAAAAAAAATTACTGAATTTGATATGATGTTTATGTTTTACTTTTTCAATATTTCCATGCAGGATACTCTAATCAATACACAAGTACCTAACTACTACTACTCTACCTTCCATTTCTCCTTCACTCACTACTCCACTTTTCATCAATTCATCAAATGAATAAATTCAATAGCTGTACCACTACGTGTAATTTGTAAAAATGTCACAATAAACGATCCACTAGTAGGATAGCTATGTGTAATCAATTATAGGAAGCTGTCCGCTGCGGGTAGGTATGATTAATGAACTTTTTATGGGCGCCGCTGGACACAGGCCAAATATGCATTGACTTTAGCGAACTCGAGAGGCTCAATATTGTGCTTGCTGTAATGTGATAGCGAATAAAAAATGGCCGTGACTGCGGTTCAATTAGGTATTTTTCGCTGTCTAAAATGTGTTCCGTGAAATGGTACAAAATTAAAAATATTAACTCTGAGGAACTTTGTTGTTGTTAACTGACCTTTATCAATATATTATTATACAACAATAGTTCTTAATAAACGCCTTGTACACTTTTGTGCTTATCAAGTCCATAGGGACTTCATAGGAACTTCATAGGAAAACCGCATTCATTATGGATTTTTATTTATCCGTACTTGAAAATTATCTAAAGACGTACCTAGTCGTTCAAATAAAATGCATACATAGTTACAGACCAAAAAATCTCTTGCGTTACGTTAGTACGTATCTCGGATCATTTCCCCAAGTCAAAACATCCAAAACATTCATTAGCGGGTGACACCAATAAAGGCAGCAAATCTCCATTGAACTCCTGGGCTTCATTGAAAAAGAAATCCGATGGGAGACAATTCTATTTGGCCAGATTGCGAGAGTTTTAATTAGGAATGAAAAATCTTTGGTAGATACGCCGCGGGCAATGTCGACTTTTATTTTCCGACGAGTTTCGGGTCGGCTAATACGAATTAGTATTCCGAAGTGGTTCGCAGAGTAAGGGGAATGATACCATTGCTTAACTTTCACATCCGAGACCAGAGGCTGATGTTAAATTTTCCCCTTGGGAGTTCCTCTATGTCACGACATTGTTACACACGTTTTTTCAATAAGGTTTCTTTCGCGTGATCGCGACATTATTTATCATCATCAATAGAAAGCCATATTCAAAGCAATTATTTTAAGTAGGTAACAAGAAATTCTAATAAAAATGTGTCAATAGCGTGCATTAAGATGATTAATTTGAGTCATACTAGATCCGATGTGTCAACTAGAAAGAAATATAAAAATAAAAAGAAGCCATGTCTAATCAAGAACAATAGAGTATTATTAAAACAAAATATCAAACAAAACTCGTACTATAAAGAGGGCTCCCACTCGCGCCGCGAAAGCCCGCGAAGGCCGCGAACCGCGAGTGTGGAGGGTTTCGCGGCTTCGCGTATGGGCTTCGCGGCTTCGCGTTCACGCTTCGCGGCGTTCCCCATCCGGTGGCGGTTTTTTGGTCCGCGTCAAAGAACTTGTGTGGCGAACTGAGGTTGGCGTGATTCGCGGCCGCGGTTCACGCGTGAGTCTGGAGGGCTATATTTGGTATTGGTATTGGTATTGGTGATGGGCTCTTTTCTCCGCATTTAGACTCTCATTTGGTCCGTTATGCGTGAACACAGCATGGTGTGGCTAGTCAAGCCATCCCAGCTCCTTCCAGAAGCGCAGAAGCCTCCTGGGGCGTTCACAGGCTTCTAGGAGCGACCTCACGTCTTTGAGGATTTCTGCCCGGTGTGTGGCCAAACCCACGCACTCCAGGATTACGTGGGCGGCTGTTTCCTCTGCGTCCAGGCATCCTCTACATAGGGGACTGTCTGTCGCATTCATGATGAATAGTTGTCGGTTTAAAGCTAGGTGACCTGTAAGTGTACCTACAACTATTCGGAGGTCTGGACGATTAAGGCTGAGCAGTCTACAGGTCAACCGCGGCGAGACCGCGGTCATCGCCAACTTGGACTGTCTACAGCTTGTTAGATCTACCCAACGAGTATTATGTGCAGCACGAGTACGTTGTCTTACCCATGAGCGCAGTTGGCTGAACGGGAGTGGCAGGATGGGTATGGGTCCTGCCACTATTGTGGAAGATCCCCTTCTAGCCAGCTCATCGGCGGCGTCGTTCCCGTGTGATCCACTATGCCCTTTAATCCATTGTAGGATTACTTTGTTTTTGGATGCTAAACGATCCAAAACTTGGTGGCATTCGTAGACGATACTGGAGTTGATCGTGTTGGCCTCCAGTGCTGTAAGGACGGCCATACTGTCGGTCAGTATGCGGATGTTTAGTTCCTTCATACCTCTAGACAGGACCGTGGAAGCGGCATTTATTATTGCAACACATTCGCATTGAAATATCGAACTGTGTTGGCCTAATGCTTGTGATAGTTTGATATTTAGGTCTTGTGAGAATACTCCGGCTCCAGTACCAGTCCCCATCTTGGAGCCGTCCGTATAAATTCGGACTTCATGTATGCCGGAGTAATCTCGGTCACTTTCTAGTAACTGTATCTGGTATTTCTTTTCGAAAATGTATTGTTTAGGGATCCTGTCGCATGGGGCAGCGATTAGTGGCTCATGTTTCACTAGATTATTCCACAATGTGGAGTGAGGACCCTCTCGGTTGTACCACAGACCCAGGTGTTTAAGCCTTATAGCAGCCATGGAGGCTTCCTGTTGTATAAACAGGTCCAGGGGTGCCAGATCCAGGGCTACTTCTAGGGCGGCTGTGGGGGTAGTTCGCATGCAGCCGGTTATCGCAGAACATGCCAATCTTTGGAATTTCTGCAGCTTGTTGATGACGGTGCTTTGCTCTGTTTTGGACCACCAGGCAACGGCTCCGTATGTAATAATGGGACGTATAACAGTTTTATACAGCCACATAGTTATTTTCGGTGATAGCCCCCAGCTTTTGCCGAGTAGTCTTTTACATTGGCAAAAGATGATGGTGGCTTTGTTTAGCTTTCCTTCGAGATGTCTATTCCAGAGGAGTTTGTTGTCTAGTATCACTCCTAGATACTTGACTTCCTTGCTCAGGGACAGACTGGTATTGAAAAGTTTAGGAAGTTTAAGATTGCCTAGACTTCGTTTGTTTGTGAACATGATCAATTCCGTCTTTGTTGGGTTCACTGTTAAATTGTGTTTATTGCACCACTGTTCGACGACCTTCAATGCGGACCTCATTCGGTCACATATCACACTCTCAACTCGTCCGCTGATGAGTATAGTCAGGTCGTCTGCATAGCCTACTGTGAGGAAGTAGCGGTCGTTGAGCCAACAAATCAGCTCATTGACCACAATGTTCCATAAGAGAGGTGAGAGGACACCCCCTTGGGGACATCCTTTAGCTACTACCCCTCTGGTAGTACCATTCACAGTAAATTGTATAGCTCTGTCTCTTAACATGCTATCAATCCACCCGGCAATAGTGGGATCGACACCATGTTTAGAGAGGGCCTGGCTTATGCTGGTAAAATTGGTTTTGTCAAAGGCTCCTTCGATGTCGATGAAGGTGCCTAGTGTTGATATTTGGTGTTTGAGATTGCCTTCTATATAAGAAGCCACCTTATGTAGGGCAGACTCTGTTGATTTGCCTGCAGAGTAGGCATGTTGGTTTGGATTCAAGGGATTCCTGACTAAAGCAGTGCTCCTTATCTCCTTGTCTATTAGTCTCTCCAACACCTTTAAAAGAAATGATGTGAGGCTAATTGGTCTGAATGATTTAGGTTGAGTGTAGTCTCCTTTGCCGGGCTTAGGAATAAAGACTACTTTGACTTCCCTCCATTTCATAGGAATATAGCGGTGTGCTAGGCAGCTTCTGTAGATGGCTACGAGGTAGTCAATAAGACCACTGTCGCTCCACCTCATCAGCCCTGGAAAAATTCTATCTAGTCCCGCTGATTTGAATGGGAGAAAGCTGTTGATTGCCCACGTTACTTTCTCCGGGTTGACGACCTTGTGGGCGGTGGTCCAGTCGGTTTCAGCAGGTAGATACTCAACTTTTTCTTCCCATGTGCTACTTTCCGTTATACGGCATCCGGGGAAGTGAGTGGTCATTAACAGTTCTGAGGTATCTTGATCTGTTTTTGTGTATGTTCCGTCAGGCTTTTTCAGGAAACCAAGGTTGTGTGTTGGTTCGCTGCACAGGATGTTTTTCACTCCTCGTTAGCCTCGTTGTTAGTTTCAATGTTGGTGCAGTAGCGTCTCCAGCATTCTCTTTTCTTGAGGCGAATACGCTTCCTGTAGTTGTATTGGGCTTGTTTATAGGCGTCCCAATGGTGCGCTTCCCTAGAGTTCTTTGCTTTGTTGAACAACTTTCTTACCTTGCGGCGTAATTTCTCCAAATCAGGTCCCCACCAGTGACACTTGTTGCCTGGCCGGGATCTGGGAGTAGAAAGTGGGCATGTTTCTTCAAAGCTGGTGGTTAATGTTATTGTTATGCGATCAACATGGTTATCAATATCCGCTTTTACCGCGTGAGTTGTAGGTGTGTCCAGACACCCTAGCTTCTCTGCGGTCAGAAGCTCATACTTACGTTGGTCCATCTTGCGTGGATTACGTCGGGGCTTAGGCGGTGTGAGTGTCGTATTTAGGTTGTACTTGACCCAGCGATGATCGGAGCACGACGCCTCATCAGATACATGCCAATCGGAGATGTGATGAGACGCGTGTTCACTCGCTAAAGTAAGGTCAACGATTGTCCGGGCTCGTGATGTTACGAAAGTCGGTTCGGAGCCCCTGTTGATTAGGTTCATATTACTCGCGAGTAAAAAAGAAACGAAATCCTCACCTCGCGTGTTGTTTTCCTTGCTGCCCCATAGCACATGGTGTGCGTTGGAGTCAACTGATATGATCAGCTCCAGTCCCTTGCGCTCGCAGTGTTGCACCAGCGTGGCCAGTTCCGGGGTGGGGATATCCGCGTCGCCCGGCAGGTAAGCGGACGCAATCACCACGTCAGGCAGGCCTGGAGAGGGGTCATTTCGGAGCCTAATGGTGGTCAGGTCTCTGGAACAGAACTCGGTCATTAAGGTTGTGTTTGCGTGTTTAGGTGTGAAGATACATGTACGCGGGTTGTCAGCGGTGGTGTCTAGGAGTAACTTACCTCCGATGTTGCTTAGACCGCATATTCTGCCCTTCCTAATCCACGGCTCCTGGATTAGGGCTACGGTCTTGGGATTGACCTCCAGCATTCTGCGTAGGTTAGCCGTTGCAGTCTGGCTGTGCTGGAGGTTGGTTTGGAGAACGGGGAGGTTATTGCTGGGGGGTGCTGGCAGCGCCATCGTCGCTGTCTAGCATAACCTCCTCGTCTACGTCGCTGTCACCGCTCTCGTCATCCATAGAGGCATCCCCCATCCCCTCCTCCTGGTTGACTACCCTGGGGTCCCCTTTGGGCGGTTCAGCGTCGCCGGTGGTTTGTGGTGGTTGTGAGGGGTTTGATTGACAGGTGTCGTGTGATGTGCCGCTGCCTAGGTCACAAGTGGCCTCCCCAGGTGCATCGGGGTTCGGCGGGAGTGTGCTCGTGTTATCAAGGAAGCGGGCGTAGATGTTACCCAGCTTGTAGTAAACTCTACGCTCGCTTGCCTTGAGTTTCTCGGCGTCTTCCTCTGGGACACCAAGCACGAGGAACAGGCATTGTTTGTCCTCCTGCTCCTCGGCGTGGTAGACGGCCCAGCTGGAGACATCAAGATGGGTGTTTTGGCACGTAAGGCGTTTGCGTACCCGGTCTAAAGTGTCGTCCGGTCCATATTGTGGCACCAACAGCCCCGTTTTGACGCGCTTGGGGATATCTCGTTGTCGCTTGACAACAAGTTTGGTGCCCGGACGTGGTGAGCCGATTCTCGCAGTGGTGCGATGGAGCCACTGGAGCGAGAAGTCGTCCTTGCACCAGAATTTAAGGACGCCCTCACTAAAGAAGGCGTTAGCCTTAAAAGCTGGTCCGACATATGGATGGTTTGACGATCTCGGAGCAAAAATCTCCTCGTCCAGCAAACCATCCACCTGCCTCTTGACGACTTCAGCCTGCTCCTTGGTGAGGTCATGGTAGGGCTCCACCATGATCGCGACGCTGAGATCTGACTTCAGGGCGTCGGCGTATGCGATGGAGCTGGTGGTGGTGGGATGGGGTTTGCTACGCTTGCCCCCGCCTCGCGGAGTAAAGGAATCGTCGGGGCGATTCCTCTTTACGGGCTTGGCGGGCGTAGTGGTGTTCCCTTTACCACGGTTTTCTGGAGGGCTATATTTTTCGCACCGTTTTCATGCGCGAACCGCGCCCGTGGTTCGCGGCCGCGGTTCGCGCGCGAGTCTGGAGCCGGCTTAACACCTTTCTCATATTAATATTCGATGTACAAACATTTTCATTAAAAAACTTTCATTTGTTATTTCTACCGATACAAGCAAGCTTCCGATATAAAACAGTGTCATGGACATACGGTTACCAAACAATCATTTTAGAATTTAATATTGGAATTAGCTACACAGTGTGTACTAAGATGTATTCTCACCAACTATTGCTACATAACTATGCCAATAGTATCCAATTAATAATTAATTAAATACAGGAATAGAAAATGGAAACTATCAACTTTTTTATACATTTCCACTTCTTATCATTTCCCTTTCCACTTCTTCGTATCCTATATTGAAAAAAACACACATGTTTACTGATTTAGTGCGTTAATGAAAGTGATAGGTATTCCTTTATCCCGGTTTTTATTTTTCTAGACTTTATACTAAAAGAAAAACAGCTATAGGTATATATCCGGACATTTATGGTTTTTTTCAATTCGAGACTTATTACAGGGTAAAGTATTTTCAATCATCATGGTGTAATGAAAATTTTTACCCCCGGTGTATTGATGGTATTTACCCCACTGAAAATTTTTGTCGGTAGAGCAAAGGGGTCATGTGGATTCGCGTGGCTCAGTCATCTATGGACTAACTATAATTTTGGGCGCCGTTAATATCAATGAAAGTAAAAGATTAAAAAGATAAAAGTGTCCACAGATCGAAACAAAGTGAGTTTAATAAATCAAACCAAGATTTGCGTTGAACCAAACATTTATTTAACGTATTGCATAACTAACACCAAGTTAACAACTATTCGTTAAGAAACGTGTCATAAAAATATTTAAAACCACTTGGGTTATAAGGGGTTTAACGAGCCATCCGAAGGGTTAAAGTGAGGTCACACATTATATTTCAATACATATTACCTTGGGAACCCATCCTAATGTTAAAACCGCACGAAGGCAAAATGGCATATAAGGGGCCCTTAACAGGTTAAAGTAAGACCATACATTTATCACAATAATAATACCCTTGGGACTCACTATAGAATTAAAACCACTAAAGAATGAGGGATTTATAACTAGGAACCCTTAAAAGTTAAGGTGGGGACATATTCGCTCGCTTCCAGCCAGTCGGACGTCATAAGCTGCCGTCTGTCTGGAAACAAACCTATATGTACCTACTGATAGGACTTATGCTAAAATACAAATCACTTATTATCTTAACACAAGAGATTCATAGTAAAATAGAATTATTTATACATGACCAGAGTTTACGCTGAACCTAAATTAATTTAAAATAAGTCTAAGACATTTATTGGCTGTAGAATTGCACGGGACTAAATTGAACATGACCTCGAGTAACCTTTGCAAGTTTATAGGTACTTAGGGTGAAAAGGTTTATCCGAACGTGGATTGATTCCCGTGATACATGTTACGGACCACTGCTGCTACGGTAATAGTGAAAGGAAACTTCAGAATACCTCATTTATGTTGATATACCTATGGGTGTGCAGAAGGAATGATTCCAAATAAAAATGTCCAACTTACGTGAAGCAGTATAATGTTCCAAGCACACACAATGCACATACAAATAGTCAGAAGGAAGAATCGAAGATGTAAAGATAGAAATAAGCCAAGCGTTTAGTTTACACAGCACAGCACAGAAGAATAACAGTGATAACAGTAGCTCTACCATGAGTTGGTATAGTAAACTACAATAGTTTACTATACTCGCTAGCGAGCATCGAGTAACGTTTTGGCCTTTTTCATAGCAATTCGGTACCATGAGTTACTAATTGACAGATGGTATCGAGAAATACCATAACGATAGTAGTAAAGTTACTCACTTGCGTTTTGACGCGTGAGATCAATGAGTATACCTTTAACTATCCTCTATGGCATAGCGGAATGTAAAAAATAGGTACAACAAAAGAGAATGTAATCAAACCGCGGTACAACATAGTCATTGGCGTGAATACTTCTATTTTAATTTAATTTAGTATTTTTTGTGTCTAAAATAGTCTAAATAATGTCTTTCAGGGCTTATTTAGCATAAAATATGTGCGCCACAGCTGCATAATGCGACGAAATCAAGGGCAAATTATAAACCGATAAATAAGAAAACCCGTATTAGAAATCCTCTAGTCAGGGGGTGGGTCAGGTTGTGCCCAACGCTGAATAGTGGCCCTTCTAGATGGATAGATTACTAAGGTCACAATTCAAATACGCCGTAACGTAATGCATTCCTCCACTTTGAAACTAATATAAAAAAGTTTAATTAAGTACTTTCCTATCAAGCATATTACAAAATTAGAAAATATTGTGTTAAATCTAAATAATAATCTACTTAGTTGCAAATAAGTTAATTCCGTCCGTATCAAGGTAATAAGTACTTGATCCAAAAAAGCCTATTTACTTTTAAGTCTTTAAATATTATTTAATTTATTATTTAACAGTAGGAATATAAGAAAACAGTTCTAACTAAATGTAATTTTCCGAAAACTTGACTTTGGCCGTAATAAATCGATTACACTTATTAAATTAAGGCCTATAACTTTTTATGTTAAATTGAGGTTAAGAAACCATATTAAATAAAAACATCTTATCAATAAAATTGAATATTTATTAAAACAAAGTAAAGATTCATGTAATAATATATTCTAAAAAAAGATCTCACTTTAACTCATAGATTTGTATCATTTTGGGCCTTATTTGTTTATTTAATATCATATTTGAATAAGGCACAAAAAAAACGTAGTTATCTGCCGCATGTCGCTCTGCCAGGTTGTATTTCGTCCAATTTGTATGTTTTTATTAATTTGGAAGGAAAATTGGATATTTTGTCGATTGTTGGATGATACACACATTATCTGTAATGAAATAAGTAAACCATAAGTTGTATAAGTTGCGGGATTCTCATTAAGCTCTACCGTGTTGAAATAAGACCTAGGCTATTATCGTAATCACGCTCTGTCCCCCCCTACTCAAATGGCCAACATTCTATGCGTTTGAACGCTACGTTATTACGTGCCGTAAGCTTGTCACACAATATCAAAGTCTGAGATTTACATAAGCTTGCGACACGTTATTTAATCGTCTATTGCTCATATTTTAAGCTTTAAAAGTAAGGTTGGCAATTGGAGCATGGGGGCAGGTCGTCTTTAAAAAATTGCAATAAATGCATCTATAGCCAATAGTAGAAACAAATCAAGGTCATGGATAGCTAATCATAAATATTAAGAAACAATTATTAAGAGAAGCTTAAACTAAAACAGCGTAAGTTTTATAAAAATTTCATAAATGTATTTTCCTGGTTGGATTTAGGTTTATCTGAGTTTTCTAATGATTTGTACTTGGACGAATCGTCCAAGGATTTGTATCAAGTACCAACCTTTTATTTCACCTTTCCATAAACTCCTGTAATCGACTGCTTCTAATTTTATTCTTATCAATCTTAACAAGCTAGCTATTGCACAACAAAATACGCAAAGAAAACATAAAATAAATAATTATTAATACGTGAAAATTACATTTGACATCTTCGATTTGACATAAATAGTAACCATAGAGGAAAGTAAAAAGATAGTAACCAACATAAATTCAAAATTCACTTACATTCGGTATACACGCACTAACTAGTGTTTTTTTACTTAGTCGGATTATAATACCAACTAAGGTAAACGACCAATATTTCGGGTTAGTACGTTATTTCGTTAAGTTTTTTTTCTGTCGCAAATTATTAATTATACTTCATGATTCTTCCTCAATATTAGTACTATTAACACATGCAAGCGATACTACATGTGTTAATAGTACTAATATCTTCGGAAGAATCCTTCGTATAATTATGATAGAACTTCACTTACAGGTAAGTTCGTTTAATCATTAATTATTACACCTACATTAGTACAAAATCTATACCACATAAACTGTCTAAAAATCAAGTACCAACATTTTGTTAACTGAACTGAGACACGGTTACGGTATCTATCCATTACCGTGACTGAGGGCAATGCGACGTTCAAAACTCTCAGTCGTCGGCACAGACAGCTTTATGGCGTGTATTCCTTGTCACCACCATAAGATTAGCGCTCGTATTGTACCTACTTCTTAAGCTCACAGAAAGTCAATTTGAATAAAATTTTAAATAGTTAAATAGTACAACTGATCCCGTATGCCCGTAGTAACTTCCAAACGAAAGGTCCGATTAGAATAATTTAAATAAGAATTGACATGTAAATAATCAACCTTGATCATTAAATTATATAGTTGGATAAGGATTAATATCATGAAACAAAATATGTAACCATTTTTCGATTCTACTCCAGTTTTGATTGACTAATTTGAACAAAAAGTGGTCATTGCGACTACACTATAAAAATTAGATATACAGGATGTCCCAAAACTTTGCCACATAGAGGGAAAGTAGCCTAAATATGTAAGATAGGAAAATTTATTGAAAGAAACTTTGAAGAACCCTCGAGTAAGGGTTGCAGCCAAGGCCTGATTTCGAGGGTGTACTATTCAATAAAAATCCACTTAGTACACGACAGGTGTATTGGAATAATTAATTTTAACAAAATTGTCTCATGCCTTATACTTCTAACAATACAACTCAATAGCACGATTAATCTAACAGTGCCATCTTGCCATTTAGTTTTTAAAAAGAAACCGAACTGCATTCAGAGATTTTTTAAAATCGCTTACGTTTCGATACAAATTGATACAAATTTGTAATAATGATAATTTAAATGTTAAATTTCATGGTCTTCCTTTTGTTTAAGATGCTGTCTCACTTAAGAAAAAATAATCCTTATGAGTAACCCTTTTGATTTGTATCGTTAAAATAAATTAAAAACAAAAAGTTTTTGTTGGGTTCGATTCCTGGTTAAGGCAGGTGATTTTCCAAAAATCTTTGAATGCAGTTCCAATTATTTTTAAAAATAAAATGAAGTCTTCTTTCAGTAAAATTTTCCCATCTTCAATATTAACGTACTTTCCCTCCGTGTGGCAAAATTTTGGGATACCCTGTATAGCCACGCGGATTTTTTTGTGGGTAATAATAAAACTATATTGGGGAATTCTCGATCCAAGTCGGCGAAAAGAATTTGCAATTTTCGAAAATTTTGGAAAATCTCAAAAAGTTACGGACCTATTTAAGGAATTCAAATTCCACTTTGAAGCCCTCTGGCAGACGTACAATTTGATATATAGCCCATCCGCGTACCTTTTATATCAGCGAAACTAGAGGCAAATGTCACAATTTCATAAATCGGGGCACAATACTCGATCACGTAAACATAGACCTAACCTAAGATGGCATTTTTTAAATCAAAAATTAATTCTACGTTATTGATTTTTCCGAAAATGATACCAAACTTGGCTTAGTACTATACTTAGGCAGTTATTAACATTGATTATGATTGACAATTGAATGATTGACCATTTTGTCCTAGCTTGTATGGTTTTCCTGAAAATTTAGAAAATCTGTAAAACGGGTCACATTTCTAGGGGGGAGGGGTGACGTGGTAGAGGGGAGAGGGGGAGAGTTATGTACTCACCTAAAGGTATAACATAGCCACATTAAAACTTAACTATTAATTTCGCCATCTTCCCCATACATTTAGAATGAATATCCTAAGTCTTAACATGCCGAAATATGGGACATTTACCCCGTAAAGTTCACATTAGCGAGGATAGTAAAATCGTGGATGGTGAGCACATTTACTATAGATTTTAGTTCTTCGCGTATCCGCTAGAGGCTCTGCTTCAATTTCCCATACAAATTGCTAACGCGGTCGATATCGAGAATGGTTTTTGTAAACTCATGGTAGTGCTACAGATAATATTTAGTGCGTAAAGCGTTTACAAAAGCGTGGAAAAATACAAGCGAGCGGAGCACCGAGAGTACGGGCTTCGCGAACATGTACGGATCTCGACTAGCGACGCGGGCGCAGGGCGGCCGCGCCTGCTAGTAGGTATTGCGAAACCGGTCGAACGGCATGGAATTTGCGCGTGTCCATAGCACCGCGACTAGTGAGCGTACCACAACAACCGGCAAATTATCGGTTGATCTTATTAGTTAATATTTATGTGAATATTGTGTGTGCTAATTAGTTTGTATAAAATATATGTATAATTTATAAATAGATAGGTAATTTAATTTCGTATATTTTTGTATATTTTAATATAAATAATTTAAGATAGTTTTAAGTGTGTTTTGTATATAAATTAGATATAAGTAGTGTAATATAATTATGTTGTAGTTATATAAATATTATGTTATAAATATAATAAAATAATAATAATAATAAAACGCTTTATTGCACACTAGAAAAAGACATTACAAAGAAGAAAACAATAAACATAGACAAGTACACAATATAATATGTAAGTTACCTACATCACTCCCCTCCAGAGACCGTGTCTACGGGCGATAGAAATCAGTAAATTTTACTCTTCGCCCTGAACGAGTTGTTTTTAAACTGGGAGAAGTATTTTCGGGTTCCGTGTGATTTTTAAAAGGTATAATGTTATCAGCTAATAAGTATGCTGGTTTTAGGCGATTAATAGAAATATTGACATCCTTCCCTTTCACACGTATTTTAAAAACTTTAGGACGTCTTTTTAAAACTTCGAAGGGACCTTTATAAGCATTTTGAAATGAACCCTTTATAGTGTCATCTCTAACGAAAACGTGAGACGAAGTGTTTAAATCTTTATAAATGAATATTTTATTCGAGCTATGGTGCGAAGTTGGAACTGGTTTTAAATTTTCAGCAAAAAAACGTAAACGGGCAGAAAAATCTCTGATATCGGTGGTGTGACATGTGGTCTTATGACCAAAAAATTCACCGGGCATCCGCAAGGTCTCTCCGTATAAAAGTTCAGAAGAGGAAGCTTGCAGATCGTCCTTGATTGCGTTACGAATACCGAGCAAAACTAACGGTAAAGTTTCTGTCCAGTTGGTGTCGTTATGACAAGTAATTGCTGTCTTCAGTTGTCTATGGAAACGCTCGACAAGTCCATTGCACTGAGGGTGGTAAGCAGTTGTTTTACGGTGTTTAAAACCAATGAGCTTAGCGAGTGACTGAAATAAGGCTGACTCAAATTGTTTCCCACGGTCGGTTACGATATCGGTGGGGCAACCAAATCGAGAAACCCAGCCTGAGATAAAGGCTTTAGCAACGGCCTCCGCCGTGATTTCGGTTAGAGGGACAACTTCCGGCCATCGCGTAAAGCGATCGACGGCTGTCAAACAGTACCGATAACCGGCGGATTGACATAATGGCCCAATGAGATCTATATGGACATATTTGAATCGTGCTTTCGGCATATCGAGAGTACCTAAAGGTGACGATACATGCCGATTCACTTTAGCACTTTGACAAGCCAAACATGCCTTAGACCATTCGCGACAGTCTCGTCGCATAGTGGGCCACACATATCGTTGGGCTACTAATTTAGCGCTAGCATTGGCACCGGGGTGGCTGAAACAGTGCAGATGGTCGAAAACCTGCTTGCGAAACTGTTTAGTGACGAAAGGCCTGTGAGTTTTTGAACTGACGTCGCAGTATAAAAATGAACGACTCCCACTTTCTCCAAACGAAGAGAAGTTTCGCAATGCAAGAGCTGTGCTAGCTCTGGGTCTTCGGATTGGGACTTAGCTAAGGCTTCTAAGTCGATTGGCATATGCAGTTCATCGACACGGGAAAGCGTATCGGCAACGACATTGTCTTTCCCAGCTATGTGTTTGATGTCGGTGGTGAACTGTGATATGAAGTCTAAGTGTCTGTACTGACGGGGTGAACAATCACGCTTTCGTTCATGAAAGGCGTAGCACAGTGGCTTGTGGTCAGTGAAGATGGTAAAGTGTTTTGCCTCTAACATGTATCGGAAGTATTTGATACTTTGGTAAATGGCAAGGAGCTCGCGATCGTAGGGAGAATACTTCTGCTGAGATGGGCTCAACTTGCGCGAAAAGAATGCTAGAGGTTGCCAACAACCGTCTTTATAGTGTTGTAAAACAGCGCCGATGGCGGTATCTGATGCGTCGGTAGTTAAGGCAAGTTTAGCATCAGGATCGGGATGCGCTAGCAAAGCAGCATCGCAAAGGCTTTTCTTACACTCCTCGAAAGCGGTTAACGAATCTCCGTTTATGACAACAGGCTGTGAGCCTTTGACGGAACCGGTCAACAAAGCGTTCAGGGGAGCTTGAACTTGGGCAGAGTTTGGCAGAAAACGTCTGTAAAAATTAATCATGCCCAGGAATCTCCGAAGCTGTTTGACCGTCTTTGGGACGGGGAAGTCCTGTATTGCCTGGACCTTGCTATTAAGTGGCTTAGCACCAGAAGAAGAGATGGTATAGCCTAGAAAGGGTAACTCTGGAAGACCGAAGTGACATTTAGCGGTATTTACCAGCACGCCGTACTCCTTCATTCTGGTGAACAGCTGGCGCAGATGGTCCTCGTGCTCCGTCTCTGTTTGGGAGAATACTAAAAAATCATCCAAATACGGATAGCAAAAATCGAGGCCACGGGTCATTTCATCGGCGAAACGCTGAAAGGTTTGACCGGCATTCCGTAAGCCAAATGTCATAAAGGGAAACTCGTATAGACCGAAGGGTGTAGTTATCGCGGTCTTGGGAATATCCTCTTTCGCGACGGGGATATGATTATAAGCCTTAACTAAGTCTACCGTCGAGAAGATCTTGCAACCAGATAAGTTATGGGCGAAATCGTGGATGTGGCGAATAGGGTATTTATCCGGGATAGTCCTGGAATTAAGTTGCCTATAGTCGCCACATGGACGCCAACTATTATCTTTTTTGGGCGCAAGATGTAGTGGTGAGGCCCATGGACTGTCAGATGGACGAGCTGTACCGTTAGCTAGCATGGCATCGAACTCTAACTTCGCGATTTTAAGTTTGTCAGGGGCTAATCTACGTGGTTTACACGAAACTGGAGGGCCTGGAGTGGTGCGGATGTTGTGTACGGTGTTGTGGCTTGTTTGGCGTGGTGCACCCGCTGGTCGAGTGATTTCAGGAAACTCGCTTAGAATGCTACTGTACTTACCGACGCCAGTCAAGACCTTAACACTTGAAATAAGGCTGTCTGTAAAAGAAATAGCAGCTACAGTGGATACATTAGTTACACTATCTACTAAGCGTTGGTTTCTAATGTCTACAATTAAATTAAAAAAGGACAAAAAATCAACGCCAATAATGGCCTTGGTTACGTCGGCTATAACAAATTGCCATACAAAATCACGACGTAGACCAAGATTTAAATTTAATTGCACAGTACCGTAAGTGTCTATAGTTGAGCCATTGGCCGCACACAGCTGGTAGTTCACCTTGGCACGGCGTTCGCGAAACATCGATCGTGGAACGACGCAAAGATCGCTTCCTGTATCCACGAGGAATTGGACTTTGGATCTACGGTCCGTCACGAACAGGCGGCCAGTTTTGTTTGGGCAATCGTCAGCCACCATTATCGACCGCCCTGCTTGTTTTCCGCCTTAAAGTCGCAGGGGCTGATGCACTTGTGGGCTCTGTTCGCGAATTTGGCGTGATACCAACAGAGAGGCTGCTTCTCGTAGCGGGAACTAGATCTCCGGGCAGATGATGAACGTCGACGAGCACGATAGGGAGATCGGTTACGGGATCTGGATCTATCCGACATCAGATCATCGACCTTTCTGGTGAGCGCGGCGATCTGTCGAACCATTTCGTCCATTGTACTTCCAGATGGGCCGGGAGCAGAAGTAAGCGCAATCGCTGGAGCTGGAGGAGCAATATCCTGGATCCGGTCTGCTAGATCAGCTAGGGTCTCAAGCGGAGCAGTCTGGGAAGCTATAATCTGCTGCATGTTGTGAGGCAGACGGCTGGACCAGATCGTCTTCACGAAGTCCTCAGGAACACCGGGTCCTGCCAGGTTTTGAAGGTGGCGGAGGAACTGGGAGGGTTTTCTATCACCAAGTTCTTCATGCATAAGGAGTTGCTTCACCTTTTTCTCCTTGGAAGCAGAGAGACGCTTAATAAGCTCGCTTTTCAGCTTCTGATATTTATTGGTCTCCGGAGGCAATACTATAATATCCTCGACCTCGGCTGCATATTGATTGTCGAGTTGCGAAATCACATAATAAAATTTTGTCGAGTCCGCTGTGATATTCGAGATCACAAATTGACCCTCTAATTGTGCGAACCATATTGCAGGCTTGTCCGGCCAAAAAGGTGCGACACGAACTCCGACTCGAAAAATGTCGGACGATGCAGTGGAAACGCGCACTTGTTCATTGCCGTCTTGGCGCGTCGAACTTTCTCGCACTGTTTTTACTGAGTCATCGCTGCCGCTGTCACTTGTCTGGCTCATCTTCGTAGCTTGCTCAGGAGGAAGTCACCAGTTATGGGTGTGCAGAAGGAATGACTCCAAATAAAAATGTCCAACTTACGTGAAGCAGTATAATACGGCCGTGTACCTGTCCCGCCTGCACCACACCACCACCGTGCAGGATGTGATAGAGTACATAAAGAAGAAGGCTAACTTTTGCTTGAGAGTTCAGCCTCTGGAGTCGCGCCATAACACGAATTTTAAGTCGTTTGTGGTGCGCATCCCGACAGCCAGGCTGGACACTTTCATGAAGGAGGACTTCTGGCCGCAGGGCGTGGTATACAGGCGCTTCCGAGGAGCGTTGCCTTGTGCCACCGAATTGACACAGAAAGTGCCAAATTAACTTTATACTAACCTAATATTAAGTTATATTTACTAACAATATTGTTTTTACATATTTGTTTTAGCTTTAAGGTATGTATCTATGGGCCATTGTTGCCTGATTATAAATAAATAAATAAAATAAAAAAAAAATGTTCCAAGCACACACAATGCACATACAAATAGTCAGAAGGAAGAATCGAAGATGTAAAGATAGAAATAAGCCAAGCGTTTAGTTTACACAGCACAGCACAGAAGAATAACAGTGATAACAGATAATATTTAGTGCGTAAAGCGTTTACAAAAGCGTGGAAAAATACAAGCGAGCGGAGCACCGAGAGTACGGGCTTCGCGAACATGTACGGATCTCGACTAGTGACGCGGGCGCAGGGCGGCCGCGCCTGCTAGTAGGTATTGCGAAACCGGTCGAACGGCATGGAATTTGCGCGTGTCCATAGCACCGCGACTAGTGAGCGTACCACAACAACCGGCAAATTATCGGTTGATCTTATTAGTTAATATTTATGTGAATATTGTGTGTGCTAATTAGTTTGTATAAAATATATGTATAATTTATAAATAGATAGGTAATTTAATTTCGTATATTTTTGTATATTTTAATATAAATAATTTAAGATAGTTTTAAGTGTGTTTTGTATATAAATTAGATATAAGTAGTGTAATATAATTATGTTGTAGTTATATAAATATTATGTTATAAATATATGTAAGTTACCTACATACCCATTGCAGACGTAATGTATACCACGGCTGCGACATGTGGCGGGCCTTATAGCGAAGCTAAGCCTTAGTCTTGACGTAACTTTGAGGTAAACTATGGAACTGGGATCATTCACTACGCATGCTTATAGCGACGCTAAGTCATAGTTTTGACGTAAATTTTGAGGTAAACCATGGGAGCCTTGCAATTAAAGGATAAAGTTACCCAATTGTGGTCACATTGAACACGAGGTTGTTTTACAACAAATATTATAACCAAGTTGATATGCTTACCAAATTGGGCTGAACCACTACAGGCTTCTATCTCATAAGAGACATGTTGAAAGATAAATTAATAGCCTCGAGCCCTGGGAAACAAGACACTAAATTACAATTTTGACACCACTTGCAAAAACAGACAAATAATCAAATCCACATTCCTTTATCACACTCACCGCTTAAAAGGATGCTCAACGCATCATGAAATTAATGACAAAAACCCCAAAAGAGCTACAAAAACTTGTGGTTTCACATTGCTAAAATACTGCAACTCTTCGATAAAGGTGCAGATAAGAGAATGAAAGTAAAAAACTTCCGCCGAATTACGACATGTCATCGTTGGAAAACTTAGAGCATCGCGGAAGGGAGCAGCCTTACCGATTATTACTCTATTCAAATTATTCTGGCATTTTTTGCGGGGGGGGGGAAGTGCACACAAGTGCAGTTAGTTCCGCATACTCACATACAAAAAGAACACTGTAAAGACGACACCAACACATAAAAAATAAAACAAAACAGCAAAAATTTGTGTACGGATGCGTCACACATCAAAATATGACACGTTTTTGACATAAAGGGCTGGGCCCAACTGTCGTTGCAGCAATATCGATACGGAAAAAGGAATAAAGGTAACAAACTCAAATATTTTACATGGGGTGAATAACAACAAAGACCCAACAAGCAAAAAAGTCTCAGGATGCGCACGTTATTAGAGTGGTAGGCATACAGGTGCCCTATTTTTGAATCGCTCGGCTGGCGTTGAGCGCTCTTTTCGACTGATTTTCGTTCGACATATGACTCAAAACAATGAGATGTCGAACGAAAATTAGCAGAAACGAGCGCTCGACGCCAGCCGAGCGATTCAAAAATAGGGCCCCAGGGCTCTTATAATTATTTTGTACCTTGTCATCGTTCTTAAATTAGTCTTAAACAAGTTAATACGGACTCAAGAACACTCACACTCATTTGCACTAAACTTAAGAATCGCCTAAGTCTTTTCTTATCTATAACTCGACCAAGTTAACTAGGCGAATGACAGCTACATGACGGCTAAGTTTATGACACCGTTTTAATTTGGTCGTTTTGTAGTTAGGAAAAGACTTAGGCGATCCTTAAGTTTAGTGCAATCGGGCGTCAGTCTTATTGTCTAGTCTCATACACTCTTGCGTGCTCTTGTGTTTACAAGGGCTGATCGAACAGATGTTTCATTTTGATGTGATGTAATGTAAGGGGACAGTAGGTAGAGCTGTCTATGTTCGCCAGATCAGCTAGTACCATCTGGAAGGAGCCTGTCGCGAAGAACCGCAAACAGATCAGAAGCTAGATAAGACCACAAATGGCCTTACTCCTCAGAGTTCATTAGATGAATTTGACATTTCCATATTTAAATTTTAAAGGAGCTTTAAAATGCATCTAATTTTCCTTCCTACAATACTTTAATGAAACATTAGGGTTTAATGTGGCATTAAAAAGATAAAAATCATTCTTGCAATTGAGTCTGAGTCTGTCAGAAGTTAAAAAGAATTTATAAATATTTAAGGAATATTTCAGGTATATCACATTTATGAGACTGCCTGGAGCAGGACCAGGCCATTTCCTTTATCGACAAACATTGTGATACGGTAACATCACTAAGTTGCTCATCGGCGAGAACTTGGATTTATCTAGCGACAGATCTGAAATTTGTACGGACGAGCCATGGACGAGCAGACCCGATGTCACTGAACAAATTTGACAACTAATCAAGAATAAAATATACGAATTTAATGTTTAAATGTAAACAAATAGCAATAATACGACAAAAAATTACTTTCATGTTAATTGTAACACCGTCTTTTTGTAAACTTGATGTTCCAGACCTCTTTTAACAGCAAAAAACTCATCAATTCGGCATTTTAAACACTGCACCGTTCACATGCGCGACTGGACTCGGTCTAGAAAGAAATCCGGGCGCAACTGGTTTTATTAACCGCGTATGCCCATTTGGGCTTGTACTTCGGCAGAGGGGAACGCTTCGTATGGCTTCTCTTTCTGGGACAGAAGCGCGTCTTACTCTAAGTTGGAAAATGTCCAGAAAAATCTCGAATACCATCGACAAAAAGACTACGCCAATAGACAAACTACCTTCTATGAACATATTTACCCTTCATAGCAAAACAATTATTAAAACCTTTAACTAGCATGCCAGACATTAACATTTACTTTAATTATTTAAAATAACAAATAAGACATATTTATTTATCTTATTTTATCGACAAAGTATAAGTTTATTGGTCTGTGGGACTAGCATAACGAATGAAGCGCCAAACGTCACATCTGACAGTTGTCACTGTCAGAGTGCCTGTCAGCTGTGAGATGTGTAAACAAGAAAATTTATTTATTTTAATTATCAAAAAGTACTAAAATTCTTAGTGAAGGATGTTTCAAAATGAATTTAAGTGAATGCCCTAATGCCGGAACGTATGGTACAATCGCCGACATTCGCTAAGCCACTAGAAATGGACTCAAACAAAAGGTAGAAATTTGCATGCAATTCACTAACTCAAATCATATCAAAAAACTACATGAAAACGCTGGATGTGTTTTGTAATACCTTTCTAAACCTAATACCTAATGTCGCCTTCCAACCCACATGACTATAGCGAGAATTTCACCATAAAAAGTACTTGAAAGATCAAGTGTTCGCTGCACCATAGGTAGGTAAAAAAGGGTGTTACAATGGCACACATAATGGTCATGTAGTTGATAAGTAGACAAGCCCGTTGATTACGTAAGTCTGTTGCTAACAATTCTTGATTGAAATCGATTGAAAGCGCATTTACATTGCTGCTTTAAGTAAGATAGTTGTCACATTGGTTCTTACTAATGCAGCAAAGTGACTGCGATTTCTGTCAGAGTTGATTGCAACAAAGTTACATAATTACCCCCCAGTTCAAGTGCTGCATCGCTAGACTAGACCAATGCTGAATCAGCGCTCCACTACTCGAAAGCGATCTCGCGACACTCGAGAGTGCTTCTCCACACTTTAAGCTACTCTAACTTCGCGTTTATACAAAGTTATGCATTTTTCGGTTGAACATTTAAGGACTTAACAATCGGGTTTAAACACTGGTTTTTCACCCACAAAATTTAATTTTTCAATATAAGATTTTTTAAGTCAATAACATTATTTATAAGTCAATAATCTTAAATTAAAGAAATCTCTTAGAGCATAATCATTGTTTATTCATAATCAATATTTAGTTTCATAGAAAGTGGCAAAGCAATCAAACCTACAAATTAATAAAAAGTAATCTAACATATACACAGAATCGATAAAAACGCAATTCCAACAGTTCTGAGAATTTATGTTCAATGAAAGTAATTTTCTAGAGTTGCGTCTGAAATGAAAATATTAATGGGACGATATTACGAATAACGCCTGCCTTATAAGAATATCAAAAAATAAATTACTGAGCTATTTTTATAGTAAGTATACGGGGTTATTTGTAAAATACCAACAACCTCGCAGGAGTAGATTGCTAACATCACAAAGAACAACATTTTGTTCTACGACTTTTCCGAAAACCCGCAAAAAAAACGACTCTCCATACAAATGTCCCGAACAGCTGATCGAGTTTTGTATGAAAAGTCGATATTTTTTTGTCTGTTTTCGGAAAAGTCGTAGAACAAAATGTTGTTATTTATGATGTTAGTAATCTACTTCTAGTCACTGACCTGCATATATTTACACTGGACAGGCTTATGTCAAACTGTTTTTGTGCCTATTTGATTTCCGCCATTTTGGCGCTGTAGGACGTAGCGTGAGCATAGCGTGCGGGACATGGTACTAAAGTTTGAAGTCTGGAGAGACCATCACGGCAACCATTTTCATATTGTACGTCAAAATTAGTTCTTTAGACGCACGCTAGTGGCGTTTCAAATAGGCACAAAAACTTAGCTGTCAAATCATACAGACAGCCAGTCCAGTTAAATAAAAATTTTTTTTTCATGTCAGTGACTTCTAGTACTCCTGCGAGGTTGTTGATGTTTTACAAATAACCCTGTATTATAGTCTGTTTATCTTACTTGTCCTACTTATTTCAACTTATGACAGTAAAGTTGACGTGTGTTGGTTAAATTTAAATCGTTATTTAAAAATATGTTGTCTTATTAAATCAAATTGTCACTAATAATTATCAATTGAATGAATCAATGAATGAATTCATTCATTCATTCATAATAATTAGTCATTTCTTTCGTGATGTGTGGAAAACCATACGTTGTATTTTATAATTGATTTTTTCAATAAAGAGTTGGGTGAAGATTGTTTACAGACAAGTAAGGATAAACAGAATATAAAAAACCGGCCAAGTGCGAGTCGGACTCGCGCACGAAGGGTTCCGTACCAAAAAACGGCAAAAAAAAAAAAGCACATTGGTTGTATGGGAGCCCCTCTTAAATATTTATTTTATTCTGTTTTTAGTATTTGTTACTATAGCGGCAATTTTGTTAAATCACCTGTCTACCTACCTAGGAGTATAATCTGCCACTTTGCTTGGCGTTCGTGGATTATGAGAAAGCCTTTGATTCGATTGAAACCTGGGCGGTGCTGCAGTCTCTCCAAAGGTGCCAAGTGGACTACAGGTATATCGAGGTGTTGAGGTATTTATACAAAAATGCCACCATGTCGGTCCGAGTACAGAACCAGAGAACAAATCCTATCCAACTGCAGCGAGGTGTGAGACAGGGAGATGTTATTTCTCCGAAACTGTTCACAGCTGCGTTGGAGGATATCTTTAAACTCTTAGACTGGAAAGGACTCGGCATCAACATTAATGGCCAATACCTAACACACCTTCGTTTTGCCGATGATATAGTTCTAATGGCTGAGACCTTGGAGGACCTGAACACAATGCTCGAAGATCTCCATAGTGCTTCCCAAAGAGTGGGTCTTAAAATGAACATGGATAAGACGAAAATCATGTCGAATGTTGTGCCCGCTCCAGTTCATGTTGGGAACACTACACTTGAAGCTGTTGACCAGTATACCTAGGACAGGCAGTCCGGTTAGGTAGGTCCAACTTTGCGAAGGAGATCTCTCGTCGAATCCAACTCGGATGGGCAGCATTCGGGAAGCTCCGAAAAATCTTCGTGTCCGATTTACCTCAGTGTCTCAAGACGAAAGTCTATGACCAGTGTGTGTTGCCAGTGATGACTTACGGCAGTGAAACGTGGTCGCTAACTATGGGTCTCATAAGGAGGCTCAAGGTCACCCAGCGTGCAATGGAGAGAGCCATGCTCGGCGTTTCCCTGCGTGATCGAATCAGAAATGAGGAGATCCGCAGGCGAACTAAAGTAACCGACATCGCTCGAAGGATTGCTCAGCTAAAGTGGCAGTGGGCTGGACACATAGCGAGAAGAACCGATAGCCGTTGGGGCGGAAAGGTTCTGGAATGGCGACCGCGCACCGGACGACGCTCCGTGGGTAGGCCCCCGACAAGGTGGACCGACGATCTGGTGAAGATTGCCGGAAGCCACTGGATGTGGGAAGCGCAGGACCGATCGTCGTGGAAATCCTTGGGGGAGGCCTATACCCAGCAGTGGGTGTCGTGCGGCTGATATGATGATGATGATGATGAAATTATGAAGTAAAATAAGCAAACGATTGAACATTGGAATATGGTGATTTTACATTTGTGTACCTATGTTTAGTAAGGTTGGCCTATGAATTAATTCACCTTAATATATAAAACAACAAACTGTCCTATAATTTATTTTATACAATCTACTTTGATTAAATGAA
This sequence comes from Agriphila geniculea, assembly GCA_943789525.1. Classification (NCBI taxonomy): domain Eukaryota; kingdom Metazoa; phylum Arthropoda; class Insecta; order Lepidoptera; family Crambidae; genus Agriphila; species Agriphila geniculea. Next base: position 13,808,572 of record OX038885.1, read on the forward strand.
CAAATGATAAGATGAATTAAGTATTTTCTATTAGTTTTTACTCTTTGGTACGTTATTACATGAAAAGAGAGATCATGTAGGTACTTTATTTATTTTATTGCCTAACCCAATGGTAGGAACAATATAAGTACATGAAACTGTGTATTTTCTGTGTTTTCATAAAAATGTGTAAACATTTCTGTGTAGCCGACGCAGTTTAAATGACGGATGAAACAATTATCTTCAAAGAAGCGACAATTTAGGCCTATTAATTCGTTTTGAAAGTAAAATGAGCTTTTAAAACGTGAGCATCAACAGTAGCGCTTTAATATTTAATGTTTGTCAAATTGCATGCCTACAAAAATTTTATGCAAAAAATGCAAAGTGCTTTGCAAAACTCGAAAACATGAACAATTGGTATTTTTTTCATTGAAATCACACTAGGTACTACAATTAAAATTGAAGAAGACATCAATCAGCTTATTTGGAGCGTTCAACTCTGAACAAATTGACATCATAACAATCGCTTTTACATGTGAGCTCGGGGCGACTCGGGCTCACGTTACACACGGATAACAAATCAAACATTTCCAAGTTACGTGAATATTGGATGGACAATACGCTTACATGTTATGCAATATACAGGGTGGAAAAAAGGACAGTAGTTTGAGGGAAAGTACCCAAATATGGAAAATTTTACAGAAGGGAAACATTCCTTTATTTTTTTAAATATGTAAAACAAATTTAAATATTTTTGATAACTCGCTTCAGACCCAAGAAAGATAGAAAAAAAATTATGTAATATTTTTTTTTAACTCAACTTCATTTTTTTATCATTTTTGGGTCTGCCTCTAACTTATGTCATTTAGAAGAAATTGGTCCTTTATCGTTGACCCTATCGATTGGTAATATAAAAGTACAGGATGTTATATTTTCAGTTTTTGCCAATTCTCTTCCGTCTCCGAATTTGTTTAACATATTTAAAAAAATAAAGGAATGTTTCCTTTCAGTATATAACGGGTGGCGCAAAAGTAAAGACCCTATTTTGTTCAGCTATAACATTTTTTCTAAATTAGAAAACTAGATTTAGGTTTTTTTAAATGTATATTTGTGCCATTAAATTTCGTACCATTAGGATTTAAAGATGATGTCTTTTAAATGGTGACCTCCAGAGTTGATACACATTTGAGCCCTATTTATGACATTTTGCATAACTTGCCGTAACACTTCCTGCGATATGTTCGTTATTTCTTGACGAATGTTTTCTTTTAGAGCTGCGAGAGTCTGTGGCTTGTTCACATACACCCGAGATTTCAAAAAACCCCAAAGAAAGAAGTCTGGACTGGTCAGTCCTGCCGGACGGTGGGGAAATCGTCGACGAAATTCACGTTGTGTTCTTATCACTGATGAATTATTCCGTAAGAACATTGACACAATTATTCCACGTTCTTGGGGAGTAAAACGGTCCATGTTTATTTTCAGTGTATTTTATATTTGTTCACTACACAATTTTCAACAACAGAATGACAGAAAATGTCATATAAAAAAAATAAAAGTATTTTCTTTAGTGCCAGTACTTTTGCGCCACCCGTTATTAAGGCATTTTGCATCCAACAACCGTTTTTCCACTCTGTATAGAACAAGACAAAAGACTACATTGTTACCAAACACAAAACTCAACATATTCGAAGTCGATATTTCGCAAATTGAATATTAGTTATTGTCATCACGTTTTGTCTTCCACAGGTTTGTCCCTGTTTGTTATTCTTCACATTCCGCTCACGTGCTTTGAACTTCGATACCAATAAGAAAACGTGCTTGTTTACCCGCATAATTCTTTTGAAATGCTAAATTGGATCGCAGCTTGAAGTATTGGCATTTGGAAACCGGATAGAGATGACAAACTATTTTAAGATTTTCAGCATCTTATTAAGTCAACAGACCTCGTCGTACCCATGGACCAACCGCATTACCCAACCAGTTGTGCCACAGGCACATGCCATAAGAATAAATAAAAGTTTTATTTATTCTTATGCACATGCTTCGAAAACTTTGTCACCGTAACACAACCAATATTGTGCTAAATGTATTCTGTTTATAATCCCTTTAACACAACTTTTGCTGTAGTAACAAGGATTTTCGGTATTTTTAGGGTTCCGTACCTCAAAAGGAAAAAACGGAACCCTTATAGGATCACTTTGTTGTCCGTCTGTCTGTCTGTCCGTCCGTCTGTCTGTCAAGACCCTTTATCTCGGAAACGCGTGGAGGTATCGAATTGAAATTTAAACCATATACTAAGGTCTACGGGCCCTTGAAGCTGTATAAAAATCAAACTTCTAAGTTAACGTAAAAAAAAGATACTGCCGTTTAGGGCGCAAAAAACGCATTTTCGATACACTCAAAGGAATCAAAATTCATAGGGTACTTCCCGTTGACCTAGAACTATGAAATTTGGCAGGTAATAGCGTCTTATACTACACTTACAGGAATAAATCTGAAAACTGTATATTTGTAATTAAATCATAATAAAATATGGTCATTAAAATACGTAATTATTAATCAGCTTGGTGGAACAACGGTATGCGCGGTCATAGTTTAACTTCTAATTACTTTTGGATTAATCGCGCCACTAATTCTTTTAAAAATATCAATATTTATTATTATTAATTATTCAGATCCTTTAAAAAATTGTTATAGTTAATTACTTTTAAAAATAAAATTAAAAAGTAATAAATTTGGCTCTAAATATTTTCGCAACATGGCGGTATGTCACGCTGTATGACAGGGGTCTTCTTCTTCTTATTTTTGTTTTGGCAATCTACTTTCTTCTTGGAAGTAATTTTTGCCAGTGTCAAGTGTTGAATAGTTCAGTGGTAGATTGTTTCAGTTTACATTAAAATGCGGGTGCATCGCATTCCAATGTTGCTTGGAGCATTTGGCACCAAGTATAATCAAGACAGTTTACTTGGTAAGGTCAGCCGAGGTAGCCACCACTACAATAAAAGTCTCGGCTTCACACAACCAAAGGGTCCTGTTGGAATACACCCATTTTCTCTAATAACATTGCGATAGATAAAACCATTTCACAGAACTTTATACAGTGTACTATTGATATACAGCGCCATCTGTTGACAATCAACATTACTTGTATTTTATACAGGTGCGGTGGGTTTGTAATTATTTTATTTTTTCTCAAAAATGCTTGAAAATTCGAACATTATTTTGACAACCTTCTTTGTGCTAAATCAGAGTTTACGGACAGACCTAAACCGCGCCGTCAATATTTGTATGAGAATCCATTACTAACGTGTAATAATGGATTTTCATACAAAATTGCCGGCGTCTGTCCAGCGATGTTTCTATTAATAGTAGTTTGTTACACAAGGGATGTAAGTGAGCTATTACAGAACAAGATCCAATTTGGCGCCCGTGCGAGCGCAGCTCGCAAAGGGCGCTAATGGATCGAGTGCACCCGAGATATTTAGACGCACGAGCGAGCGAAGCGAGCGAGGGCGAATATAGTTCGAGGGTGTAATAGCTACTTACAACCGAGGTAAGCATACTATTTTACATCATTCATGCGAGGTAAATTTAATAAAAATAAAAATAAAAATAAAAATAAATATAGAAATAGAAATAGAAATAGAAATAAAAATAAAAATAAAAATAAAAATAAAAATAAAAATAAAAATAAAAACAAAAACATTAAAACAAAAATAAAACGTTAAAGGGTTATTTCATTGAAAACTCGTAGGGTTGATCAGACCATTAAACTGAACAACTTTCATTATGGGACCAACCTCGAAATCACGAAAAAAATCAGCTGTTTTTGCATTGCAGAATTTTGCATACCTAGCTTCAACTGAAATGAAATGCCGCCATTTTCATTGTTTTTTTTTTCAGCCAAAAGTTTCGTCAGTTTATAATAAAAGAAATGAGATTGGTTCTAAGGAGTTTTAAATGCTTGAATTGTAAAGTAACTTTACAGTTAAAGCATTCACCATCCTTGAATTGTAAAGTGATTTGAAAATGGAACGTTCTATCTAAACAATGCACTGTGTTGCACATGCCAACTTACACAGCCTCATACTATATAAGTAAATCCTAGTTACCGAGCAAGTATGATGTAAAACTCATTACACACGTGTAATTCAGAAATGGAGCGAACTTTTCAATGAAACACAAATATAGGTATCAAATGTCGCCTTGATGAGCGAGCACATTCCAAAATTTTTTTTAAATATTCGGTATACTGGTATCACGTGAAAGGCCTTGATGAGCACATTCCAAAAAATAAAAAAAAAAAAAACGAAAAAAAAAACTGTTTTGGTGCAATATGGGTATCAAATGAAAGGCCTTGATGAGCGCATTCCAAAAAGTAAAAAAATAAATAAAAACGAATAAATTTTTTTTTCAATACCTATGGGTATCAAATGAAAGTTTTTTGAAAAGTTTTTTTTGGAATATGCTCATCAAGGAGCATATTCCAAAAAACTGAAAAAAAAAACGAAAGGTAAAATTGTAATTGCAATATGGGTATCAAATGAAAGGCCTTGATGAGCACATTCCAAAAAACAGAAAAAAAATATTTTTTTGCAATATGGGTATCAAATGAAAGGCCTTGACGAGCACTTTCCAAAAAACTGGAAAAAAATGAAAAACTGGAAATAAATGAAAAAAAAAAACGGTTTTTTTTTCAAAATGTGTATCAAATGAAAGGCCTTTATGTGCACATTCCACTTTCCATTTTCTTTTTTCAATTACTGTAAGTAATTTAAAATTAAAATAAAAAGCTTAAAACTTTTAAAACTAAAAAGTTAAAAGTTTACAAGTATGTACTACACAAGCCTTGGCCGCAACTAGGCATTGATGGACTCACATATGTTCTTCAATGCCTGTCTTGAGTGCCGCTGCAGTAATGTACTATTCCATTTCAAACTTCGCCCGTGGTCAATTCTTTGTCGTAATCCCTGGAAGGGTTATTTTCTACGTGGCGACAAAGGATTTCAAATGGTTATCTATATATAGCAGTCTGCTGAACGGATTTTGATGGTATTTTTTTACAGTTTGGTAGCTTGGAGTCCAACTTATAATCTAAGCAATTTTACACATAATTCCGGTAGGTAGAACCTGGGATAAAGCTTGAACTCTCCGTAGTACAGTTTTAGGATCACAAGGAAACAGGTAAACTAATAACTACCAACCACTTTTTTTCAAAATATTTCCTTTGTACCGACACAACTTTTCTATAGCTTTATTTTATGTATAGATGTAGGTCTGTACGGAACCCTCGGTGGGCGAGCCCGACTCGCACTTGTCCGGTTTTTTTTAAATATCCTACTAATATTATAAATGTGAAAGTTTGTGGGTTTGGATGTTTGTTCCTCAATCACGCAAAAACTACTGAACGGATTTGGTTGAAATTTGGCACACAGATAGTAGATAGCCTGGATTAAAACATAGAATACTTTTTATCCCGATTTTCCCACGGGAACGGGAACCACGCGGGTGAAACCGCGGGCGGCTGCTAGTACTTAATATTTTATTAGCAACAACTAATAATAAGTGATTACGTATAACATAAACTAATAGATAAAAGAATAATAAGTGAAATAAAACTTTATACAATGAGAATATTTATATTTCGATAAAAAAAGTCGTCAATGGTACCACCTCCGTGAAGATAGCCACCCCATTTCGAGTGCCCAGGTTTTGAGGGTGCAGGTCGTTAGTTTAGCGTTAGTTTTGATTTGTTTTGGAAAAAAAATCGTTTGTTTAGATTTCCTTCATACTTTTTTTTTAAAAACAAAAGTGGGGTGGCTATCTTCACGCTAGCCACCCCATTGCACCAAATGGTTTTATTTAAAGCTTATTCGATAGATATTTGTTAGTTTCGTTTGTTTTGATTAAAATTTTCGTTTGTTTAGACTCCGTATTCCCTAGAAAAAAATGCAAAGTGGGGTGGCTATCTTCACGTGAAGATAGCCTAGCCACCCCATATGGCAAAACAAAATAAAAATTGCGCATTATGATTGCTTTTCGTTAGTTTTGATTTGTTTTGATAAAATTTTGTTTGTTTTGACAAACCGAAAAAAGTTATGATTTTTTTTATTTTTTTAGAAAAATCTTGCCTGCACGCACTAACAACCTCAATAACTCGTTATATGGACTAGTTTATGTAAGGAATCATTGAATAATGCTAAATCTATAGGATTACATCAAAATGTACCGTATCCGTATCGTGTATGTTACTCATAGAAAAAATTGGGCTATAGATAGGTAGATACACATAAGAAAAATACTCAAATTGTAGAATTCCGTAAGTACGCGTAAAAACGCTATTCTAATATTCGTTTAAAGGAGCGCCCGCAAATGACTAGGTTCAAATGAAAGATGCAAGTGTTAGCTATGGCCTTACATAAGTTTTTTCGTTTGTTTCGAAATAGACAACTGTGTAGACCAGGAGCAAACATACGGTTCGTTAAAGTTACCTACTCACTTCGAACCGCTAAAAGTATTTGTTTTGAAGGAGCGCCCGCAAATGACTAGGTTCAAATGAAAGATGCAAGTCTTAGCTATGGCCCTACATAAGTCTTTTCGTTTGTTTCGAAATAGACAACTGTGTAGACCAGGAGAAAACTTTCAGTTCGTTTTAATTACATGCTCACTTTAAATTGCTAAAAGTATTTGTTTTGATGGAGCGCCCGCAAATCACTGGGTTCAAATGAAAGATGCAAATGTTAGCTATGGCCTTACATAAGTTTTTTCGTTTGTTTCGAAATAGACAACTGTGTAGACCAGGAGCAAACATACGGTTCGTTAAAGTTACCTACTCACTTCGAACCGCTAAAAGTATTTGTTTTGAAGGAGCGCCCGCAAATGACTAGGTTCAAATGAAAGATGCAAGTCTTAGCTATGGCCCTACATAAGTCTTTTCGTTTGTTTCGAAATAGACAACTGTGTAGACCAGGAGCAAACATACGGTGCGTTATAATTACCTACTCACTTCGAACCGCTAAAAGTATTTGTTTTGAAGGAGCGCCCGCAAATGACTAGGTTCAAATGAAAGATGCAAGTCTAAGCTATGGCCCTACATAAGTCTTTTCGTTTGTTTCGAAATAGACAACTGTGTAGACCAAGAGAAAACTTTCAGTTCGTTTTAATTACCTGCTCACTTTAAATTGCTAAAAGTACTTGTTTTGATAGAGCGCCCGCAAATGACTAGGTTCAAATAAAAGATGCAAGTCTTAGCTATGGCCCTACATAAGTCTTTTTGTTTGTTTCGAAATAGACAACTGTGTAGACCAGGAGTAAACATTCAGTTCATTATAATTACCTGCTCACTTTAAATTGCTAAAAGTATTTGTTTTGATGGAGCGCCCGCAAATGACTAGGTTCAAATGAAAGATGCAAGTCTTAGCTATGGCCCTACATAAGTTTTTTTGTTTGTTTCGAAATAGACAACTGTGTAGACCAGGAGTAAACATTCAGTTCGTTATAATTACCTGCTCACTTTAAATTGCTAAAAGTATTTGTTTTGATGGAGCGCCCGCAAATCACTAGGTTCAAATAAAAGATGCCAGTGTTAGCTATGGCCCTACATAAGTCTTTTCGTTTGTTTCGAAATAGACAACTGTGTAGACCAGGAGCAAACATACGGTGCGTTATAATTACCTACTCACTTCGAACCGCTAAAAGTATTTGTTTTGAAGGAGCGCCCGCAAATGACTAGGTTCAAATGAAAGATGCAAGTCTTAGCTATGGCCCTACATAAGTCTTTTTGTTTGTTTCGAAATAGACAACTGTGTAGACCAGGAGTAAACATTCAGTTCGTTATAATTACCTGCTCACTTTAAATTGCTAAAAGTATTTGTTTTGATGGAGCGCCCGCAAATGACTAGGTTCAAATGAAAGATGCAAGTGTTAGCTATGGCCCTACATAAGTCTTTTCGTTTGTTTCGAAATAGACAACTGTGTAGACCAGGAGTAAACATTCAGTTCGTCATAATTACCTGCTCACTTTAAATTGCTAAAAGTATTTGTTTTGATAGAGCGCCCGCAAATGACTTGGTTCAAATGAAAGATGCAAGTGTTAGTTATGGCCCTACATAAATCTTTTCGTTTGTTTCGAAATAGACAACTGTGTAGACCAGGAGAAAACTTTCAGTTCGTTTTAATTACCTGCTCACTTTAAATTGCTAAAAGTATTTGTTTTGATAGAGCACCCGCAAATGACTAGGTTCAAATAAAAGATGCAAGTCTTAGCTATAGCCTTACATAAGTTTTTTTGTTTGTTTCGAAATAGACAACTGTGTAGACCAGGAGCAAACATACGGTTTTTTAAAGTTACCTACTCACTTCGAACCGCTAAAAGTATTTGTTTTGAAGGAGCGCCCGCAAATGACTAGGTTTAAATGAATGATGCAAGTCTTAGCTATGGCCCTACATAAGTCTTTTCGTTTGTTTCGAAATAGACAACTGTGTAGACCAGGAGTAAACATTCAGTTCGTTATAATTACCTGCTCACTTTAAATTGCTAAAAGTATTTGTTTTGATGGAGCGCCCGCAAATGACTAGGTTCAAATAAAAGATGCCAGTGTTAGCTATGGCCCTACATAAGTCTTTTCGTTTGTTTCGAAATAGACAACTGTGTAGACCAGGAGCAAACATACGGTTCGTTAAAGTTACCTACTCACTTCGAACCGATAAAAGTATTTGTTTTGAAGGAGCGCCCGCAAATGACTAGGTTCAAATGAAAGATGCAAGTCTTAGCTATGGCCCTACATAAGTCTTTTCGTTTGTTTCGAAATAGACAACTGTGTAGACCAGGAGTAAACATTCAGTTCGTTATAATTACCTGCTCACTTTGAATTGCTAAAAGTATTTGTTTTGATAGAGCGCCCGCAAATGACTAGGTTCAAATAAAAGATGCAAGTCTTAGCTATGGCCCTACATAAGTCTTTTCGTTTGTTTCGAAATAGACAACTGTGTAGACCAGGAGTAAACATTCAGTTCATTATAATTACCTGCTCACTTTAAATTGCTAAAAGTATTTGTTTTGATGGAGCACCCGCAAATGACTAGGTTCAAATAAAAGATGCCAGTGTTAGCTATGGCCCTACATAAGTCTTTTCGTTTGTTTCGAAATAGACAACTGTGTAGACCAGGAGCAAACATACGGTGCGTTATAATTACCTACTCACTTCGAACCGCTAAAAGTATTTGTTTTGAAGGAGCGCCCGCAAATGACTAGGTTCAAATGAAAGATGCAAGTCTTAGCTATGGCCCTACATAAGTCTTTTCGTTTGTTTCGAAATAGACAACTGTGTAGACCAGGAGAAAACTTTCAGTTCGTTTTAATTACATGCTCACTTTAAATTGCTAAAAGTATTTGTTTTGAAGGAGCGCCCGCAAATGACTAGGTTCAAATGAAAGATGCAAGTGTTAGCTATGGCCTTACATAAGTTTTTTCGTTTGTTTCGAAATAGACAACTGTGTAGACCAGGAGCAAACATACGGTTCGTTATAATTACCTGCTCACTTTAAATTGCTAAAAGTATTTGTTTTGATGGAGCGCCCGCAAATGACTAGGTTCAAATGAAAGATGCAAGTGTTAGCTATGGCCCTACATAAATCTTTTCGTTTGTTTCGAAATAGACAACTGTGTAGACCAGGAGTAAACATTCAGTTCGTTATAATTACCTGCTCACTTAAAATTGCTAAAAGTATTTGTTTTGATGGAGCGCCCGCAAATGACTAGGTTCAAATGAAAGATGCAAGTCTTAGCTATGGCCCTAAATAAATCTTTTCGTTTGTTTCGAAATAGACAACTGTGTAGACCAGGAGTAAACATTCAGTTCGTTATAATTACCTGCTCACTTTAAATTGCTAAAAGTATTTGTTTTGATGGAGCGCCCGCAAATGACTAGGTTCAAATGAAAGATGCAAGTGTTAGCTATGGCCCTACATAAGTCTTTTCGTTTGTTTCGAAATAGACAACTGTGTAGACCAGGAGTAAACATTCAGTTCGTCATAATTACCTGCTCACTTTAAATTGCTAAAAGTATTTGTTTTGATGGAGCGCCCGCAAATGACTTGGTTCAAATGAAAGATGCAAGTGTTAGTTATGGCCCTACATAAATCTTTTCGTTTGTTTCGAAATAGACAACTGTGTAGACCAGGAGAAAACTTTCAGTTCGTTTTAATTACCTGCTCACTTTAAATTGCTAAAAGTATTTGTTTTGATAGAGCACCCGCAAATGACTAGGTTCAAATAAAAGATGCAAGTCTTAGCTATAGCCTTACATAAGTTTTTTTGTTTGTTTCGAAATAGACAACTGTGTAGACCAGGAGCAAACATACGGTTTTTTAAAGTTACCTACTCACTTCGAACCGCTAAAAGTATTTGTTTTGAAGGAGCGCCCGCAAATGACTAGGTTTAAATGAATGATGCAAGTCTTAGCTATGGCCCTACATAAGTCTTTTCGTTTGTTTCGAAATAGACAACTGTGTAGACCAGGAGTAAACATTCAGTTCGTTATAATTACCTGCTCACTTTAAATTGCTAAAAGTATTTGTTTTGATGGAGCGCCCGCAAATGACTAGGTTCAAATAAAAGATGCCAGTGTTAGCTATGGCCCTACATAAGTCTTTTCGTTTGTTTCGAAATAGACAACTGTGTAGACCAGGAGCAAACATACGGTTCGTTAAAGTTACCTACTCACTTCGAACCGATAAAAGTATTTGTTTTGAAGGAGCGCCCGCAAATGACTAGGTTCAAATGAAAGATGCAAGTCTTAGCTATGGCCCTACATAAGTCTTTTCGTTTGTTTCGAAATAGACAACTGTGTAGACCAGGAGTAAACATTCAGTTCGTTATAATTACCTGCTCACTTTGAATTGCTAAAAGTATTTGTTTCAATGGAGCGCCTGCAAATGACTAGGTTCAAATGAAAGATGCAAGTGTTAGCTATGGCCCTACATAAGTCTTTTTGTTTGTTTCGAAATAGAAAACTGTGTAGACCAGGAGTAAACATTCAGTTCGTTATAATTACCTGCTCACTTTAAATTGCTAACAGTATTTGTTTTGATGGAGCGCCCGCAAATGACTAGGTTGCCGTTCACAAAATTTTACGAGATTCGGTTGAGGAAATGCGACCTCTATAATAGGAGAATCTCACTGTCATAGAGGAAGGAACTCAAAGGTCTGTGTTTTCACGTTTTTTTCTTCTATGACAAATAATACTTAACCGATTTAAAATAAAAATTGTACTAATTTTAATAGGTACGACACTAGTATATTATTTGTGGTACGACGGACGGAGCTGTAAAATTATAGTATATTAGTGTACTATCTTGGACTTCGGATAGTATACTATAAGGTGATATTATAGTACAAATACTATAATTATAGTACAGAACGCAGCCGTATGTTTGCTCCTGGTCTACACAGTTGTCTATTTCGAAACAAACAAAAAAACTTATGTAGGGCCATAGCTAAGACTTGCATCTTTTATTTGAACCTAGTCATTTGCGGGCGCTCTATCAAAACAAATACTTTTAGCAATTTAAAGTGAGCAGGTAATTAAAACGAACTGAAAGTTTTCTCCTGGTCTACACAGTTGTCTATTTCGAAACAAACGAAAAGACTTATGTAGGGCCATAGCTAAGACTTGCATCTTTCATTTGAACCTAGTCATTTGCGGGCGCTCCTTCAAAACAAATACTTTTAGCAATTTAAAGTGAGCAGGTAATTAAAACGAACTGAAAGTTTTCTCCTGGTCTACACAGTTGTCTATTTCGAAACAAACGAAAAGATTTATGTAGGGCCATAGCTAACACTTGCATCTTTCATTTGAACCTAGTCATTTGCGGGCGCTCCATCAAAACAAATACTTTTAGCAATTTAAAGTGAGCAGGTAATTATAATGAACTGAATGTTTACTCCTGGTCTACACAGTTGTCTATTTCGAAACAAACGAAAAGACTTATGTAGGGCCATAGCTAAGACTTGCATCTTTTATTTGAACCTAGTCATTTGCGGGCGCTCTATCAAAACAAATACTTTTAGCAATTTAAAGTGAGCAGGTAATTAAAACGAACTGAAAGTTTTCTCCTGGTCTACACAGTTGTCTATTTCGAAACAAACAAAAAGACTTATGTAGGGCCATAGCTTAGACTTGCATCTTTCATTTGAACCTAGTCATTTGCGGGCGCTCCTTCAAAACAAATACTTTTAGCGGTTCGAAGTGAGTAGGTAATTATAACGCACCGTATGTTTGCTCCTGGTCTACACAGTTGTCTATTTCGAAACAAACGAAAAGACTTATGTAGGGCCATAGCTAACACTGGCATCTTTTATTTGAACCTAGTGATTTGCGGGCGCTCCATCAAAACAAATACTTTTAGCAATTTAAAGTGAGCAGGTAATTATAACGAACTGAATGTTTACTCCTGGTCTACACAGTTGTCTATTTCGAAACAAACGAAAAGATTTATGTAGGGCCATAGCTAACACTTGCATCTTTCATTTGAACCTAGTCATTTGCGGGCGCTCCATCAAAACAAATACTTTTAGCAATTTAAAGTGAGCAGGTAATTAAAACGAACTGAAAGTTTTCTCCTGGTCTACACAGTTGTCTATTTCGAAACAAACAAAAAGACTTATGTAGGGCCATAGCTTAGACTTGCATCTTTCATTTGAACCTAGTCTTTTGCGGGCGCTCCTTCAAAACAAATACTTTTAGCGGTTCGAAGTGAGTAGGTAATTATAACGCACCGTATGTTTGCTCCTGGTCTACACAGTTGTCTATTTCGAAACAAACGAAAAGACTTATGTAGGGCCATAGCTAACACTGGCATCTTTTATTTGAACCTAGTGATTTGCGGGCGCTCCATCAAAACAAATACTTTTAGCAATTTAAAGTGAGCAGGTAATTATAACGAACTGAATGTTTACTCCTGGTCTACACAGTTGTCTATTTCGAAACAAACGAAAAGACTTATGTAGGGCCATAGCTAAGACTTGCATCTTTCATTTGAACCTAGTCATTTGCGGGCGCTCCTTCAAAACAAATACTTTTAGCGGTTCGAAGTGAGTAGGTAACTTTAACGAACCGTATGTTTGCTCCTGGTCTACACAGTTGTCTATTTCGAAACAAACGAAAAAACTTATGTAAGGCCATAGCTAACATTTGCATCTTTCATTTGAACCTAGTCATTTGCGGGCGCTCCATCAAAACAAATACTTTTAGCAATTTAAAGTGAGCAGGTAATTAAAACGAACTGAAAGTTTTCTCCTGGTCTACACAGTTGTCTATTTCGAAACAAACGAAAAGACTTATGTAGGGCCATAGCTAAGACTTGCATCTTTCATTTGAACCTAGTCATTTGCGGGCGCTCCTTCAAAACAAATACTTTTAGCGGTTCGAAGTGAGTAGGTAACTTTAACGAACCGTATGTTTGCTCCTGGTCTACACAGTTGTCTATTTCGAAACAAACGAAAAAACTTATGTAAGGCCATAGCTAACACTTGCATCTTTCATTTGAACCTAGTCATTTGCGGGCGCTCCTTTAAACGAATATTAGAATAGCGTTTTTACGCGTACTTACGGAATTCTACAATTTGAGCATTTTTCTTATGTGTAATCTACCTATCTATAGCCCAATTTTTTCTATGAGTAACATACACGATACGGATACGGTACATTTTGATGTACTCACATAGATTTAGCATTATTCAATGATTCCTTACATAAAATAGTCCATATAACGAGTTATTGAGGTTGTTAGTGCGTGCAGGCAAGATTTTTCTAAAAAAATAAAAAAAATCATAACTTTTTTCGGTTTGTCAAAACAAACAAAATTTTATCAAAACAAATCAAAACTAACGAAAAGCAATCATAATGCGCAATTTTTATTTTGTTTTGCCATATGGGGTGGCTAGGCTATCTTCACGTGAAGATAGCCACCCCACTTTGCATTTTTTTCTAGGGAATACGGAGTCTAAACAAACGAAAATTTTAATCAAAACAAACGAAACTAACAAATATCTATCGAATAAGCTTTAAATAAAACCATTTGGTGCAATGGGGTGGCTAGCGTGAAGATAGCCACCCCACTTTTGTTTTTAAAAAAAAAGTATGAAGGAAATCTAAACAAACGATTTTTTTTCCAAAACAAATCAAAACTAACGCTAAACTAACGACCTGCACCCTCAAAACCTGGGCACTCGAAATGGGGTGGCTATCTTCACGGAGGTAATGGTACCTACTACAACAATTAATATTTAACTAAAAATATTTATCAATATTTTTCTTTACTTACTAAACAATTTCAAATAAATCACTGCCATATTGTTCAATGTTAACCAAGCAAAGGCGACGAAGAAATTTGAAAAGGATCGAGAGCAAAAAATTCGGCCTCAATTTACTTCAAATCGAAATACTTTCGTTGCGTCAAGTCATGATTTCCATTACACGCGTTACTGAAAACAAATGGAACGCTGAATCTGAAACGATAAAGCCACAATTTTGAATCGCCGTCATCAGACAAAATGTTAATACCTTTCTACTCGTCGGACGAGCGCGCTCGTTAGCCGTGAAAATATGAGGGTCATCAATCAACGATACATTGTTTTTAGATATGGTGAACATTATATATAAAGGTCATTGGGCATATTTGATCAGCTTGATAAAAGTACGCGTACAGAAACCAAATCAGTTTTAAATTGAAGAATTCAATCCCACTTTTCAAAATAAGTATTATTTTTTTTATGTACCGACCGGCAGAAAAAAGTTATTTCACATTATGTGTGTGAGCATATGTTTCATGTTATTAAACTTTTGTTAATAAATAATAAGTTTTTAATTTCAGCATTGTTAAAAATGTGTGGTACAAGCATAATAAACGTTTGTATTGTCTTTATTTATTTAATTTATTTTATTTATTATTGATATACTATGATGTAATGATAAAAAATGGAACTCGTCCTACAAGAATGCAACCCATACCATTGCGTAGCAGATACATTTATCAACACAGCTAGCCCTATTTCGAATACGACGCACCTGATCTTGCTACTCTCATGTAAGTTTTAAATGAACCCAAACTTGATGGGGTTGCATGGTTTTATTAGAGTTTCTTTGGCCTTCTTCCGGCTCCATCATCAGACTCTGGACACTATTTACCAACATAATATTTGTCAAGACGAATCAAACGAGCCCAAACTCGATTGGGTTGCATAGTTTTATTACAGAGTTTCTGTGGACTTCTTCCGGCTTTATCGTCAGATCAGCTCAATGATACCACTATATCGCATTGTCTTCTAGTTCTGTCCTGTGTTTTAAGTTTCAAGACTTTAGGTCATCGAAAAGCTACATTGAAATCGTTTGCATTGTGGACAAACAAAGAAATAAAACAAACAAATAAACGAGAAAGCAACTTAATGAAAACGTGTTAAAAATTAAGCCTAGTGAATGTACTTTCATAAAGTTCATGGCCCAAAGCCACACTTATACTGTTTTGGACACGACTCCATAGAAAAGGGTCAGTTTCAGGTCAGTTTTCATGATCCAAATTGAAAGAGCACAAAGATCCCTGCTCAAAACCATGACATTCAGCCCGTACCGGTTTCCTACAGCTGCGTTGTACCAAAAATGCTCTGTGTTATCTGTTAGGCAGTTGTTTATTTTACGTAGTATTGTTCGGCAACATCAACATACTCCATATGATCATTCCAAATACAGTGGGAAACGTGTGATTAAAAATGTTATTAAAGTACCTGAATGTCGCACTACGTTAGCTAGACGACAAAGTATGCCTTTATCTATCTATTTATATAACAAAGCCAATAAAATACTTAATTTTTATCCACTCACCTTACACGAATGCAAAGCGAAAGTTTCTAATTGGTTATCCAGCCTAGACTACCAGAAAACTGAAGAACTTCTCCAAGTCAGTATATAGACGCATGCACACACACACACACGCACACGCACACGTACACATACACACACACACACACACACACACACACACACACACACACACACACACACACACACACACACACACACACACACACACACACACAAATGAGGTTTTATTATTTGTTGTTATTTTCTTTTTTCTAAATTCTTTAATAAAAACTTAGTTGACTGAACTAGAATAATGTATCTGGAAGAGGGCGCTGATTACTGAGATACAGGTATTTTGCCTAGTTCAGGAATCAGAGACTTCATTATGTCTGTGTAATATGTTTTATGTCAATAAAGTTATTATTATTATTATTATAGTTTTCTTTTATCTTTAATGACTATTTTCAATACTTATAATAAAGTAACAAAACCGTCCTCTTTCCAATAACTTGGAAGTGACATGAAATATTGGTGAGACAAGTGCAAACGATTTGTATGCAGTACTTACGAGCGAAGCGACTCGCAAAGCGAAACTTATTTTATACTGTCTTTGCTCATATTACGAAGTATTTTAATTTTCTTTTTAATTTGGCCTGCAGCTAAAATAATATAATATAAAAAATAAACTATACTTACATCAATTATTAGAATTAAGAATTAAGGCAGTTTAGCATAGCTGTTGGAATAATCATAAGCCTAATCACCAAAGAAAAACAAATAAACTTAAGTAGGTAGGTGTCATTGTCATTATTATTATTTTACAATACCTACTACTCATAGAAGATAGCACACTTGTAGCACAGGAAGACCTTGAAGTAAAGGAGCTAGGTGACTTTCTAGACCTAAAAATAAAAAACTCTACTGAACCAGAAAAAATAAAGTTCTCCAACAGGAATGGAAATTATCTGTAGAAATATAAAATATTAAAAACTACTAATTTAAACTAGTGTGCCCCAAATATGCAATTTGCAAATGCAAAGCTTGTCCCGCGAATAATTAACAAATGCAAGCGGAAATTTTAGGGATTCACACACAAACAATTAGTATGCATGCTCTGGTTTAGCGAGTCCCGCTTCCGTTGCTCAATATTCGGGCTCGCGAGCTGGGTTTCTTACGTGAGGTCAAATGACACAAGTCCGAATGACATTTTGACCGATGCCTCATTAACGTTTTAAATCTCATTAGCGCTTATTACAAAACTTGTCTGATTGTTCTCAAATTGGAGCAATATGTTTTTTGTGTAGAAAAACCATAGACATAGAAAAATTTTCGCTGCGCTCAAGAAGACCAACAAAGCGTGGAAAAGAGAAGTTAACATCATACGGACACGGTCTATGTAAAAAAGAGACAAAGGATCAAGTGACATGTGCCAACATTTTTTACAGTAAGAGCCCCTAGCGTCCCGCCTATAAATGAGCAATCACAGTTTGTTTAAAATATTTGTTCATCTTAATTATAATTTAAAATAAAGGTATCGTGGAGCCATGGTGTCTTGTGCTCTAAGTAATTGTGATGTGACAAAAAGAAATAATCCAAGTAATCACACTTTTCACAGGTAAATAAGATACTGCCACACATTTCTCTAAAACCAAATTTCTCTACATTTATTCGTTTATCGACAAAGAAAACAGTATGGAACATAGTTTATTAATTTCCTTTGCCGTATATAGTCATATTTTATGAATCTAAGTTATATTTTACGTATCTCATATAAAATGTATGCATTCGGTTTCGGATCACCTGTTTATTGACATAGTTGTTCATTGACATTCTATTTCTATGAGAAAAACTGATACCTGCCCCCCTATCCTAACATGACCACTGAAACGCAATATGATAATAGCGATTTAGTACGTCTAACTGTCAAAAGACGATGGATTTCAACAGTTGAATGTCGATAAAGTGCTATATCACGTGATATACAGGGTTATTTGTAAAACACCAACAACCTCGCAGTCATAGTAGAACCAAATAAGTAGGCCAACTCGAGCCTCGAGCGAGCGATACAGCTTAAACACGTAGGGCTGTCACATCGCTAGTTTATTCAATCGTCAAAAGATGCATAGTCTCTATACAATCTCTACCAAAATATTTTTTTCCTTGTAGGGTAAGCATTAGGGAACTATAATACAAAGTTTTTTTATATTTTTTGTACGTAAACCAGCGGGTCTATCGACTAAAATAATGAAGTTAATGTTAATTGTAATTTGACAGATGTATGTGATACATTGGCACTTTCGTTTTGACACCAATAAAAACTTACTAAAGAAAAGTAGCAATGTATCACATCTATCTGTCAAATTACAGTTTACATTAAATTCATTGTTTTCTATTGTTTTCTATACTACAATTTTTTTTATTGCCTACGTCATGTCATGTTATGTGATTTGAAAACTTACAGTCGAAATAGTATTAATTAAAACGTGGCTTTACTAAATAATGTTTATTCAAATAAAATTAAATGATTATGTAATTTTATTTTTTACACTATTAACTGTTTCTGACTTTTTAATTTACCTACACTTATCGAAATAATAAATCTTTAAATTCGAAAATTGAAAACTTTCCATAATAGGCATTAAAAGTACTTTTTCCTGTAGGAATTTATGATTTTTTAACAAAATTACACAATTGATATAAAAAAATTCGTCTGTTTCGACAAGTACGAAATGCCTTATTATTTAAAGTTAATGTAAAATATATCCTCATTCTTACAAATCTTTTTGCAATAATATCTTTGGAAAGCATGGTATGTACTGTAGGCGGCGTGAAGCATGCGTGAGCGCGAGCGGGATTACGTACGGCGCAGCCATGACTGTTGCACCTTTATCACCTTTAAATTTTGTCAGTGTGTGCGTGCGACGACGCATACGTACGGGCGCGCTCACATACAAACCGCGTTCGTGCTTATAATGAGTAAGATGACTTACTAATTTGGTTCTACTATGTCGCAGTAGTTGATTAGTAGCATCATATTTAACAACATTTTGTTCTACGTCTTTTCCAAAAACAGACAAAATATCTACTTTTCATACAAAACTCGATCAGCTGTTCGAACATTTGTATAGAGAGTCGATTTGTTTTTGTCTGTTTTGTAAGTAAGTAAATAAGTAAGTCGTAGAACAAAATGTAGTTGTTTACGATGTTAGTAATCTACTCCTGCGAGGTTGTTGGTGTTTTACAAATATCGTGTTTCGGTGGTAATGCTAGGGGGGTTGGCCTTATGATATTAGTTTTTATTTTTATTTTGGACCATGATAAACCTTCGTTTAAGAATTCGTCATTCTGTCTTAAGGCATACGGGGCATACGACCTCCTCGCGAGCGCCGCGGGATTGCCGTTTCGTCAATCTCAAGGATCATGTCTGCTGCAGCTGCGCTATTTATTAGGTAAGCGGTTTTCGATTTACAGAACTGCTTCCCAATTCCACTTTACATTTGTTCAGTTTTACTCAACGAATCTATTCGAGGGATAGGTCGGCGAAAAAGCAATAATAAGTACATATTCTTTATTTGAAGTGAGATTTGTTTACCAACTTTGAGAAAAGTAGCTTAAAATCATGTTTGAATAAGGCACAATTATTACAAATACCTTGATTGTGACGATATTGTTGCCTAGTTTTAGGAACTTCAACTATTTCAACTAATTACCGTGAGCAATACCAACTAGTAGGCTATAAATAGGTATTTTTGAATTCTATGCAAAATCAAAAAGCTTATACTTCATTCCCAATACAAATCCGGGTATTTTTTATTTAAAATTCTTTTCAGACCAAGCCCGGGTAATTAACTTAAACAAAACCTTTTTTGGCCCTAGCAAAATATAATAAGCATGCAAACAACGGAACGCGGAGTAGCAATATAGATGTGTCAATTTAGCAGGGGTCCCAGCAATTGGTTTATCCCTGTCATATCCGATCCCAGCTCAACTTTATACAGACTCGACAAAAACGTGCCACGAATGTCAACTGGTACTGCAGAACCGTTTCTACGCATATCCGCATATGACACTTTTTTGTGAACCCCCAATTTTCGTTCTTTGTTAAAAGTACTCTTTCGTCCAAACTTTTTTCCGTGTGTCCCTTTCCTAAAATCCATTCCGTAATCAAAGCAAACGAAGTGTAAAGAACGGCCAGTTAAATAAAGGCGCTTTGTTGCTTTAAATACTTGAAAAAAGAGAAAGAATCTATTTTTATTAGACATTTAAACTTCTTGATTGCTAATAAGTGAAGTACCTACATATTTCTTGGTTATTTCTTGTTTAGATTATTTGAATAGCTACTTTTCCTTGTAAACACTACAAAAAAATGAGGAGCAAAGCTAATTTGGTTTGAGCAGGGTTGAAGCAAATGTAATTTTTTCGGCACCTGCACATCGGTCACGGCGGCGACACGATTCGTCTTCGTTAACGACAAGCCTACGTATTCTTGCCACGAGCAGCCGGCAGTTGGCGGCAAAAATATTACCTCTAAGGGTTGCCATACAGGAAAATATTTACAGGTTATTCTAATTGAAATATTGTAACATCAAGCGGAAAAAATACTGCAATAACTTTTAAACATCTAAGAAATAATTTGACTCTTTTTATGTCAGGCTCGGTACCTTCAGTGATTAATAAGACTTTCATAAGATTTTTTATTGCGTTCTAATCCTACACGATTACCTCGACAAAACCATGAAATTTGTAGGTAATTAAAGGGTCGCCGAAAGAATGGAAAATGCCTTGCTTGAAATATGACTGAGTTTGACAACAGGCAAAGTAGCTGCATTACTGAAGACTTGGGGTTATAAATCTGCGCGGACAGATGACAGTGACTGATAGTGGTGGAATTCATTTAGCAGGTAATAAGCTGTCCAAATATAATTAACGTTAGACATATAACTAATCCATCTGGAGATTTTACTTAGAGGATCTGTTTTTACTTATGAACTTTTTACGAAACTAAGAACAAACTACTTAACTAAACAAGTAAATTGAAGGGATAAAGTTCAAAATGAGTTGTAGTATTTGAAAAAAAATGTTTAAGCCTGAAATATGCATGCTTTGCTAGGACACTTATTTTTGACACGAATCAAAATGTGCGTGTTATGAGCTCATCAGTCGATTTATCATCTCTTAAAACTTATGTTAACGCAAAAAAAGTCGATTTGTTTCAGTTTTGTCCACTCAGCCCTTCAATTAATACAAATAAACGTTGAATATCGTTTAAACGATTAACACCGGTGATTTTACAAAGCAAAAACAAATCTATAGACTTTTCTCAATCTATCAGTCACATAAAGTTACGTATTCATTGCCAAGTCATAAGCAATAAGTCATTCCTAAACCCCAGTTGAGACGTGATTATGAAAATTGGAACTCGCTAATTGGTCGGTGCCTTTCGAGTTCCAATTATCACGTGTGTAGGTGGAATGTGAAATCTGTATAGTCGCTAACCAATTTCATTCGTCGCAAAAGATCTCATCGGAGAAACTCTACAAAGTAATTAGGAAGTCACTCAAGCTGAATTTATTATTAGAAATCCGACTAGTACACGCGTGGTAATTATTTTATATTTTTCTAAAGTAGAATGAAGATCTCATACTAAGAGCACTCGTTGTTTGTATTTTTTTTTTAGATAATAAAACAATTGGAAGATAAATGTGTTCACCTTTACTATAGTAAACTTTCGTAGTATTTGTCATTTTGTTATTAGGATCAGACAAAACTCTTTTTTTCGGTGCAAACTCTCGTCTTTCTCGTGATTTTAGAAAATATTAAAATTAGAAAAATAAACAAAATACTACGTAATTTAGGTAACTAAATTAGAGGACGCTCTTTAGCGCTAATTTGCGCTACGGACTCTCAAATCTCCGAGGTTATAATTGGATTAGCGGCTGACAGGACCCTCCTGTGGGATACGGGATAAGAAAAAGGTCAAACAATGCTTTTTATTAACAACGTCGTAAATACGAGTATTATAAAACAGAATTATTATAACATCATAAGAAGAAATGATTGATTTTAAAACTCATTCGTTCTTTTTAGGGCTTCGTAGTCAAGTCAACAAGAAACCCTTTTAGTTTTACCATGTCCGTCTGTCTGTCTGTCCGTCAGCTTCATTGTTCAGAGGCCCTTAGTACTAGAAAGCTATAATTTGGTATAAATGAGTATATTTATTGCGCCGAGAAAGTGGAGGAATTAAATCTTGAAAGATATTAACGTGGGGATGAACAAAATGTCAGGACAGCAGCACATATAATGAAGTTAAAAGGAAAACTATCACTGCTAAGTAGGCTTTGTAAGTTAAAGTAGGTAATCTTATAATAGTTGATCAACTTTGGACAAGTTTCATTGAATAGTTAGGTATCCTCTACTTAGGTAGAGTTGTTAGTAGTTTAAAACAGGCAGTAAATACAAGTTTATTACCATATGGTAATGGTAAGGTAGGTAACTACGGAACCCTATACTGCGCGTGGCCCCACACGCATTTGGCCGATTGCAAGGAAAGGGTTATGTTTTTCGCGCGTATCTTGTTTTATTTGTTCTTACTTTTATTAGAGTTGCAAACAACTTTTATAACACAGTATAATAAAACAAAGCAAGTTAATCAAAAATGCATGTAACTGAAAAAGCATTTCAGTAAAATCCTTTACTTTTTTGAATAATTTATGCATGAAAATCATATCACCTAGCATAACAGAAAAAATCTTGTATTTGTATTTGTGTTCGAACCTCGAGCTTGGTTGAATGCTCTAACTAAGGCCTCGAGAGACAAAGAAAGTAAATAAAGAGTTTGGTTGCCGATCGATAATTTACAAAAAAAATGTTTTCTATTCTCTAACAAATATTTGTCTTCAATTCTATAAATTGGACCCCATCCGGAAGGAAAAAGAATGGCTTGATATATACACCTTTGTTGTCGGTACGGTATAATTGCCCTGTCAGAATGCTCGGCAACATTTGCATTCCATTTGCAAATCTTCCATTTAACGGCGGTCGAGAGTCGGCTGTAGCGGCTTTTTAATTTCATATTTTTACATATTATAATGTCCCGACGGATTCCCAGATTTGTACCAAATAAAACGTGACGTGATTTTTGAGTGGAGTGGACTCAGATATCACGGAGTTATAGGATTCACTAGTGGACTAAGAGCTAGCCCCGGAAATAGGTGGACAATTTACAGAGCGACGAAATCCCTCTTGTTAGTTTGCCATACTTTCATTATTAACAGATCCGGGCACCTCGCAGATTTTTAGTGGCAGGGTTGGGAGTGGTTGAGCAACAAAGGGGCTAAAATCGATTAAAGGTATACAATTTAGAGATCTCTGGATTTGTTGTGGATATAATAGCAAGCCAAACATGTACCTAAATCGAATATATAACATTGCCAGGAATTTTAACTGGTGGAAATGTAGTGCCAGGCGGCATCAAGCTTTAACAATTTTTCAAGCGATTTGATGGTATGGCAAACTAACAAGAGGGATTTCGTCGCTCTGTAAATTGTCCACCTATTTCCGGGGCCAGCTCTTAGTATATAGGCTGTGAAATTAGCTTCCTATGTAAGTTTTGACCAAAGAGGTTGCGATTGTTGAAGATTCAACTATACAGGGTGGATTTTTAAAACGGTACATTAAGGGCAGGTACCTTAACCGTTATAGTTACAGGAAAACGTTCCTAGGAGACCATCCATAACTTTTTAAGATATTCTGAACTGCATTCACAGATTTTGGAAAAAAAATTACCGTTAGCAAAAAAAATGCTAAAATACCAAAAAAAATTTTTTTATGCCAATCGATCCTATTTCGTGTGGGGATCAAAATACTCTATGGGATCATTTAAGGTATGATTACTAGAAACGACAGAAATCGCCAAAAACTTTTCCCATACATTTTGTACTGAAAAACGATAAATCAACTCGAAATATTTTTTATTGCCAAACGATCCTATTTCTTACTGCGATCAAAATACTCTTTGAGGATAACAGAATTTTGAGTACAGAAACTGTTTTTTTTTTAGATCTAATGTTGTAGAAGATTGTGCTTGCGTGTGAAGCCGGTGTTCTCACTTATTGTAGTTTCTAGTTTTAGTCGTTTTTAGTACTCATACCTTAAATGATCCCAAAGAGTCTTTTGATCCCCACACGAAATAGGATCGATTGGTATAAAAAAATTTTTTTTGGTATTTTAGCATTTTTTTTGCTAACAGTATTTTTTTCCAAAATCTGTGAATGCAGTTCAAAATATCTTAAAAAGTTATGGATGGTCTCCTAGGAACGTTTTCCTGTAACTATAACGGTTAAGGTACCTGCCCTTAATGTACCGTTTTAAAAATCCACCCTGTATAAAGTGATAAGGTGGTACCAAATGATGTCATGATACTGAAACAGGTGATAGTGTTGCTTAAAATAAAAAACTTTTTCCATGTAACTTAGGTCGAAAAAATTAAAAAATACCGTTAGCAAAAAAATGCTAAAATACCAAAAACATTTTTTTTATGCCAATCGATCCCATTTCGTGTGGGAATCAAAATACTCTATGGGACCATTTAAGGTATGAGTACTTGAAACGACAGAAATCGCCAAAGACTTCTCCCATACATTTTGTACTGAAAAACGATAAATCAACTCGAAACATTTTTAATTGCAAAATGATCGTCTTTCTTACTGTGATTAAAATGTTCTTTGAGGCCAACTGAAATTTGAGTACAGAAACTACATTAGGTCACATCACAACACCGGCTTCACACGCAGGCACAATCTTCTTCAACATTAAATCTAAAAAAACAGTTTCTGTACTCAAATTTCAGTTAGCATTAAAGAGTATTTTGATCACATTAAGAAATCGGATTATTTGGCAATAAAAAACATTTCAAGTTGATTTATCGCTTTTCAGTACAAATGTAAAGGTAAAGTTTTTGGCGATTTCTGTCGTTTCTAGTACTCATACCTTAAATGGTCCCATAACGTCTTTTGATCCCCACACGAAATAGGATCGATTGGTATAAAAACATTTTTTTGGTATTTTAGCATTTTTTTGGCTAACCGTAATTTTTTTCCAAAATCTGTGAATGCAGTTTATAATATCTTAAAAAGTTATGGATGGTCTCCTAGGAACGTTTTCCTGTAACTATAACGGTTAAGGTACCTGCCCTTAATGTACCGTCTCAAAAATCCACCCTGTATAATAAGAGGTACAGTTTTCTTGCCTTTAAGCAGTAAATCAAACTCAATTTTAGATCTTAGCTATTGTTCATATAATGGAATGGAAGGCTACAAGAAGCTGTCTCATTTTTTACGTAACATAAAAGATTGTCTTCACCGTTTTTCGCGATTACCTACAATACCTTTTTTCACGCAATCTTCTTATGACATAATATTTGCTCTTAAATTATATTCTGATTTACAATTTCTCAAATATAACGCTCGTTTAGTTTTTAAAACGAAAGTACTTATAATTAGTTTTTAAAACGAATCATATACATCAACTTTGTCTAGGGATACTGGTGTTATTTTCATACAAACAAGGTGACTTTGAAGCCTTGGTTTTCTGCCAGGGATGTACCGTGCTGTAATCTGATGATGGCCATCCAAGGACTGAATGGAGTAGATTCAGATCGCTATAAACACCCAACTGATCTGATCAGCATTCTAAAAGCTTAATGGGTTAGAGTTCTCAGTTTGAGGATTTCCATACATTTTCATGCTATTTTCGCGGTTTTTTTAAACATGTCCATTTACGTTACAGCCGTCATCAGATCACAGCACAGTACATCCCTGGCAGAAAACCTAGGCTTCAAAGTTACCTCGTTTGTATGAAAATAACACGTAGTATCACTAGACAAAGTTGATGTGTGTATTAAAATTATTTCATTTTTGTGTTCACGTGCAGCAGAAACGCGTTAAATAATTATTTTTATGTTTGTGACTATAAAATCATCACTGCAATGCAAGGCTTTATCCAGCAGAATCAGTTAAAATTAAAATTTATTAAATAAATCAATTTGAATTAACATAAATTCGAGTTAAATCGTACGGCTATCGATTAAAAAGGGAACTCGATCATTCATCAAAGGTATCGGCCCTATACACACAGCGGCTCGATGATTTATCGTCAGTATTAAACTGCGGGTGCCCGTCAGATACGCCACGACAGGTCACGTATGCCGTCATGCATACAATTAGAAGATTTAGGGATGACTTTGAAAAGTCACCTTTAAAAGTTGAAAACTGGAAGTACATCGTGAACCTAATTTAAAATATCACATTCAATTAACTGAAGTGAATTAAAATGCTTTAAAAATATTAAAAACAACATATTAGTACAAACGTCAAAGTACACAATATTAAAGAGTGATGTTTTTGACCGTTTTGTATAAATTTATGATGTGGTGCTGACTGTACTTACCCTGTTGGTCTAGATAAAAGTTAAAAGTGTTAGAAAAACTTGTAGGTATGTCATAAAGTAGATCGGAAGGTAGAGGTAGCTATTGGTATTTTTTTAAGTCAAGGATAGTTATTACAAACTGGTAAAATTCCGTTCGACGAAGTTAATGTCATCGCTTGGACGAATCAACCACTGGACGCGAAATGACAGCCATATTCGCCTTTACCCCTCTGCCACTTACTGTGACCAATAGCCTCAGTCAAGAAGCTTATACCCCAGCTTCTTGGCCTCAGTAAAAGAAATCGCGTTGTCAGTGACACCCTATAACATTGTCATTATTTAACAAGTGTAATCCCCCCTCACCCCGCAAAAATTGATCCATCCATCGTGATTTCATACATTTTTCTTACGTTACGTGTCCAGTGGTTAATTCGTCCAAGTGTCACCGCCATCTTTTCAAAAAGTGGAATACTGCGAACTTTGCCAACATTTTGTGATGCGACATTTGAATCAACGAGAACTCCTTGCAAAACGCGCCAGCTCAACGAAACGTAAATGAGTTCGAGTTGGGTTTTTACAGAATATATTTGTTGCTTCCGCTGTTTGCTAAGTTTTCTAAACTTTAGGGCCTGTTTACTTTGATCGTAGAAATTCTAAGGTAGAATTTATTTAAATACGTCGAGTTAAGCTTCAGAGTATTGTAATAATGCCCAGTACTTACCCAGCTAGCAAAACGACACAGAATTTAGCTGTATATCGGTGATATAAAAAGTCGCATATGTGTTACAGAAACGTTTCTATCATTGGAAAAAGGCCCCACTTTTATCACTATAAAGTGATACAGTATATCTATTGTAGCTCCACTTAGGACTAATCAGATACATATCAGTGACCTCGAATCAGTTGTAACACAATATAGTGATATATTAGTGATTGTGATTCTACAATAACACTGTTTGAATAACGTGAATAATTGAACGTGTTACTGGTTATTTTATCAGAAAGAAAAATATTCATAGGTATATTTCATTAAGTAATATTTTTATGTTACCATCATGTGCTCCATTTTTATTATCCAATATATGTGTGTAAAAAAGATTAGTCTATGTGCAATTTCACATGCGGTTGCAATTCTATTGTTAAATTAGTAGCATAATGTTATTGTTTTTTTAGTGCCCCCCTCGAATTCGTAGTATTTAATTAATAAAATTGATTTAATTTATCAAATTATTTGTGAAGATACCAATATATGATTAATTAGTGTTAGTGTTGCTGCTACTAAGACGATATACAACATCGGGCGGCCATTACGATAAATTATATTTTGGTGATATATGAGCGCGCACAAAGCTTCATTACAACTTATGAGTGCTATTAGGATCCCCTTATCATTTATTTAGCACAAGTCTTTTAATAGCATCATAAATCCTACTATACAACATAGTTGCTCCATATTCAAGTTAAAGAGTATCAATTTGTAGCTGTGTTATATATGTTGTATAAAGCAGCTGAGTAAACGTTTATGTAATAGGTTAATACGACAATTTAGCTGTATATCCTTATACAGCTAATAAGTGTTTCAAACACAGATATACAACTAGCAGTGATAAGCGTTACTTATAAACGATATTAATATCACTACTTAGTGATAAAAGATGGCCTATTATCACATTTTTGCTAGCTGGGTACCTACCAACAACCTACCATTGTTAAAGAATGTGCAACATACTTTTTATGAAAGAAACATCATGCTGTTTTTTGAAAATATTTATTTTTCATGGCAAAAGTGCTATACAGTTTTAAAATCCTTAAGTAAGAAACAAACTCGTATTAGACACGCATTAAGCATCAAACAAAATAAGCATGCGTGATGAAAAAACTAACTCTTTCCGCCACGTTCAAACGCTTTTTACACCAAGTAGACAGAAATATTTTAGGGTTGATTACTCTGAAGAACTTTTTCGAACTGCAACATGATAATGAGGTACGTGACGAGTAGCCCTACGAACTTGAATGGCAACGATATATCGATTTGAAGCATTCGCAATAGAGAGAACGATAAATCCCGAGCTTCGGTCAAAGCCAGGAGCGCCCGAGCCGCGCTTCGCCCAAGCTTATCTGAAAATTAAAACATAAGTTTATGTCCAAAATTAAATTTTTGGTACAAACTTTTATTGCCGACTGCACTTTTGTCTGACATATTGGATTTAGAGTGACGTCACTTTATTTTCCGAGTTATTCGTAGATTCGTAGAGCTTACTCAGTAAGTCCTTCGATTATTATAATCTAAGAGTAAGTACTAATATTATAAATGAGAAAGTCCGTTTTGTTTGTTTGTTTGTTACGCCTTCGCGTCTTAACTACTGAACCGACCATCATGAAATTTTGCATACACGTTGTCAGGGGTACAGAGAAGGACATAGGGTACCTTTCATCCCGAAAAAAGTTATGGTCCCGAGGGATAGCAAAAAAACTTTCCACGCAGACGAAGTCGCGGGCGGAAGCTAGTACATACATACATTGCAAGTTGAATACAAGCTTTAAATTAAACGTAATTTTCTCATACGTTGGAAATACTAGGTACCTAGTTGAGAAGCGGAATATAGAGTAACCTATTTTGAAAAAAAATCTACAAGGCCTCCTCTTCAAAATGGAAAATATAGACGATATTAGTAGGAATCATTTAAATTATCAGTCTGTAACGGATTTCAAATATTTTAGCAGGCACTGAATCAATGTCTAATGTCTATACTTTTTACTATGAATTATCAAGATGTGTAGTTCTATTTTTTTAACTATTGCTTATGCCTTTTATACCTACCTACCTACTTCTTCTTTGTGTTAAAATACGTCCTAGAAAATAACTGGACGATACAAAAGTTCTTATACTAAAACTAAAACTAGTTTTATAAATATTATTTTTATTTTTAATAGACTTTGTTAGACAATAATTAAGCACGAAGCACGTGTTTACTCTAACTTGGCAACAACCTACTTGAACCTACGAAAGTACTTTTCTTGAATGTAAATTTTGTGCTTCAAACATTGCGCAACTTGTTTACTAACAACTCCAATTGTTCAATGAACAGAAACATTCTACTCAATAATTCCAAGACAAATTATCCTAGTTTACGACAGAATCGCTACTATTGTATCGAGTAGCGAAGACAATTGTCTCGACTTGTCGCAGAATAATCATAAATTTACATTCCGCGGTGCTCCGGACTTTTTCAAGTGGGAATAACTTGTCCCATTTTCATCGGAAACGGTATTTGGACGAGTTTATTTCGTCCTTGAAGGCGGGTTATTATCCTTATTTTCTCCGATCGTTCCCTTGATGAATAATAAGTACATTACAACCGAGAGCGGGAAGTTAGCATTTATAATGTCGAGGATGGTTTAAAACCCGAGCTGTAAACGAAGGCTTTAATCATTCGAGGCAATGTAAATAGCTTCCAGTACAAGACTTGTATGTATAGTGCTTTTCTCAAGAAATGCGAGGAAATAAAATTTTCTAAGTAAAAATTTAATGGTTTGTGTGTCTAGTCAGGCAGCTTTCAGGCAGCCATAACGTTTCGTAAAAATAACCGGCTGTTCTCAGTAGTCTTACCGAGTAGTTTTACCAGTAGAACTATTGGGGGTTTTCTTCCCAATAGATTTACTAGTAAGATTACTGAGAATTTTGATCCCAGTAGACTTACTAGTAAAACAAAACAATACTCCCATGTAGACCTATGAAGACCTACAGCTTCTATTTCTTTTGATATAACGTAGTAAACAAATCGCTCGAGTAGCTGATGAGTTCTACCGTTTTGAATTTGGAATAGGTAGGTACTTGTTCGGGAAGAGTATTGAAATTCATTCTCCTCACTGAACTTCATTTATAATATGATGTAACAGTCACTACGTAAATGTGGAGCGTCTCGTATTCTTTTCCAAAATAAATAATAGCATTTCAGAGCATTAAGCCCAATTCACAAATATCAGTGTAGTCACGTTTATGCCGTTCTCAACCATCGAACATATGCGTCGGAGACACTAACACGTAAGGTAAACGTTCTATATTACTCTTACCTAATTTATTCTCATAAAGTCGAGAGGCTATCAGTTCCCTCAGCCGTCGAACTTCGTTGTGAACTTGGTCGCCGAACATACAAGGTGAGAATAACGGTAACATCTCCGCCGCCATCATTCCCAAGTCAGTTACTATATCCAAAAAGGGATTCTACAAAATTAATAATGTTAAGAAAACAATGAGAAGATAAGATAAGATTTAACAATGAATATAAACTTTAATCGAATGTTTAATAATCTTTTTTTTTACTGTAAAATCAAATGTTTTTTTATAGTAAAATAGTTTATTAATGCTTCACTTTTGCTCGAATAACTGATTTGATAAAATAACAGTCTATATTCAAATCATCCATGCACAACGATTAATTGACGCCATCGACAAATTCACAAGTATTTTGTATTCCGAGCTTCGATCCGATGTAAAGTTCGTTCGCTTAGATACTGTCGGTACACACGCAGGCACTTGTGTTCAGAGACAGGAATACCGGCAACAAACACAACCTTTCACTATGACACTTCCACGATATACGCCGCGCGCGGTATATCGTGGAAGTCCTTTGTTTATGCGGCGGCATTCTTTGATAAAAAGCGGCACGTGCAAAGGAGTCGCGATAAAAGGACGACACCATCTAAGCGAACGGACTTTAACGCTACTCGTAATAGAGGGAGATTACACGATCATTCAGACTGACACCGGACGATCTATTCCTATCGAGTACCAAAAACTAATACCAAATGGTATTTGTTTATTGCCGTTATAAAATTCTATTCCCAACGAGTCCCAATTCTTAAATATTGAAAAGAAGCTCAAAATCTATTCCCAACGAATACCAAAACATAACATTTGGTACAGTCACCGAAACAATTTATTTTGCGTTTTAATAATTTAATATTATGATCTGATGATCATAATTTATTATGATTAATACAATCCTAAATTCACTTCATTCCGGCATTTTTACTCACGACATGAGTAGCTTAAGTGTATCACTTGCCAATTTTTTTTTTCTTGCGAAAAAAGGTGAGTTTGCTTTATAGTTTCAAAATCCAAGCGCCGTGTGCAAACGAATTTTTTTATTGATTGTTGGAATAAACGCTAAGACTAATGTAATAAGGACTTTTTTTTTAAATTTTTGTTCTTGCATAAATTATTATTATTTCTATTAAACTGGTCAATTCTAAGGGATATTGTTATCTATTCCTTAGTACTTTTCTGTGTGTGGTGGCGTGCGCGCAATAACTTGAAACAAAATTGAAAGTGTTATTTATTCAGTGAGTACTTATTAATTTGTAATTTTATATTGATTTACTTATCAGTCTTTTAGTATTCCTATGTTTATATTCAATATGATGTGTATTTATATAATGTATTACTTAGTCGAATTTTTAAAAGATAACAATTAAAGTCGCGTGTTTTTTAAAGTCCAAGTATATACTATAGTTTGTTGTATACTAGTAACCACCAGTATACAAAAAACTTTTTTTTTGTAAATAAGTATATAATAGTCGATTGTTTGTGATATTCTTTAATTGTTACATTTTGATGAAAGTAAAAAATATAGATATGTATGTACTTATCTAATTAAGTATCTCTGTTATTATAATAATGAACCAAACGTTTTCATACTACATTTTAATATGTTTGGAGAGACAGATTTTTATTAAATAAACACTACTCAAAATCACATTTTAAATCATTTTTATTACTGACTGTACCTCATAGCATTTAACTTGTTTTAGGATTCGTTTGTGAGTGGTACTCGTTGGGAATAGAATTTTATAACGGCAATAAACAAATACCATTTGGTATTAGTTTTTGGTACTCGATAGGAATAGATCCACCGGACTGATACAATACTGCAAACTGCACAATTTTTTGTATGCAATTTTATAGAAAAAACAGTGCAGTTGGCAGCCTTGCATCAGTCTGGCGTCAGTCTGCATGATCGTGTAATCTCCCTCATAGAAATAACGATGACTGATTTTCAGCAACGGACGTAGAAAGAAAAGATGGTTCTATAGACAATGCAATACACATACATAAGTATACATACATAATATGTGTATTGGATGCGAGGATACAACCACCAAATAAAGTAGACACATACTTTATATTTTGTTAACCAGCTGTCGGAAGTTGCAGACGACTTTATATTATTCACATGACCCATTCAAACAATAATTACGACGTATGTAAGTAGGTATGTGCGCTCCTTTCTGATTATATCATATTTTAAGCTTTCCCTAAATTTCACATTTAACTTACCGCATTGCGAATTATACTCATAGAGACGTGGTAGCAAAAATTCAAAGTGATGCCAAAAGATGTAATCAGGATTACAAGTAACTGCAGATAAGAAAATGATATAAAATTATAGTTTATAACGCATTAATTAGATTGATGACGTTCTAAAATCTATATTATCTAATATGTAAAAACATAGTTACCTGCCACTTTATAGCATCAATTAAAAAGTCGTAAGCTTTTATAGCAATATGGTACATGTCCATCAATTTGTTCATGTCATTATTCTTACTGTGCTTGTGTTTAAAGGACGAAAACTCTTCGATCTTGGGTCGAGCTATATTCTGCCCAGTGGACAACGCTGATTCCACGTAATAATTTATCAAACGGAGCCTTGGTATATTGAGGCTTAGCAAATGCCCATAGTAATACAATTCCAGACAATGAATTAAATTCATAGGCAGCATCGTAATACACATAGTTGGAAACAAGTCGTAGTAATCAGATATGATGTGAAATCCACCAACGCTAATTGTAAAAAACAACATAACGCACAGATTTTGTATAGAAACACCAGCTACGTGAGGCCTACACCCAATTTCTGTATCGAATCTGTTCAGCTCCAAATAATATCGCTCCGTTCTCCTCCAAGTGATAAAACTGAACAAACTGCAAAATATATACTCTGTGAAGGTTAACCACATCGGTTTAGATAGCATACCCTTTGCTTTGTAAGTCAAGTAAATAAGCGCAGCTTTAAATAATATAGAGTAAACGAAAGCTATTGGTGTCACAATGCGTCTCATTTTATTGAATATTATAGGCAGCCTGTTCAATCCCAAAACACTTTCCACACCCAAAAAAAATTTCGACAGACCATCTACAAATGGTTTTTTATTAATTGATTTGAAGAACGTATTCACTTTAATGTTTGGAGACGTCATGTCTGCTCGATACACTCTCCCACAATACCTCATAGTCTTAATGGAACATTAAATGTATGCTGTGCAACTATGGAAGCATAACATTAGATTAATTAATCTGATTGAACACTACTCTACTGAGTACAGAACGTTATTACCATTTCGTCTGACAAGTAATCTACAAAATTGAATTAGGTGACAGTACCTAATGTTAAAGAATGTGATATTGACTTCAAGCGATCACCTGTCTGAAGATGAATTATTAATTTTATTATCCATTCTGCCTCTAATAAACATTGGGCGAGAACAGTTTTCGGAGACATGCTTCATACGGCTCTTGCTTTTTGCAATAGCTTTCCCATGCAATAATTCAACAACAATATGACAAAAACGTTATAAATTCCAGAAACCTCTTTCCGTAAAGCACATGGAGCAATTCCACACTCAGAATGATGCTATTATTCTTTCCTCTTTCCTTTGAAGATGTACATAATCTGGAAATATCTTCGCTTATATGGCGTTCCCCTTACATCATATTAGACCTTCAGATACTACTTATAATAAAACTCCCATAGTCACAATATGTTATTTAATCATGATATTTTAAATAAGTGGGGTATGGTTCCAAATTAAAATGAAATTGTTTAGATGAATGAATTGTTTAGAATAAAAATGTTATTTCAATGCTAACTCGTAAGAATGCAATTCAAATACTTTGCTGATTTTATGACAGTCCTGAGTTTTTTGAACTCGAATAGCTTATACCAAAGAGAATGTAAAAATAACTAGCGTTATAAGAGACGGGAGTGTCATACAAAAAGCATGAGTATGAAACGGAGGCGAATTTAACGAAAACAAACAAAAGAGAAACGTCAAACGGCATTCGCGGTAAAACAGCCAAAGATGATAGAATACTCTTTGATGGGGCGAAGTATAATACGCCTAAATTCGAATGTCGTCAATTATCTACTGTTTTGTGGATTGTCAACGTTCTTTCAAACTTAGACGGGTTAAAAATTCGCCTCCGTTTCATAGATCGTTTTTAGGGTTCCGTAGCCTAAATGGCAAAAAACGGAACCCTTATAGATTCGTCATGTCTGTCTGTCTGTCCGTATGTCACAGCCACTTTATTCCGAAAGTATTAAGACTACATAGTTGAATCTTGGTAGGTAGATGTATTCTGTTAACCGCTTAACGAATTTAATACAAAAATAAGAAAAATAAAAGATTAAGGGGGGGCTCCCCATACATGGAACTGAAACTGAAAAAAAAATTTTTCTTCAAACCAACACGTGTTGGATGTCTATAGATAGGTCTTTAAAAATGACATTGAGGTTTCTAAGACAACTTTTTCTCAAAGTTAACCGTTTGAAAGATATTCACCGCCAAAGTGGTAAAATGTGTGTCCCCCCCCCTTTAACTTTTGAAATAAGAGAGTGAAAAATCTAAAAAAAAATATATGCTGTAGATCTTAATAAACACTTTCAACCAAAATTGGTTTGAATGAGATATAGTAATTAGTTTTTGAGATATAGCACATTTTCCAAAACCGCAAATATAACTTTGTCATTCATACCAACACTGTGAAAAACAAAGTTATTTTTGCAGACGAAAAATGATAGGTGGTATTAAATATGGTATGGTATAAGGTAACTACGGAACCCTATGGCGCGTGGCCCGACACGCACTTGGCCGGTTTTTACTGAGAGAATTGCGCGAGGCTGGCTTATACTATAACTATACCACACTATACTAAAGAGATTATCAAATTAGACAACTGTCCATTTCATTAAGTGTTTCTTTAGGTTACTATTGACATTCTTCGTAAGTATTGAAGTAATCAAACAGAACTTTACGACCTTCTATTTATTTGGGCTACTTTTACGGATAAAAGTTAAGAGAACACAAAGTCCAAAACTAGTTTTCTAAATAACTGACAAACAACAACAAAAGTCTAATCAAAGTAGTCAAAATAAAATTAACTAAGTGTGTGTGTGTGTGTGTGTGTGTGTGTGTGTGTGTGTGTGTGTGTGTGTGTGTGTGTGTGTGTGTGTGTGTGTGTGTGTGTGTGTGTGTGTATAAACTCCACCACAAAATAGTCAGTCCGGTGGCTTCAGTGCAATTGGCTTTGGTTAAAAAATAAAAGGTATTTTTTTTATATTTTTTTACTACAGATTAGGCCAATTTAAGAAACTAATTTGAATATTTTAACATTTGGTCCCGTATTTATTTTTTTATAAATATATTTGTCGAGCGGATATGGTCAACCGGAATGACGTCATTAGTGGCATGAAAGTTTAAGAAGAAAACCTTTGCCATCTACTTATAGAAAAAGAAAGGCCAAGTGTCATTAACTGTCATAATGACTTTATGGTTGTTTGTAAACAAATAAGTTATAGTTAATATTTCTTCTATTTTATTCATTTAATCCAGTTGTGACGGTTCTAGCCTACCTTCTTAATTTACCGCAATAATTTTTGAGGTGGTAAAATTATAATAAAATGCTTACCAGTGGAAACTCTGCTGAAAAACTTTGTAAAAACTGACACGCCCAATCTACCCAAATTGCGAAATGTATTGTATGTATTGTGTCTATTTTGGATGTAGGCTACATGGATGAAATTGTAACGATTGCTTGTGGACTGATAAATTTGCAGGATAACATAATAAACATTGTGAAAATATGTGCATACTTTATTTCTATTTACAAACATTTAATAGTAGGGATGTGGAAAAAATTACGAGATAAGTTCATCGATATTTTTCGGACGATATTAAATACTCTGATATATCGATAGATGTTTTTACAATAATTTTTCCAAAACATTTTTTTGGTAATTACGTATGGATTCTAATAGTCGACACTATTTTGTCACTGGAGCATTTTGATTTTTTCCAACTTTGAGTCTTAAAAATCATCGTAAAATTCCTCAAATCGAAAAAAAATTTCCAAAATTTCCAAAATTTCGCGTAGGGGTTTATTTTGCTATACTACCTTTATGTTTTACAATACCTTAAAATTAGAATCCATTACTTAGTCATCGTCCCATTTCATCCCATTTTTTTCTGAGAAATATTACCTATATCGATATTTTTTCACTTCCACCTTCCACCATCCCTAATGCCAAGTTCATTGTCAAAATTGTCTTTGCACTTTTTTCTTTTTTTTATTATGGCTGGGAGATCTGTATGTGATGACGTCATATGAAGGTCATTTGAAGGTTAAAGCTTTTTATTGAATATTATAAATATCTTTAAAAATATAGACTTATTTTTAAATTTAATTACAGACACTGTACCGAAAGCTTATTCCTCGAAATGGTTTTGAGAATTCCAGTCATGTTCAAAAAGTTATCAAAGCCAATTGTTTCATAGACAATAGTTTCTCTAGCTACGGTGGATTTTTTCTTCAAACATATTAGGTATAAAAAACTATCTATTAAGTTTATAAATTACTAGCTTTTGCCCGCGACTTCATTCACGTGGAAAAAGTTTTAGGGTTCCGTACCCAAGGGTAAAAACGGTACCCTATTACTAAGACTCCGCTGTCCGTCTGTCTGTCTGTCTGTCACCAGGCTGTATCTAATGAACCTTGATAGCTAGACAGTTGAAATTTTCAAAGATGATGTACCTATTTCTGTTGCCGCCATAACAACAAATACTAAAAACAGAATAAAATTAATATTTAAGGGGGGCTCCCATACAACAAACTTGATTTGTTGGCGTTTTTGGTGCGGAACTCTTCGTGCGCGAGTCCGACTCGCACTTGGACGGTTTTTATGATAGTTTAGCTTCTGCCCGCGACTTACAATAAGGCGACCAGTTTATTATTTATACCTATTATTAATTTATTATTATTTTTTATTATTCGTATCAGTAAGCCGCGTTATTATGACGGAAAATCGTCAAAAAGTTATTTTTGTATCTCTCGGGAACAGTAGAATTTTTCACTGGATGAAAGGTACCCTATGTTCAATCACAGAATAGATAAATAGTACTTTCTATGATGATCGGTTAAGTAGTAGGACGTGAAAGTGTAACAAACAAACAAACTTACTTTCGCATTTATAATATTAGTAAGGATACGTTACTGAATTAACGAAAGAGATGTCCCAAAATGTATGGAGTCTGGGCCACGTCCATGTATATACAGTATACCAAAATATTGTGTCTTAAAATTGGTGTGTTACAATTGTCTGTGCAACTGAACAATAAATAAGCGCGATCTCGGTTCTGTAAAGCTGAAATTGTTATTGTAGTGGTGACTACGTGGTGACTACCTCATCAGACCTTACCGAGTAAACTGACTTGATATACTTGGTGCCAAACGCTCCAAGAAGCATTGGATTGCGATGCACCCGCATTCTACTGCAAACTGACAGTTTTTCTAACGTAGGTTGCCATCTTTGACGCTTTACTTCGAGTATAAATATTGGTTTGTTTTTATATAATAACCACTTAACTGTGCGTTATGTAAAAGTAACGACCACCCACGACTTTGTCTGCGTGAAAAGATTTTTTGCTATCCCTCGGGAACAGTACTTTTTTTCTGGATGAAAGGCACCGTTTCTGTACCCTTGAAAAAGTGTATGCAAAATTTCATGATGATCGGTTCAGTAGTTAAGACGTGATGGCGTAACAAACAAACAAATAAACGTGCTTCCGCATGTATAATATTAGTAAGGATGAATTTGTTCTCAGAATCGGTAATTTTTGAAGTGAAAACTTCTTTAGCGGCGTTGCACACTTTTTTGTAATGAGGAAAAAATGTTAAACTCGCGTCAGTCAGGGTCACGTGACCCTGATCGAAAATTCGTAAGACGGATGTAGCATAGACAGCCGGCGGCGGAAGTATCCCCCTCTCTTTCTATGGTGCGGTGAAAATGGCGGCGCGTCGTTTTGGCGTTCGGCGGGTTGATTTTTCTGAGAGATAAACTTTTTAATGTAATATAAATTGTCATGTTTGTGTACGATAGCGCAATAAATAAATATTGTATTCTACCTCATAAATGATAGTACTTTAATACTGATAATTAAAGTAATACGTGCAAAATTATTCCCTAATCATTCCAAAATATCAAAAATTCACAACGTTAATATTCAAGATTTCACTTCTGCCGGCACTCCCGGAGTGCAACCCGAATTTTTTCTCCATGTTTTGAGATGGTGTACATACACGTAGCCCATATTAGGACTCACAGAACAAAGAAAAAATTGTTCCCCCCAGATGGGACATCACCTTTCAGGAGAACGTAAAGTATGTCATACAAGCCATTGATGTTTACTAGCTATGTGTATAGTTATTTAGTAAGTTAGTTACATACTACGCATATAAATCAAATATACTTTCTTTTTCCAGAATTGCTTCAGAGAATTGAAAACTTATGGAATTTTATCCTCTCATGAATCATTTGTTATTACGCTGAAAGCTGAGAAACTTACATAAGATAAGAATAGGTGCTGACTTATTTTACAGTCACAAGTAGATTACATTATACATTTCAATCACATTATCTTTTGCTAATGCACTTTTCTCCTCGCGTCGCGTTTGTGACATTAGTAACGGGGGTTACTCCCGAAACACGAACGAGGTTCTGTACCCTTAGCACGAACAGCTATCGAGAAAAATAAAGCGCGTAAAAGTACTCGATAGAGAATTATCTGTGGAAAGTTTAATTTCGCTTTACGGCGATAGATAGCGCCGTACATATCACATGAGTAAAAAAACGTGTGGTACATATTTCCCATACAAAATTACTCTATCGAATGTTTTTACGCGCGTTATTTTTTTGGTATCTGTTCGTGCTGAGGGAACTGGTACTGAGATCGAATTGGTATCGACTAAACGTCAAAAGATTACAATGGAAACCATGGCCACCTTTTTCAATGTACCTACTAAAATGCCTGACATGTTTTTTTTCAAAATATTTCAAAAAACTGAATCGACAAAAAATATATATACAGGATGGATTTTTAAAACGGTACATTAAGGGCAGCCTAGAAGACCATCCATAACTTTTTGAGATATTCTGAACTGCATTCACAGATTTTGGAAAAAAATTACCGTTAGCAAAAAAAATGCTAAAATACCAAAAAAAAATTTTTTATGCCAATCGATCCTATTTCGTGTGGGGATCAAAAGACTCTATGGAATCATTTAAGGTATGATTACTAGATACGACAGAAATCGCCAAAAACTTTTCCCATACATTTTGTACTGAAAAACGATAAATCAACTCGAAATATTTTTTATTGCCAAACGATCCTATTTCTTACGGTGATCAAAATACTCTTTGAGGATAACTAAATTTTGAGTACAGAATAGAGTTCAGAATATCTTAAAAAGTTATGGATGGTCTCCTAGGAACGTTTTCCTGTAACTATAACGGTTAAGGTACCTGCCTTTTATGTACCGTTTTAAAAATCCAACCTGTATATATATATATATATATACAGGGTGGTATATATATATATAACTAGCTGCCCCGTCCCGGCTTCACACGGGTAAGCCATCTATATATTTAGTAAGTTATATTGCGATTTAGCGTAACCGCTCACGAGCGACTTTTTGTAGCTGCGATAATCGCCCGCGAAATGACACGACAAAGGTTTTACTTAGCCAGCGTCAAAAAAGCGCCGCGATTATCGCCGCGATTAACGCCGCGTTTATCGCAGCTACAAAAAGTAGCTCGTGGGCGTTTACGTATAGAACTCCGTATGTTCTATTCTCAGCGACAAAAAATCGCTCAACGATTAATCGCCCGTCAGCGGGGACGCCCAAAATGTCGAAAAAGAGAAAAAAAATCCGCCTTTCCGTACAATTTTACTGAAAAATTTCTTTTATACAAACCTTGTCCTGATAATAACAAACACAACCAAAAAAGATTATATAAATGGTGCATTCGTGCTGATGTTATGCGCTTACATACATTTCAGCTTTTTTTTTATACAGATTATCGAGCCTGCTAACTTTCACGAGAATCTGTTGAGAAATACGCCCTGAAGAGGAGAACAGACAGACAGCCGGACAGACACGAAAGCATTTTTGCCCAAGCTGAAACGGATACGCCTCGCTCGCTCTTCGCGCTCACTCGGCCAAAAATCAAAACCCTTTTTCGTGTTTCTGAAGGCACGATTGTTAAGCTAGGGTTTTCTAGGATGACGGTGCCGTCATACTGTTTACATGGACAACGTTCTACGTCGCTAAATTAAGGCCGTAATATGACGGCACCGTCATCCTAGGAAACCCTAGCTTAAGTTATATAGACCGGGCGGCCACCGCACGGTTACCTGCCAGGTTGCGAACTGGCAGACCATTAAAGGGGACCATTTTAGCTACCAGGAGAACTTGGTTTCATCCAGTAACTCAATGAGGTAAAATAGCACCCCCATGCGGCCCCTAAAAATGGTTGGACTACGGAATCCTCCAAGAATTCGCTCGGCAGACATAATTATTTTGACTCTACTAATAGAGACTAAAAGCAACGAAAAGGTTTTGTTCAGTAACGACATGAGGTAAAATGATGGTCAAAAGTAGGTAGCACAGCTTTGCACCGCCAAGGTTCCTCCAGGTTGAGCCCCGGCAGACCAACATTTTTCTTACCTATTTAAGGTCTACTTTTCGTGGAAGGTGGTAATATCCAGTAACTCGATGGGGTAGGTAACCATGCGGTGGCCGCCCGATCTAATAGCTGTTACAACAATTTCAACTGCCGAAATGCTCCCTTTGGTTAAGTTTCTTCACCTAGGGAAGACGTGTGCAATTTTACAGGGTGTAAATTCAATAATAAACTTTTCCATCTAACGAATATTTAATGAACTCATTTTGTTTAACCAGTACAAGAAGAGTGGCTCATTTGTCAAACGAAGCTGGGTGCAACTTAAGAGCAATTTATATTTAATGAACATTATTTCGTGACGCTCTCATATTTTCTTGAAAATATTTTTTTTTCTCTTATTTGCTGTCTACGAATTAAAAAAACAAAAAACCGACTTCAAAAAACCTACCTCTAAAAAGCAAGAAATAATATTCGTAATAATAAAAACACGTCTATTGAAGTCGGGTGGGGCTGGAGTACAAATTCCTTTTTTTTTATTATAAAAGCCCCACCCGACTTCAATAGACGTGTTTTTATTATTACGAATATTATTTCTTGCTTTTTAGAGGTAGGTTTTTTGAAGTCGGTTTTTTGTTTTTTTAAACAATTTTTTAATTTTTAGTGTAAGTACCTTTTCTATTAGGTAGTGTAGGTATATTATTTAGGTAGGAAAATCGGCTCAGCCAAACGTGAGTTAATCGCGGAGACACATACATACATGCGGGTCAAACTACGAACCTCCTTTTTTAAGTCGGTTAAAGAACTACACTTAAGATATCCCTTTTCAAACAAAAAAATAATTATCTTATTCAGTTCATAAACAAAGAAGTTATACGACTGATCATCGAGGTAGTTCACACAGAAATCATTCCATTTTCGTGCTTTTTTCAAGATTACTTGAAAAGTACTGAACCGATTTCAAAATTTAAAAAAATGGGACCAACTTGAAATTTTACCCAATCTAATAACGTTTGAATCATTTCAATCGGTTCAGCCGTCTTCGAGTAATCGGTGTACATACAAAACACAAAAAAAAAAAAACGGGTCGAATTGAGTACCTCCGTCCTTTTGAAGTCGGTAACAAATGGAAAATGAACCGTTGTTTGCTAAGATATTTAAAAAGAATAAAATTATACAGAAGTGTTAATTTTGTTGAAGTCAGTACCTACTAATTAAAATAAATGATAATAAGTTTAAAATGAAACTTTGCCATTAATTAGGTTTTATTCATATCATATATTTTCATAAATTCAGAAATAATGAAATATCTATAAAATTAGTAGGTAAGTAAGTACCTAAAACCGGCACCGGCTTTATTATTATAAGTAACCCAACAACATTAGACTAAATCAGGAGTAAGTTCAACGAACAGAGCTAAATAATAAAAATATCATATTATTTAGAACTATTCTTTTTTTTTTTTTTTTCTTTATTTGTTTTGGACCTTTTGTCTTAAGACATGGCAGCTCCATCGAGCCAAATCACCAGCTTACACTTAACAATAGTAATATTTAAAAACTGAGTTGTGTAGCTTGTTGGCAGTACTCCACCAAACTACACAAGTATAGTGCGGCCTCAGAATCAGGGTTGCTCAGAATACTCTGAACAATCCCAACATCCAGCCTATTTATATTAAATTTACTTATAAATAATTCTCTTTGAGTTCGGTTCCGCTCACATTC
The DNA here is from genome assembly GCA_943789525.1 of Agriphila geniculea. Classification (NCBI taxonomy): domain Eukaryota; kingdom Metazoa; phylum Arthropoda; class Insecta; order Lepidoptera; family Crambidae; genus Agriphila; species Agriphila geniculea. Next base: position 13,851,355 of record OX038885.1, read on the forward strand.
CATCAAAAGGTGATACACATCTTCAATTCGTTCACATATTTCACAATTAGGTGAGCATACTTTCTTCATCATATGTGCAAACTTCCTTGATGGAATATGACCGGACCTAATTCTTAATATTAGTTTTAGTTTTTTCCTACTTATATTACAATTTATGAACCATGGTATACGAGGGGGCTCACTTTGTATTGTTTTGAACCAGATGCCTTTTGTTTTAGATCTTTCATTAAAGTATTCCGACCACTCTTTTTGGCAAACTACTTTGAAATTAGAGCAAACTTCTGAGCTGCATGGAATAATATCATAATCAATTCCAACTGTACAAGCAGCATTTGCTAATTTGTCAGCCTCCTCGTTACCCCTTATACCACAATGCGCTGGAACCCATTGCAATCTTACTTTGATGCCGCGTGATTCAAACTGTACTATCTGCCTGAGTACACTAAAGGCTGTCGGTACACCTCTGTGTCCAGAGGCGCATCGAGCCAAGTGTTGTATCGCACTCTTACTATCGGAGCAGATGACGACCTTATTCCAATTATGGTTTTCAGCATATGTCAGTTAGGGCTTGCAATTCGAATATTCGAATATTCGAATTATTCGAATATTCGCCTTATTTTGCTATTCGAATACTCAAGTCGATGATATTCGAATATTCGAATATTTTCCACTTTTTTGGATTTAGGCAAAAGTCATTCATTAAATACCCGAATAGCTTTTGTGAGCATAGAATGAAGCTATTGTTAACGATCACTTTCTCGTTTATTTATTTGTTTACCTATGTTGTTTGTTTTTTCCACATATTGTAAACGATTTTAATCTAGTTTCCTAATGAGTCAAAGACTTGGAACTTAAAACGAAGGTCAGAACAGGAAGACAATGACATCTTATAGTGTCATTGAGCTGATCTGATGATGGAACCAAAAGGCCTCAGGATTACTCAGGAAATCTATAATAAAACCATACAAACCCATCGACTTTGTGCTCGTTTAATTCGTCTTGACAAGTACAAGTGTGTGATTGTTTCAAATAAATATTTGATTTTTTTTGTTCATTTAATTCCTTTTTGGCTTTAATGATCAGCTTGTCTTGCGACACGTAGGCCTTTTTCAGCTGTTTCCATTCTGTTCTATCTCTTGCTTTTCACGATCAAAGTGTTCCTCCAGTTTTCATAATATCATTTGCCCATCTTTTGGTTTGTCTTCCTCTTTTCCTTTTTCTGTCCCATGGTTGCCACTCTGTAATAATTTTGGTACATTTTCCCTTGCTTTCTCTTGTCATTTAACCCGTCCATTGCCATTTTAACAGTCTTATTTCCTTATTATGTCTTTTACTTTCGTTTTTTTTTCTTCTTATTTCTTCCGATTTTTGACGGTCTTTCAGCGTATCACCTATTAAGCTTCTTTTCATTTTCTTTGGCATATTCTTAGCTTTAAATAGTGCTTTTGAGTCAGGGCCTATGTTTGACACTCTGTACTAAAACCATAAAAATTCATGGAGTTTTGGCTCGTTTGATTCGTCTTGAATTATCTGTTGGGAAATATTGTCCAGGGTCTGATGATGGAACCGGAAGAAAACTACAGGAACTCTGTAATGAAACCATACAAATCAATCGAGTTTGGGCTCGTTTGATTCGTCTTAGCAATAACTGTGTTTAGAAATAGTGTCCATGGTTTAATGATGGAGCCAGAAGAAAACCACGGGAACTCTGTAATAAAACAATACAAATCCATCGAGTTTGGGCTCGTTTAATTCGTCTCGGCAAGTACTTTGTTGGGAAAATAAATAGTGTCCAGGGTCTGATTATGAAGCCGGAAGAAAACCACAAAACTATGTGATAAAACATGCAACTCCCTTTAGTTTGGGCCCGTTTGATTCGTCTTGACTAGTACTCTGTTCGGAAATAGTGTCCAGAGTCTGATGATGGAGCTGGACAAAAACCTCAGGAACTCTGTAATAAAACCATACAAATCCATCGAGTTTGAGCTTGTTTGATTCGTCTTGGCAATCACATTGTTGATAAATAATGTCCATGGTCTGATGATGGAGCCGGAAAAAAATCACAGGAACTTAGTAAAAAACCATACATATCCATCGAGGGCTTGTTTGATTCGTCTCGACAAGTTCTCTGTTTGTAAAATAGTGTCCAGAGTCATCAGACTCTGATCATTATCAAATGAAGCCGGAAGTAATCCGCAAAACTTTGGAATAAAACCATACAACTCCATCTAGTTTGGGCTTGTTTCATTCGTCTTGACTAGTACTATGTTGGGAAATAGTGTCCAAGATCTGACCATCAAGTTTGGGCTCGTTTGATACGCTTTGGCAATAACTCTGTTGAGAAATAAGTGTCCAAGATCTGATGATGGAGCCGGAAGAAAATCACAGGAACTCTGTAATAAAACCATATATATCCATCGAGGGCTCGTTTAATTCGTCTCGACAAGTACTCTGTTGGGAAAATAGTGTCCAGTGTCTGATAATAAAGCCGGAAAAAAATCACGAAAAATATGTAATAAAACCATGCAGCTCCATTTATTTTGGGCTCGTTTGATTTGTCTTGACTAAGATGATTTCCATGGTCTGGTGATTGAGTCGGAAGAAGGCTACAGGAATTTTCTAATAAAATTATACAACTCCATAGAGTTTGGGCTCGTTTGATTTCTCTTGACAAGTAATCTGTTGGGAAATAGTACCTATCCAAGATCTGGTGATGAAGCCGAAAGAAGGGTACAGGATCTCTATAATAATACCATACAACCCCATCAAGTTTGGGCTCGTTTGATTCGTTTTGACATGTATTCTGATGGGAGATAGTACTAGACTCTGGTTTAATAATGAAGCTGGAAAAAAGCCCGAGAAAAAACACAGATACAAGACTAAAAAACAAAAAATAAACATTTACTGACAATCAAACCAAAAAACATACGTTTTAAAAATGAACTAAAAAGTATCAAAATTGAACTCAAAACATGCCCTTAAAAATAACTAGAAAAACGGACTAATAATTATAGAATAATTTCCCCTTTAAAGATTTATAACTCTACAAAGAAGCTTTTAAACTAAAAACGTGGGGCGAAGGCAAAAAAAGTCAATTGAGGATAATTTTTACACAATGTATCCCATTAAACAAAGCATTTAACTTTGGTTTGACGTGAAAAAATAAGCAATATTTAATAATTACGACCATCTGTCTTATTTTACAGAATTATTCGAATAATATTCGAATATATTCGAATACTTCCTTAAAAATTTTCGAATATTCGAATATTGGATTTCATCGAATATTTGCAAGCCCTAATGTCAGTCCTTTAGAGATTGCAATGAGCTCCAGAGTCATTATACAAACACTATTTTTAACTTTATAGCTACCATGTTCATTTACCGATGGAACATAAAAAGCCACTCCTTGCTTCTCTTTGCTCTTTGACCCATCCGTAAATATCATATGCCAGTCATGGTATTTAACATGGAGTTCCTCAATCACTGAACAGTGCAACATTTCTTGTGCATAATAATGTTTCGGTTTTTTGAGGCATTCTAATTCGCTTATCGCTATATTTTTAATATCCAATCTAGAAAACCATGTGTCAGCTGTAAACATATCTAGAACCGGAGAAGAATAAACCTCAACATCATCTGTTTTATTACACACCTCCACTAATAGTGGTTTCTTTTTGTTTAGCCAGTATCTAGTTTCACATAGATTACTGAGTTCTTGTAGTAACTTAACCGTAGCATTATCAGTCCACGAGCGGGCTTTTAAAATATATTTATAGCCTAAATATAATCTCCTAATAAATAATGGAGGTATACATAACTCGGCCTCCATTACATGAATTGGAGAGCTTTTAATAAAACCACTTATAATACGTAATGCCTGGTTTTGTACTTTATCCAGTTTCGATACGTGACATCTAGCACTATTATCGAACAAAGAAGAACCATAATCCATTCTACTTCGTATCAATAATAAATATAACCGACGGATATGTTTAGAATGTACACCCCAAGATGACCCAGCCAAAACTTTAAGTAGGTTAAGAAATTTGGTAGAATTTTGCGCTATCTCATTGATATGTTTGGACCACAAGAGACTTCTGTCCAACCATACACCGAGATACTTTACACAATGCGATAGAGTTAATGAAGATCCATCAACAGTTATACTAGGTGAAAATCTTTTTCTTCCCCGACTAAATAGACACAGTTTGGTTTTGCTACTAGATAATTGGAGCCCTAATTCATCCAACACCTGCACAATATCATTTAACGCGGTCTGGATATACAAAGCACTTACTTCAATATCCTTATGTTTTGTATAAACAACAAAATCATCGGCATATTGAGCTATACAGACATTTTGTGTCAAAGATCGGCAGATTTGGAATGTGGCTATATTGAAAAGAAATGGTGAGATTGGGTCTCCCTGTGCCAATCCTCTGTCAGTTCGTCTTGCAGCCATTTTTTGTCCATCCTCAGATCTCACCTTTAAATATCTTTCACTAAGAAACGACCATAGGTATTTGCAATACTTACTACCGACTTGCAATTCATCCAGAATTTTTAAAACACTTTCAACAGACACATTGTTATATGCATTCTCGATATCCAAGAAGCAAGCCAGTGTTGGTATGTTTTGTGTAAATCCTATTTGAATGTATGTCACCAAGCGAGTCAAGCATTCCATACATGACTGAGATTTCCTAAAGCCTACTGTGCAAGGAGACAATATTTGATTCTTTTCCGCATACCATTCCAACCATTCCACCATTCAAAGATATGGGTCTTAGTTTAGGGTCTATTAGCCCAGGATCTGAGGTCTTTGGTATTGGTAGTACGAGTACAGAACGCCACTGTTCTGGCACATTCCCGGAAACAAAAATTAGGTTGTATAGCTTTAATAAAAATCTTTTTGCATCGTCCGGAAGATTACATATCATACTGTATGTGATTTCATCATCCCCTGGTGCAGTATCCTTCTTTTTTAAACAGCTTTCGAGCTCTTCAATTGTAAAATCGGATTCTAATATATGGTTTTTAGACGTAAAGGTTGGAGCTTTATTTGTTGCAGAATCTGGAGTAAGAGAGGATAGTAATTTCCTGTTTATCGAATGGTACAAAGTGCCTACGTTTATTAATACCTTTCATACACCGCATACGCTGCCACATTTCCGATGCTGTAGTGGTTTCATCAAGTGTGTCACAAAAATTGTGCCAGTTCAATGATTTGGCCTCTCTAATGCTTTTATAAGCCTCCTGAGTTTTTAACTCTAGAGCAGTCAAGTTATTTGGTGTCGGATTACGGCGAAATGAACTAAGGGCCAACCTTCTCTGAGCTACTGCCAATGACAAAGACGGATTCCAGTACCTCTGAGGTTTAAATTTAGATTCTGGATCAGTACATATTCTTATTAAAGGAACACTAGCGACAGCAGCATTATTAAGTTGAGATAATAAATAATCATACATTTTCTGTATAATATGTGACTCGTCATTTAGAACAAGGTTTGCAATTTTTTCTTCACTAAATGATCCAACCATGCTATCATTAAATAATGACCAATTGATTTTCTTAAAATTCCGTATATGTAAACGAGTGCTAACTCTTGGGGATATCTGTATTTAATTTGATGATCAAGTGGTCACTACCTAGGTTCTCGTTCATAACCTGCCATTCAAAATTCACAGCTATATCATTTGAAACATACGTAATATCTGGCGCTGATTTTTGGAGCACTCCATTAACTAATTTTACTCTAGTAGGCGTTCCATCGTTAAGGTAAATATAACCATTTTCTAAAGATGAATCAGAGAGCTGACCTCCCCTTGCATCTGACCTAGTAGACCAGTTCCTATGGTGACCGTTAAAATCCCCCAATATTATTGTATTATTTGAAAAAAGTGCAAATAGTTCGTCCCAGTCTAATACTTCTGTTCTAACTGAGGATGGACAATAAATTGCTACAATATTTTGTACAAAATGACAGTTATATAAAACTACATGCATTACCTGTATACCCGACTGTCGTAGTTGTACGGTTTTAAATTCACTTCGAATAGACTTATGAACGATTACTGCTATACCACCATATGAATCATGTCTGTCATTTCTATATATATTATATCCATTAATATTTACCCTATCTTCCGCATCCAACCAAGTCTCACTCAATACAGCCACATGGATATTTTCTTTTATTAGAAGCTCTCCAAAACATAACAACTTAGGTTTCAAACTTTGCGCATTCCATTGCAAAATATTGATGCGAATATTATTAGAGTTCGTCTTATCCATTATTGATGTTAATAACGTCCATTATTATCTCAAAGATTTTCCGACCTGATATTAATTTGCTCACCAGTACTTTAATTTCTTGAAATACAATCACAAACACTGCACTTATTTTCTCTTCTAGTGTCTTTTTGGAGATCAAAATGGAGTAGACTTTTGACAATAACTTCTTTAGCTCAAATCTTCTTTCTTTACCTGCTTCATTATCTGTCAGACTCTTTGGTTCTACTTCTGTTTCATCACTTTCTTTTATATTTCCTTCCCCCCAATCAAATTTGGAATTATAGTTTTTCCTTGTTTTCTTCTTCTTTTCTCTTTTTTTATCTGCTTGAGTTCTCAACATCTCGTTATTTCTTTCTGGACTGGCTTCCCTATGAATCTCGGCACTCGCAACAACTTGACTGTACGTAGGGCGGCTCCCATAACTATTCTCTTGTGATCGTTCTTCCATTTTTCTTAAGGGCTGAGACACAGCGTCTTGAGTCAGATCTTCTTTCTGATTTTCACCTAACAACAACTGGAGTGCAATCCTATAGGGGGTGTTCTCTTTACTCATAATATTACGTATTTCTTTCTCTTTGCGGTACATTGGGCTAGATCTGTCTAAAACAAAGTGGGGTCCTTTGCAGTTAAGGCATCTAAAAGTTTTTAAATCACAGTTATTATGCTCATTACTTCCACATTTTGGACACAACATTTTCTTTGTGGGACATACTTTGAGTATATGACCATATTTCCAGCATCCTGAACATTGCGTCACCGGAAAAGTATAATTTTCTACAGTGAATCTGCATTCATATGCAAATACAAAACTTGGTAATGTTTTCCCCTCAAAACAAATCCTCACACTTTCACTTTCAACCCATTTGCCATTAAAGTCCAAACGTTTAAGCCTTTTTACTGCTAAAATCTTAATATCGCATTTTAAAATAGAAAGAATGTCCTCTTCAGTAAATTCCAAATCAACACCCCGTATTAATCCATATGTTGTAGTGGTTTCTAAAGTTTTTCGGCAGGTAATATCCATTTCTTTAAATTTTTCGCTATCCACTAACTTCATGGCATCAGCATCGCTATCAAAACAAATCAGAACCTTGAAAGGTGATTTATACTTAATTTTGTTAATATTCGAAATATTTTCACTTCTTATTAACCTTGCCAAAGCCATTTGTTTGGGTAATTCTTTTTTGGAAGTTACAGAAATCTCAAATTTAGGCCCCTCTTCCGACCTGGGAAGTTGTTTTTCAAGTTGTTGAAGAATTGTAGAATTACTTCTTAAAAGGCGTTTATTTTTTCTTCTTACTTCCACAAACCCATCCCCACTATTTGACTCATCTTCGCGCTCCTTCCTTTTTTCTCGTCTAAAATCAGGATTCTGAGACGATAAATCCATACATTCATTCTCTAAATCCGAAATCTGGCTTACTCTTCTCTCTAAGATTTGATTTAACTCGAACTCACATTCCTTTATTATTTCTGTATCGCTTTTATCACTTCCTTCCGCAGCGTTATCCTCGTCCATTTCGTGGGTAGGTCGAGTCGAGAACGAGTGCAATAATAACACGAGCGCGTCTGCTATGCAACTGACGTGTGCGCACTTCACGACCGCTCACGCGTAACTGAGAACTATTCTTTGTTCAACATGATTTCAATGTAGAATATCTGAAAAAAAATCAAATTAGCTAAATATTTTTTATAGGAAGGAATAAGCTCACTTAGTAAAAGAATAAGGTCTCAGAATTTTCGGATGCGTGAAAAAATAAAAAAAAATTAAGTCACTTCGATTTCTCAAATATACGAAAGTAACAGCAGAATGAATCCATTCTGTAATATCTTACACCCTAGCTATCATCTGCCACAAACACAACATGGTATTAAAAAAAGTTTCGACACAAAATGTTAAAACTTTTAATTTTTAATACGTGTTGTGGTCGTGGCCGGTGTTGGCTAAGCTACTCCATTCTGCTGTTACTTCCGTACATTTGTGAAGACGAAGTGACTTTAATTTTTTTATGTTTTTCACGCAGCCGAACATTCTGAAACTTTTTCAATATCACCGAGCGAGTGCGAAGCGAGTGCGAAGCGCGAGCGAAGCGTCTCTGGTTCAGCTTGTACAATCATTTTTTTGTATGTCTGTCCTGCGGCGGGCGGCTGTCCGTTTGTTTTCCTCTACAGGTCGCATAATTCTCAATCGATTCTCGTGAAATTTTGTAAGCAGGTTCGAAAATTTTATAGATATTTGTCGAGATAGTTTTTCAAAAAAATGGGTATATTTCGAAAAACTGACTCTAAAAAAAATTCACACATTTCGAAAAATTTTTAAAATTAGAAGCGTCATCAAGCTGCGAATATACCAAATACTTAATTTACCAGACAGCACGTACCCTACTTGAAAACCTCGTGGCGAGAGAGCGACATCTATTATTTTTTCAACAACTTACATTTTGAGGTTGTAAGCTTTTTGAGTACTTTTTAACGCGAAGTTTACAGCTCACGGAGCCACTAGTAGCCTATAAAACCCCTATACAAAAACACCTATAAAAAATATTTAATTCAGCCAATTTGATTTTTTTCAGACTTTCCCCATTAATAGAATATAGAAAATTTATCAATATTTAAGCGTGAATGTAACACAATAACTACATCAAGTTTCATAACAGGTTGACTTTATAACTAGAGCCAAACCAAAACATAATCATTGATTTTTAACCGACTTCAAAGAAGGAGGTTTTATGTTCGTCTGTATGTACTTATTTGTTTTTTTTTGTTTATGTCCAACGATTAGGTACTCGAAAACGGCTGAACCCATTTAAATGATTTTTAAACGTTACTTTATCAGGTTTATTCCCAAGTTGGTGGCATTTTTCGAAAATTTTAAATCGGTTCAGTAGTTTTCGAGTAATCCTGAAAATTCTGTAATTTTTTTGGTAAATATTGCTCGAGTTTTTACGGATCTACAGACATAACTTCTTTGTTTATGAACCGATTGTGATGATTCTTATATTGTTGTAAAGAAAATACCTTTAGGGTGGACTCATGTTAATTTTATTGGCATTGAACCTCGGACTTCGAAGATACACATGAGAACTCTTAAAAATCAAATAGGATAATGTACTGGTGATTACATTAAGGCATTGAGAGGTTTCGCATTAGCCATTTTTATTGAAATACAGGCCTTACTTACGGATTGATGAGGAGGATGGGCCATAACCCACCGCGCGGGCCAATGCGGATTGGTGGGTATTAATAAGTGCAAATGCAGCTGGGACTAACGGCTTCACGTGCCTTCTGAAGCACGGAGGAGATCGAGATGAAACACTTTGGTCACCCATCCCACGACTGACCCTTACCAAAGTTGCTTAACCTCCACAATTGCAGGCCAACCGGACTTCCAAAAGTCGTAGGTTTGATTTCTGCCTGAGAATATGATCTGGTGCGAGTCGAATTTTTCTACTCTATTATTTAGTAGGTATTATGTAAAAATAACTATGTGAATGCAAAAATATCCTCCAGCCCCACCCGACTTCGTTAGACGTGTTTTATGTTTACGGTTTTTGTTTTTGTTTTAAGGTTTTTTCCTTTGAATAAAAAAGTGATGTTCCTTTGAATTTTCGTTTCTGTGAACATTTCTTACTTAGAGCATTAAACCAATATTTTTTAAAATCATTTTGTCCTTGTTTTGGGAAGCATAAAGCTTAGAACTGCATCTAAATCTCATAACCACAGAAGCTTCACGGAATACAAATACATAATAGTTGAATGAGAAGCCACACAGCGTATAGTTTTAAATTAAATATGAGAGAGAGGGGACGTGGGTAGATCTCTCTACGCATGAACAATCGTGCTCAAGTATAAGAGTATATATCTCCATAAGGAAATACTCCATAAAGAAACCTTCAACTGTTTATACAGTTTGTTTCATTTGAACAAGTTGTTTGAAAAAGTTATTAAAATTGTACCCGCTTGTAGGATGTTTTTCCTGAACCATTAGAAGTTTTGGGAATTCTACTCCCTACATAAATATAAGGATCAAGGATCTTTTCACAAGTAGAAAAATCTATTTAGAGCTTATTTAATTTGCACTATTTAGAATCCACTAGAATTCAAGGAAGATGCAATAACCTATAATCTTAGAATAATAACACCTAGAACGATAGTTCTCTACAAAGCGCACTGTCAAAAGTGAGGGAACTAAAACAGCCAAAATGACTCCGTTTTCAGATTGTTATTCTACATTATTTCCTAATCATACCTGTTAAGTACAAAACAGTTTCAATTTTCTCACATTTATAAGACTAGTTACTATATTATTGGGTTTCAGTTACGATTAGTTAACGTATGAAGGATATAAATTTGAAAACTAATCCATTCTGGCTTGGTATTAGTTGCCTCACTTTGCATACGAGGACACGGCTTCTAGGTGTTATTATTCTAAGCCTATAATATAATAATTTAGTCTATTTGAATTTAGTGCAATTAATAAATTTAATTACATAATATCCAAGACAACGGAATAATATCTCGGAACAAAGAAATAGGTAATCTTATTTTCTAAAACAAACGCTAAAAATAGATTACAAGAAACACGCCATTTTCCTCAATTACAATAACTTACGATGTCAATCTCAGCAGAATCGCATCTGTCACTTGCAATTCGATTATCCTGCTAAGATAAAGCATTTTCGCTCTCCGTAATAAACTTATCTTTTGTAAGGGCGCATTGTACTACAGATCGCGCAATCACTTTGGCAGTCGCTTTTGTAAATACAATCGTCAAATACCAATCTTATAATTTCACTTATGACTTTTGGTAAGACTACTATTATTCCCGAAAACTGAATTCCACGTGGACGAAATTACGAACAAAAGCTATAACAGCTTAGCATAACTATACAAATTGACATATCATATCGGGACATACAGGTTAAAAACAGTTTGGCTAAGAAAACCTTTATTATAATTTAAACTATCAGTAGAGTCAGTGCAAAAGTTGCCATAAAATTTTCACCGGAACGTGCCACACAACTCTCAGATAGTGCGGTTAGTATATTTCACATTGCGAGAAAATACTTCCAAGTATGTCGCAATTTGATATTCCCGCAGTAGGTATGCGAAGGCCTCCCTCAAAACAAATATATTTGGCAAACAAGATATACGACACCGCAACGCTTTCAATATACAATACTACTTTACTATGTTTCCTATCGTCGCATAAGTGGAAATATGAAAGGTGTATTTTGAGTTGAATTATTTCTTCATGTCACATAATATCTTTACAGATCAGAAGAAGAAGGTTCTAATCCTGGCAGGGTCGCCATGCAAAGGAGGCGACCAGGAGACGTTGAATAAAAGTAACTGACTGCGAACAATAAGATCGAAGCCAATAACTCATTTATTATAGTTTGTACCAAGCTCATATACGAAGAGAGATGAGTGTGTGCTGTATTTGTTGTACATACACTACAGGGTAGGCTCACGGGTAGCTTCAGTCCCCCGTGACCACGGCAGCTGCAAAGGTGCCGAAACGTCGGGAAAACCAAAAATCAAACCAAATACCAACTAAATACCAAAGTACATTCAATAAAACCGCGCTAGTATCCGTTAAAAAGTGTTTTATTTCATACACTACAGTGTTACATACGTACACAGACTATACAACATACTAATGTCTGTGCATACGTACGATGCACTTTATACATATAGGTACTGTGAATTTACCTACCTATGTCAAAGAGACGCAAATAGTCTTTTTTTTTTCTTTTTTTTCCAGTGGGCTGATCGTCTAACTTTGTTGCAATAAACTTTGACAGAAATCGCAGTGACATTGCTGCTTTAGTAAGAACCAATGTGACAACTATCTTACTTAAAGCAGCAATGCAACTGCGATTTCAATCCATTTCAATCGAGAATTGTTAGCAACAGAGATACGTAATCGGTGGGCAGGTGGCATTCCGATGTAGGTAACCGCAACCCGCGACCGCACAGGCGACCGGCCCCCTAATTTTGTAACTTTGTTGCAATCAACTCTAACAGAAAACGCAGTTACATTGCTGCTTTAGTAAGAACCCATGTGACAACTATCTTACTTAAAGCAGCAATATAACTGCTGTTTCAATTAATTTCAATCGAGAATTTTTAGCAACAGAGTTACGTAATCAGGGGGCAGGTCACGCGACCCACTGCTCAGTATGACCTTGAAAGTGTTTTTATTTCATGAATTATCCAGAACTTTATTCTTACGTCAGTCATTACATTAAACTCGATTTCAAATAACGATTTCAATAGCAAGTTTAATATATTCGTGTATTTGGGTGAATACATTTTTTGTAGTTTTGTGGTAGGTTTTTCTTAAATATCTACTTGAGCCATTTTTATATAAAGTTAATCTATAGTCGCAAATACTCTCAACTGATTATTCTATAGAAAAACTTAACAGGCATGAATTTTTAATGTGATTTTAAAGAAAAAAATTGCTGATCCAGGGGACAACTTCAATTTGAAAAAAAACTGTGGACAAATTGTCCCCTGAGTTACCCACGTTTTATATAAACTATTGCTTATTTTTGTACAAAACTAAGTGTGTTTTATTGGCTATGAATCTAAATATCGTCGCATTTTGTGTTTAACTGTGAACTTACGAACAGTTAATTATTTCATAGTAGATTATCATGACCAAAAATAATGGAACATCGAACAATGCAGTTTTTGTATCTACTTGATACAAAGGAGGGGAAAGAAATCCCAAAAGGATTACTCTGCAATATTTCGCTGTATAAAGAACGTAACGTTTTCAAAGATGCTTTCTTAGATGATTAATCGTCAGACTATTGTATCTACGGGACAACCTCTTAAAATGCTCGGACAACACAAGGTGTCCCCTTAAAGTTTGATTAATGAACACCCAATAACCAACTGTTATCTTTGAAGGAAAATATATTGCGAAAGGACTCAAATTATTTAATTTTTTTGGCAAAGAAAATTCTGCGGTAAATCGCTTTGCGGTTGACAAGTTAACAATGGGCCGTCATTTCTTTATTTTGGGGTCCCTAGGCCCGTAATAGTATGATTACTTTATGATGGAAAGTAATGATTGAACATTTCTCATATCTAACAGCCGCCTGCGCTAAAGAGGCTATTTGCGTCTCCAAGATATTAATAGTTTATTAGTTTTGCTTTAGGAATATTGTACTCTTCTCGTAACATTCAGAGCTGCTATAGTTTACCTTTGACTAAGAAATACCGAGCATAATAGAGGGTAACCTGTCATTATTAATGATATACTTAGTAATATTAGAGAAGTGAGTGGAAGCACCTGTGATAAAAATATCATCTTGAGTTTTTACATTACAAGAAGATGCTCCGGTGAGTGAGTAGCTTTATATTGATCAATACTTTTGATAGATTCGTACTCAATACCTTAGATAGATTTTTATCTTATTCATTAGTTTTGATAAATTATTGAATTTTTGGCATAGTTTACTCCTCACGGCTATGAGAAAGTTATCTTTGGCATGAAGCTACGCAAAGCGAAGCACACTAAGCATTGTAAATATTTCCTAGTGTGGTGGACCCTTTGAGCTCACCTCTTTATCGGCTGAGAATGACCTAGTTACCTGTGATACTTATTGTATCTATTTTGATCGTCTAGTAATTTTATTTGATTATTTTATCCCAAAATATAGCTCAGTTTAAACAAACGTACCTTTTAACAAACTCGTCTGGAAAGGATGATATTGTATATCTCTCAGATAATGGCTTGAGGTGCGATAATAATTATTCGGTTAATAAATGAGAACAATGATTTTGATACGCGTTTGGATTCAATCAGAGCATCTATTCAGATGGGATCCTGCCAATGCTAACTGATTTTTGACAATTCTCGTTAGACGGATGTCAATAATTCGCTGTCCTTATCACCCTTTTTATTATTTGATTGGAGGAGATTAACTGACTCCTCTTCTTTTTAAAACAGGTGGCCACCTTAGGGTTGATGGACTAGCGCGAGCTCTTAAATTCTTCCTATGCTATTTCTACGTTGACCCCAATGAAAGTCACGCTCTGTACCATTTGAATCCAAACAGCGTGTCCACTCTGATTTAAAACAAAACTAAATGAATACTAATTATTACTTTATGAACCACAACCTCTAGACTAAATTCTATTATATAAGGTCAAGATATAAGCGTCATAACCGTCCGTTTTGAACGCATAACATTTCAGTTAGTTATTTAACTGAGCTCTAGCTTTGGTCTTATTTTAACTGAGTTCAAATCAATTATTTAGGACGATCAATTTACTTTGAAACTATAGGTACTAAATCTCTAGAAAAGATAAAAAAGTTAAATTATCTTTATGTCTGAATTATCGAAGCCAAGAAGGAGATAAACTAGAACAAATTCTTATTTATCTAAAATTTATCGTATTAGCAAGGAGATAACTAAATTAAATTTATCTATTTATCTGAAATTATAGAAGTCTAGAAAGAGATAAACAAAACTAAATTTCCTATTTGTCTAGAATAATCGAATTTTAGAAGGAAGGTAAACTAAACTAAATCTTCTATTTGACTGAAATAATTGAAATCTAAAGGAAGGATGAACTAAATCAATTTTCTATTTATCTAAAATTCTAAATTTTATCTAGCCAACTGAAACTCTGAATTCACTCAAATTATATATTTATACGAATTTACTAATTTATCTACTTGGTCAAGTTATCTGAGGATAGTAATTTATCTGAAAATATCAATTGATCTGAAACTTCAAACTCTAGAAAAAAAAGGAGATCTAAATTCGGCTTTATTATTCAACAGAAATGCCACTGCTCGAAAGTGACCCAATCACAAAAATTTAATAATACTCTAGTTTCAATTCAGAACATCGATTTCAAAGAAAAAGGTGCCTATATGTAATGGAGAGAAATATGAATGCAACGATAAAATTTTAATTCATTTATTCATTAAAATGAAGTTAAAGAATCTCTTTGTTTATTTTGGCTAACTTTCACGTTAATGATTAGTTAGTCTTCCGTTTCTTTCTAAAAAGGCTATTTTATAGGTAGGAAGAAAAAGCCACGGACAAATAAAAAACTCCCTCCAGCCTTTAAAGTAAATCTAACAATAAATCAAAACACAAAAGAATGAAACATAAAATAATAGAGTACTTATTTGACCTTGATAAACGTGAGAATGAATATCGCTAAATCTTTAGATTTATTCTGAATACTAATCGGTGTCAATACCACTCAAAAGCAATCAATTTATTTCAATTATAAGGTAAGGTCAAATTAAATACACTGAAATGATACTAAAATACTCAGCTGTTTAGCGCCCTGCCGGTTCGCCTCACTGAATTTATACAGTTATAACTATTTACTAGAGATACAAATTTAAATTGAATAGACTTGAATCGTTGAATGAACAATTATTACAAGCAACTTTGCACATCTAAACTTTACATTCGTTAAATGAAACGACTATACAAAGACGCTGATAGAATCGGAATGCCTCCTGTCGCATGTTTTGTTCACAAGAAAACTTTTAACAGTTACACCAACCTAACTTATAGCTATTTTACTCTAACTTAGTTTTTAAAGTCTATTCGGTTTCGGTTCACAATTCCTTGGCCCCGGTGTCTCGCACATTCTTCAACGATGCAGAAACGCCCCTCCTTCCATCAATTTGATTGGTCTGTTCCTTGCATCATGTTTGGTTTCCCGATAGATGTCACTATGGGTTCAGGAAATGGTTGAAGATTGAACTTCTAAAATCGCTAGATCCAGGATTGTGGTCAACATTTGTCTAGATCTGTAACACAAAACATTTCAACGCATAATATCTGCGTTTTTCTAAAGCTTAGCAATCTAGAGAGACCTAGTGAGTCCCCCTAGGCTTTAAGCTTAATGTCATAAGGTCCATTTTGTCGCAGTTGTCGTTTATTATTACATTGCATTTTTTTTTTTTCTGCACATCAGCTATGACGCTATCCTGTTGTCCTTTGTCAATATGACCAAATTTATGACTTTCGAAAAGTGGGTTTTGTTTTTTTGTAATAAGTAAATTTGAGACCAACGTCATGTTTAAAAGAAATTTATGACCCCTTCAAGTGTTAAAAAGGATATTTTATCTGTAGAATTTGCCTGAATATCAGATTTCTAAAACTCTTGATTTTTACCACATGTGACATTTATTTGTTTAAGCGTCTGTTGGATTCTAGGAAGTTACAGTTTTGTTTCTCATTAGTTTTTTTTTCTCTCTGTGTATGGTCCCTATTAGTACCACTACACGCCTTCCCCAGTTGAGTAAATGGAGCTAGGCGCATTTGCGCAAACTTCACTTGATTTTCTGATTATATTCTTACTAAACCTCTATATGAAAAAAAACTACTCTCAACTCGCCTTCTCACTGTACCTGATGGCGCCTAATCTTATTGACAATATGCCCTTTGTTATTGCAGGGTGTCGTAAAATCTCAAATGAAAGAAAAAAAAATATTCCCACGACTAATTGTAAGCTTGCCTTTAAACCGCCCCCCCCCGGTGACGTTTATTCCTACTTACACAATAGCCTTTGTTTTAGAAGGGTGTCATAAAATTTCGAACCGCAAAAAAAAAATATTCCCACGGCCGCTCGTGCCTTAGTTTTGTTCAAACATCTGTCTGACAATAATTTAATTATTTTGTTAGCTTATTGTTTCCTTTCGTCGGTGTTAACGTAATATCTAAATAAATGGATAGCGTTATAATTGCCTTTGATTTTATTCGTGGTTGGGCATACTAATGTGTATACGTTATCGTAAGGTATTGCCCCGACCTTATAAGGTCCTATGTAAAGTCGCGCAAATTTCCTCGTTAGTTTTTTTTCTGCTTCCGACTTGGGAAATGTTTTTAGTTTAACGTAATCTCCTATGTTATACCGTACTAGTCGGTGGTTTTTATTATATGTAATTTCCCTTGACTTAGCTGCTTTTAAAATATTTTCACGAACTTTCCGTCTAATCTCGTCAATATTACCACCCGTTATCCCTACTACGTTATATTTATTCAATAGTCTGTCTGTCATAAGTCCGGTACTCTTCCCCCAGATAACTTCTGTCGGCGAAAACCCCGTCGAAGTATGTATCACATTATTATAACAATCCTCTATCTGTGGTATTAACGATACCCAAGATCTATGTGACTTATCGCAATAAGTCCTAAACATTCGTCCTAATTCTTTGTTTACGCGCTCAGTCGAATTCGGCCTTGGATTTCGTATAGATGTATGTGACAGCTGTATGCCTAATTTTGCTAAACCATCTTCCCACACCCGGGATATGAATTGAGACCCGTTATCGGTTATAACGTGTTCGATGTGCATTATCTCATGAAACCTTCTTATGCAAGCTACAGTACTTCGCCCGGTCGCTTTCCTCAATGGGTACAATTTTATAAATTTACTAAAGGAATCCTGTATCACCAATATATATTTATTTCCAAACTGTCCAATGGGCAATGGTCCATATAAATCTGCGAAAACTATTTCGCCTATTTGTTTAGCTATAACCGGTTTGCTAGGTCCCGAATGAATTACTTTCTCATGTTTAGATTTTTGACAAACTGCGCATTCTCTCAACACTCTAGCTATTGTTCGCGACATTTTCGTGAAATAGTACCTATTCTTTAGCAAAGCAAGGACCTTGAACCTCCCGAAATGACCTATCTCCTCATGAACACTGATTATCAAATCTCTCTGCATCGTTTCCGGAACGACTAAAACTCGGATCCCACTCTTAGGATTTACGTAATACAAAACTTCGTCCTTTAGTACGTAGTTCCTACAACCCATGTTTACATCCGTAAGACCTAACTCGCGTAATGTCTTTATGATTCCTTTTAATCTATCATCCTCGTTCTGTTGTGCAATTAATGTCTTAAATTGTTCCCGAACTAATTGCAAATTAGTGGCTTTAAACAAATTCATCTGAGGATTTTGATTCCGCGAAGTTTGTATGTCGGTTACCCCCTTTATGTGTCGTGATAATACGTCAGCTACAACATTCCTTTTACCCTCCACGTATTGTATGTGAAAATCAAATCGTCCTATGTAATGTACCCATCTTATCATACGTGCGCTTAATAATCGGCATGAATGTAAAAACGTAAGACTTTTATGATCCGTTCGTATGATTAACTTCGACCCCCTTAAATAAGTCTCAAATTTAGTTAAACTATATACGATTGCCCACAACTCTTGTTCTGTAACTGTCCATTTCATCTCTGCATCCGTCAATCCTTTGCTGCAAAATCCTATAACCTGCTCCTCTCCCTCTTCAGACAACTGATAAACACACCCAGAAATTCCTATCGCGCTACTATCCGTTTGTAGGTAATAAGTCTTATGTGGATCAGGGTGTATCAACATCACCGTCTCTAAGAATAATCCTTTCACTCGTTCAAAACAATCACTCTCTACCATTGTCCATCTCCACTTTACATCTTTACGTAATAACTCACATAACGGTTTCGTCTCCTCCCCATACTTCAATATGAATCTTCGGAAATAATTAATAAGTCCCAAAAAAGCCCGTACTTGCTTTACCGTTTTAGGAACAGGGAAATCCTGAATAGCTTTTGTCTTATCTGGGTCCATACGAATGCCTTTTGTGTTTACTATATGCCCTAACAGCTTCACTTCGACTTGCAAAAAATTACATTTCTCTAAGTTACACGTCAAATTTGCTTCACGCAGCCGTCCCAATACCTGATTTAGATGTTCCAGATGTAACTTTAATTCACCACTAGTATATACAATTAAATCATCAAGGTAATTCGTGCAAAAAGCTCTAACATCTCCTCCGAGGATTATATCCATAGCACGCGAGAAGCTAGCGACTGATGTCTTTAATCCTTGAGGTAAAACTGCATACGTGTACGTTTTTCCCAAAAAGGTAAAGCCGGTATACTTTGTCGATCGTTCATCTAAAGGAATTTGAAAATACGCATTATTTAGGTCAATTAAACTTATATAATTAACCCCATGAAACGATTGTAAAATCTCCGACGTAACAGGTGGAGCCTCGGAGTCACCAACCATTCGTTTATTTAGTTCGCGCGCGTCTAACAATAGTCTTACGGACCCATCCCTTTTCTTTGTATACGTCAATGGACTACAATACGGCGTTGCCTCCCGTTTTATTACTCCTAATTGTTCAAGCTCTTCGATTTTTTCCTTTACCTGCTCGCGATGAGCAAACGGTACTGGATAACTACGTTTTATGAAAGGTGTCTTATCAGCCATTTTAATTTCATGAATGTATTTATTTGTTAAACCTAACTTCTGAGTAAATACTTCTCTATTATTTTGTAAAATTGGCAATAATAAAGTTTTATGATCCGCCTGCATTTCCAACGAAGCTACATACTCTTCGACCGACAATGTATTACCTTTACTTTGTTTGGTACTCATTAATTTACTTGTACTTTCAGTGTCCTGTCGCCCTAATGCACTTTCAATTTCAATAGAACTCACGACGCCCCCTAACATTTTTATTTCATCTTGGGAACCGATTTTAATTTCCGTCTTTACGCCCAAATGTTCGATAGTTAACCCCTTTTCTGGTCCGCATTTAATTATTCCTTTGACCCTTTCTAGCCAATCGAAACCTAACAAAATAGACTTAGGTAATTTGCGTAAAACCATGACAGGTGTCTCAATCTGTGTACTCCCTAACCCTATTTCTATTAGAATTAATCGTTTTACGCTCTCACTCCTAGATCCAAATGCCCCTTGTACTTGTATTGTAGGTATTGGAACCTCCGGTAATTTCCCTACCTGAGATTCTATATAATCACATAACTCAGTCGTAATACCTGTGATTTGACTTCCTGTGTCTACCAACGCCTGTATCTCTCGTCCGTAAACCCATACTGATACTACAGGTAACTTAGGTAAAGCGGGAATCGTTTCCTCATCACTCATACTATCTTCCACATCATTAAAAATCGTATATACCTCTCTCTGTCGCACATCACGAATTAGACGAGGTCTTCCTCTCTCTACACACATTTCTGTTCTGTCACTCATTTCTCCTAACAATCTGCCTGCCAACTCAACCACACCGCTGTCAATAAACTTTATTCCGCAACTAACTAGCGTCCGCCGTCCATTCTCTAACTTTCCCAACCCTTTTCCTGGGACCCATCCGGTACCAACCATAATATTATATGCCACATCATTCTTCCTCTCAATAACACTGACGCATCCATCTCTACTTAACCGTATAGAATTGTCCCTATCGTTCCCAATCTCACAAACAGGACTTATTTGTTCGATTGTGTCCCGTTTCCCTGACTGATCTCATTACAAATATTCATATTAGAATTTGATCCACTCGCTCTTGTATTTACACCCCTATCTAAACTAGTGCTGCTGTTACTAGTTCCCGATGTCGAAGCGGGTTCATATTTGATAGCCGGGTAATTGTGTCTATTATATACTCCTCTTGTCATCGTCCTACCACGACCTCTACCTCTACCTCGCGTTGACCCTCTATTAGAAAAATACGGCCTAGCTTCTATAGCCAAAGTCCTTGCATTCCCTCGTAAATAGTTTGCACCTCTGCCGTATTGTGAACGCCCACGTTCAATGTCTCTCCCGCGGTTACTATGACTAATCGTATTGTTCAATGTTCTATGCACTACATTATGCTCTAAATTTCTAAGGAACTCGGAAGCCGTCAATATAGTTACCTCCCCTACTCTAGTAAACCACAGTTGTTGGACATCTGTTGGGAAGTGTCGCATTACACAGTTTACTAAATCCCTTTCGCTCAAAGGTATTGTTAATGAACTAACTGAGTCAATTTGGTCCGCAAAATGTTCACACATATTAAATTTCCCTCTATTGTCGTACGTTGTATTCATTAATCTATATTTAGCCGCCTCCTGATGTTGATCTCCCCAATAATTACGACGAAAGTCTGCTTCAAAATCTTCTAATGTCGCCCAATTCCTACTATGCAGTTCTAATACCTTAAGTGCTGGCCCGGTTAAGCATTCCGTAGCTACATCAATCGCCCTCTCGTGTGCGCCTAAAGAATTTATATATTTCCTTAATCGTTTTATAAATCTCATGGGATTTAAGTCCCCTCTACCGCTAAATACCGGTTTTTCTATAGCAGGCCGCATGACGTAAATATTGTTAGCCCTTCTCTCACAACAATCGCTTCCAGACGCGACCATAACCCGATCTGGTTGATTTATTGTACTATCGCCTACTAAAGAGTAATTATTCGCAGATCCGCTGTTTTGCGAACTCGTAGTTCGAGACTCTAATGCTTCAATTCGCTCGAAAAGCTCTTCAAACTTTCCTGCTAATAGTTGATATCCGTCATTAGTAGCTTGAGATGTTTTCCCAACCGTTTGTGACCTAGGTTTCCTACGCCTATCCACATTTGTCGTAACTACATGAGAATCTGTATCCTCTACTAAGGTCCTCTTTCTACCACGTCGCGTAATTACTCGTTCCGACATTATAAATTTATTTATTTTATCGTTAACCTACAACTGTAATAAAAGAATTCCTAAACCGTTATTGTTATTATTTAACGCGCCTAATGAAAACACAATGTAACAATGAACAACGCTTCCTGTAAAAAAAAAGGGTACACACAAAAAAACACAATAGCACGCAATTCTCACTTTCAAAGCAATACAAAGTGAAATTCGTCAACTGTTATATAGGTAATATGGATATTATAGTGTTAATTTACTACAAAAGATAGTCAGTTAATTTTCCTTCCCCCGCTTTCAAGATCAAACATGAACGTATATAATTTCTTGTTGCAAAAGATATCCGTCAAGATATCTAGAATTATAGAGTTAATATTTAAAGTTTCACTTTGTTTTATTTGATGAATTTACAATATAAACCATAAAGATGAATAAAGTTTTAGAGTTATTATTCAAAGTTTCAGTTTGCTTTAGTTGGCGAATTTATAACATAATTCTGCTGAAATACAATATTGGGATAAGTAATCAATATTCTACGTTGTGTAATATTTTTAAGATTCGATTTCTAGTTGTGTCTACTTTAAATGAACACAAAATCTAAGAATCCTGGTCACCGAGCGCCATGTGTGGTGGACCCTTTGAGCTCACCTCTTTATCGGCTGAGAATGACCTAGTTACCTGTGATACTTATTGTATCTATTTTGATCGTCTAGTAATTTTATTTGATTATTTTATCCCAAAATATAGCTCAGTTTAAACAAACGTACCTTTTAACAAACTCGTCTGGAAAGGATGATATTGTATATCTCTCAGATAATGGCTTGAGGTGCGATAATAATTATTCGGTTAATAAATGAGAACAATGATTTTGATACGCGTTTGGATTCAATCAGAGCATCTATTCAGATGGGATCCTGCCAATGCTAACTGATTTTTGACAATTCTCGTTAGACGGATGTCAATAATTCGCTGTCCTTATCACCCTTTTTATTATTTGATTGGAGGAGATTAACTGACTCCTCTTCTTTTTAAAACAGGTGGCCACCTTAGGGTTGATGGACTAGCGCGAGCTCTTAAATTCTTCCTATGCTATTTCTACGTTGACCCCAATGAAAGTCACGCTCTGTACCATTTGAATCCAAACAGCGTGTCCACTCTGATTTAAAACAAAACTAAATGAATACTAATTATTACTTTATGAACCACAACCTCTAGACTAAATTCTATTATATAAGGTCAAGATATAAGCGTCATAACCGTCCGTTTTGAACGCATAACATTTCAGTTAGTTATTTAACTGAGCTCTAGCTTTGGTCTTATTTTAACTGAGTTCAAATCAATTATTTAGGACGATCAATTTACTTTGAAACTATAGGTACTAAATCTCTAGAAAAGATAAAAAAGTTAAATTATCTTTATGTCTGAATTATCGAAGCCAAGAAGGAGATAAACTAGAACAAATTCTTATTTATCTAAAATTTATCGTATTAGCAAGGAGATAACTAAATTAAATTTATCTATTTATCTGAAATTATAGAAGTCTAGAAAGAGATAAACAAAACTAAATTTCCTATTTGTCTAGAATAATCGAATTTTAGAAGGAAGGTAAACTAAACTAAATCTTCTATTTGACTGAAATAATTGAAATCTAAAGGAAGGATGAACTAAATCAATTTTCTATTTATCTAAAATTCTAAATTTTATCTAGCCAACTGAAACTCTGAATTCACTCAAATTATATATTTATACGAATTTACTAATTTATCTACTTGGTCAAGTTATCTGAGGATAGTAATTTATCTGAAAATATCAATTGATCTGAAACTTCAAACTCTAGAAAAAAAAGGAGATCTAAATTCGGCTTTATTATTCAACAGAAATGCCACTGCTCGAAAGTGACCCAATCACAAAAATTTAATAATACTCTAGTTTCAATTCAGAACATCGATTTCAAAGAAAAAGGTGCCTATATGTAATGGAGAGAAATATGAATGCAACGATAAAATTTTAATTCATTTATTCATTAAAATGAAGTTAAAGAATCTCTTTGTTTATTTTGGCTAACTTTCACGTTAATGATTAGTTAGTCTTCCGTTTCTTTCTAAAAAGGCTATTTTATAGGTAGGAAGAAAAAGCCACGGACAAATAAAAAACTCCCTCCAGCCTTTAAAGTAAATCTAACAATAAATCAAAACACAAAAGAATGAAACATAAAATAATAGAGTACTTATTTGACCTTGATAAACGTGAGAATGAATATCGCTAAATCTTTAGATTTATTCTGAATACTAATCGGTGTCAATACCACTCAAAAGCAATCAATTTATTTCAATTATAAGGTAAGGTCAAATTAAATACACTGAAATGATACTAAAATACTCAGCTGTTTAGCGCCCTGCCGGTTCGCCTCACTGAATTTATACAGTTATAACTATTTACTAGAGATACAAATTTAAATTGAATAGACTTGAATCGTTGAATGAACAATTATTACAAGCAACTTTGCACATCTAAACTTTACATTCGTTAAATGAAACGACTATACAAAGACGCTGATAGAATCGGAATGCCTCCTGTCGCATGTTTTGTTCACAAGAAAACTTTTAACAGTTACACCAACCTAACTTATAGCTATTTTACTCTAACTTAGTTTTTAAAGTCTATTCGGTTTCGGTTCACAATTCCTTGGCCCCGGTGTCTCGCACATTCTTCAACGATGCAGAAACGCCCCTCCTTCCATCAATTTGATTGGTCTGTTCCTTGCATCATGTTTGGTTTCCCGATAGATGTCACTATGGGTTCAGGAAATGGTTGAAGATTGAACTTCTAAAATCGCTAGATCCAGGATTGTGGTCAACATT
Organism: Agriphila geniculea; assembly: GCA_943789525.1. NCBI lineage: Eukaryota > Metazoa > Arthropoda > Insecta > Lepidoptera > Crambidae > Agriphila > Agriphila geniculea. The sequence continues at coordinate 13,875,999 of OX038885.1, forward strand.
TGTCTAGATCTGTAACACAAAACATTTCAACGCATAATATCTGCGTTTTTCTAAAGCTTAGCAATCTAGAGAGACCTAGTGAGTCCCCCTAGGCTTTAAGCTTAATGTCATAAGGTCCATTTTGTCGCAGTTGTCGTTTATTATTACATTGCATTTTTTTTTTTCTGCACATCAGCTATGACGCTATCCTGTTGTCCTTTGTCAATATGACCAAATTTATGACTTTCGAAAAGTGGGTTTTGTTTTTTTGTAATAAGTAAATTTGAGACCAACGTCATGTTTAAAAGAAATTTATGACCCCTTCAAGTGTTAAAAAGGATATTTTATCTGTAGAATTTGCCTGAATATCAGATTTCTAAAACTCTTGATTTTTACCACATGTGACATTTATTTGTTTAAGCGTCTGTTGGATTCTAGGAAGTTACAGTTTTGTTTCTCATTAGTTTTTTTTTCTCTCTGTGTATGGTCCCTATTAGTACCACTACACTAGCCTAAACTCCTACTAGAGTACCTAAATTGCAACGGTCCATTTCGCATGCAGGGTATGCGATTCTCATTCAATGCTATCCAGCCCAGACTGGACTATTGAAGAGAAAACAGTTAACAGCATTTTGAATGAGCCTGACCTACGTAGGTTATCAAGGACTGACAAGTTATGAGCGATATAAATTGTTTGTAAGTAAGTACTACAACAAACACAACAAGTACAAAAAATGACTCGATACTCGTTACTTTCTACTTATACTTCAATCACATCGTCATTATTTCAAATTACTTAATTGATGTATCTTTAATTTTAATGACACCAATATGTAACTGTTACATTAAAAAAGCATAAAAGAAACAGAAATCGTGGTAACCGAGAGTGTACTTTTTACAAAAATAATAAAGCTCATTGTTGATTATTATTAGCAACAGTAAATGGAAACGAGTAGTTTTAACCAGTAGCTTCAACCATTAGCAATAATTCAATGGAACAACAACAAACGAGAATCAGGAGACACTTGTCAATTCCCCTAGCTTGTTTGGCTTTATGCTCGGGTATTGTTCGTAAAATTGTGCTGCATTATGAGGCGGTAGAGATATTTAGATAGATGTTGAAAAATAATGTGAAAGAATGCTTTTTTCAATTTATCTAATCGCTGGAAGATAGTTTCCTGTTATATAATATAAGGTGAATGTTTATAAATCATCCTTAGTAATGGGAAATAGTTGACAGTTACCTTTATATGAATACTAACGACCACCTGTGACCAGGGTTGCCAGGTGTTCGGTATTTTAGCACTGTGTTCGGTGTTCGGTATGTCAAAAATACCGAAGTATGGGCGGTTCGGTATTTTTTTCTGATTACGATTTAACTGTCAGATTTGATGCAATCGGCAATTCGGGTTCGCACTCACTGTTTTCGAGCCATTTTGCGATAGCGAATCGTGCATGACGTTTTCCATCCTTTCACGTTATTATTAGGGGGCTCCGTTTTTCGTTGATTTGTTTGTTCTTTTTGCAACGCAGTTGGTCTCGTTAATAAAGCAGTCGTTGTTGATGTTCTCACGCGGGGGGGGGGGGATGTTGCGTAGGCAATGATTTTTTTACTCACCGTTCGGTATTTATTTGAAAAAGACCTGGCAACCCTGCCTGTGACGGCACTTTTTTCAGGATGAAAGGTACCCTACGTTCTTTTTCAGGGGTACGTACCGTGATAACATGTATCGAAAATTTCATAATGATTGGTAGAGTAACTAAGACGAGAGAGCGTAGTAACAAACAAACTCACTTTCGCATTTTTAATATTTTATTAGAAAGGAAGTAAGGATAAATTGACCATTTACGTTTCGCATTTCCAAAAATGTATTGTTTAAAGATTGTACCAGCCAGCATGCTTACATTGAACCCATCAAGTATTTGTCAAGATTTAATCACCACAACTTCAGTGTTACCAACTTTATATCAAGTTTTCGATCAAACGAGAAAGTTGAAACCGCCACTGTCCAAATACGACCATAAATTTAAAGATTGTCGTAATAAACTCGAGCTATAAAAATAATAAGACCATAAAAATGTCCAGGACTAGCCAGCAAATCAACGTACAAGTGCTATTAGCTGCCAAATTGCAGATTTATCACATACAGGTGTAAGATTAGTAGCAAGCATTTGCCAGATGATACATCGATGTTTAGGCTTACGGCGACTGCGAAAAATATAAAATAAGTTTTTCAATTTATGAAAGAACGTCAAACAACAACAAAGTGTCATTATTCATGGTTATCTGTTGGTGATAGGGAAAAAGAGGCTCAAAACGTGGCGCACTTAAAGTAACTCTTCAAAATAATCTTTTATATTATTTACTTTTAAAGACCTTTTATTTAAATTTAAGCAATGAATAATCCAGCATGACAGCTATTTGAGTACAAGAGTGCCATGAATGCACAACAGTACGGTAAGTTAAAGAGATGAACTACGAAAACAGCTTTTATTACGTATGACATAATGACGGACTTAAGAGGTCAACATGTACAGTCTAACGCCGCCGTTGACTGTACTTAAGGTGGCTTATACCACCGAAAGTGGCGCCCTCAAAGGTAAGTTGTTAATAGATAATTATTATAATAAAAATTTACGTGTAATTTTAGGGCTTACTGTCTAGTATTTTTAGAAGGTATCACTACATTCCCTCGTAGTCATTTGTAGAAGCAAATGTGTCAAAAAGGCCACTTTTAGCAGTTTTGCTATCTACTTCTAGCCGTCACTACGAGGGAATGTAATGATACCATCTAAATAAACATATTAGACTATATGGGCCCTAAAAATTCCACGTACAGCTTTATTAAAATTGTGTTTAGAATTACAATATTCACCGCGGTGCCATCGCCCAGGGTGCCACCAGTACTGCCACAGAATACATAAGCACTACTTTACATAGCGTAGACTACATAGAGGTAAAATAGTTATCACTGCCTCATCAACATCATGTAACTCATTTATTTGAATAAATAGGAATCTCCGGCCCCTTGCACCTTTGAAGTACGTATTAGAACTTCGTTCCATATGAGAGGGCAGTTAATTAAGTCGGGCTCCAGTTAAATCCTAAGATGAACCGTTTAAAGTTGTGTGTGCTGGGTCGCCGTGACCAAAATGGAACGACACTTAACTAACTGTAGCTAGTCTCTTCTTCACCTTGGACACAGTACTTGGACCATAATTGAACATCTGTCTTTCAAAAACTCTATTGTATAATTAAAATTTTGTCTTCTACGTATATAAAAACTGGAAAAAGTTATTTATCAATCTACTTCGTGTTTATTGATAAAATTATTATAGTATTGTAAGGTACGTACATCGGTCTCTCATTTTCACTTGCAAAACATATCACACCTATCTGATTTCATACTAATTGGTTGACTAGCCAGTTTATAAATCTCAATCGTGGCAAATAATAATTCCTGGAACGCTACTGCCAATACTATGCGAACGATGAATAACGAAGATTTATTTATATCAGTATTTTCATTAGAGAGAACTTACGTCGAGAGCAAAACATGAATAAACTAACGGCTGCCCCGACTTCGTCCGCTTGTATCCTAGGTAACCTTTGATCAGGATAAAAAGTAACCTATATGTTAATCCAGCCCTCCTAGCATGACCAGCCCCCCTAGCATGACCACCGTAACACGACATGGTATAGCAATTTATCACGTTTAACTGTTAAAAGACAATGGATTTTGACAGTTGGGTGTCGATAAAACGCTATATCACACGATATATATTGTGTTTCGTCGGTCATGCTAGGGGGGCAGCGTAAAACGATTTATATCGCGTGATATAGCATTTTATCGACACCCAACTGTCAAAATCCATTGTCTTTTGACAGTTAAACGTGATAAATCTCTATATCATATCACGTTTCTGTGGTCATGCTAGCTAGGCAGGTCCTAATCTATCTACCAACCAAATTTCATCCATATCCGTCCAGTCGTTAAAGTGTGAAGAGGTTACAATCACACACACAGACACAAACTTTCGCATAAATAAACCCTTTCTAGATGTAAGTGACGACAAAATTAACAAAAACTTTGTCAGCTTCGTTTATTTCAACCTCCACATCATTTGTTACACGGACTTTTACACGCAGTTAAATTTGTCTACCCTTTCTGTAAAACAAGAACCATACTAACTCCTATTTAACAATTCCTAAGTAGTGATTGCTACTGCTGCGTGTAGCCCCTAAAGCGCTTAATTGCTTAATGTTAATGTTTGCGACCCTTTTTCATCCCCATCTCACGACACTTTATTGTATTCAAAACGGTCGCAAACGTCCACTATGTAATTTGGTTAATTAAACTTCGGAATTAAGCATTCATTCTGTCACATTAACTTTGATTCCTAACTTTTAGAAGTAATTACTTAACAAATATTGGAATGTCGCAAATGTTTTCAATAACATTGTAAGGAAGTATTCTCGCTATGAATTCGTAATCGTAATGACAGCCTTCATCATTTCAACTGTAGCAACATTTTACATTGTTGTGTTCCGGCAGTTTAGGGCTGGTTTACATTATCTTAGCTGTTAGTAGAGATTAGACGTACATTTCCTCCTGTGTTTGACATTCTTTTATAATCACCGAGCATGCCATGCAATGTACCTCTACTCATAGCTAAGATAATGTAATCCAAAACCAGCCATTGGATGTAAGATAGCCAGTTTCTCAGTGATTACGAATTCATGTACAGTAAGGCTCATCTGACCGAGTTCGATGACACGTCACATGACTTAATCAACCATTCAAGTGTATCAATACGTCAACATCAGGCGACTTAGATGGCTTACCTAGTGGAGTGTATAAACCATGTACATACTTACAATCACTGTGTCTTCTTTAAGATGTATATTTTTAAATCGTTATATTAAGATTTAAATAAATAAAATAAGAAATATTTTCGGAATTACCAAGAACATGAAATTATCAATTAAAATACACAATACAGAAATATTGTATTACTTCAGTTTGGTAGAAAACTTACTGAATTATAAAAAAAAACTAGTGATTTCGATCTTATCTAACAGGTTTTATTGTGTTTTATCTAACATTTTCCCATAGAAAACAGAAAAAATAATATAAATTCTCTGCAACCAACTTCGAAATATCTGCAGTTACAGTCGAAATCGCAATATTTGCCATTTTAATTATGTAAAACTACAACAATGACCACTCGTTGTTGTTACAAAGCTTACCGCGTTTGTTCAAGCTCGCAACCCGGACTACGCCGCTACATGCTACTTGCCACAACTCATGCATAGTTGCAACCGCTACGAGACTACGAGATCTCGTAGCAAAGCAGTTTTAAGTACAATAATTGCATTGTTACTGTTCGCTAAGCTTTGTTAGTTATTGTTATTGTAATTAAAATACAAATGTCAAATACTGTTGTTCTTTAAATAGTGTTTGTTTGTTGCGCCGTTAGTATTGTAAGAAAGTTTTGCTTATTTAAATGTGTTAGAACAGATTAATAAACAAAAAATTGGCAGTTGTATGAACCGCAGATTGTAATATTTCTATGCATACATTTATTTTGGAAATTATTTCTGACTAAGTATTTGAAGAGGTAATTAGGGCATTGTTGCTAATGTAAGTCGACACAGCTGATCAAGTTTTTGCCCTAATACTACTGGTAACTTTCATATTGTAATGAATTTCACAATATGAAGAAGTTTGACAGCCGCTATAAAATTTGAAAAAATAGGAACTTATTACTTCGTAAAAATGCATTTAATAAATTCTTTTAAATACTTTAATAGGCAGTATTATTTAAACATAAATACTCAAACCCTATAGTCACCTAAATAAATTTCAACTCGTTATTCCAATAAAAATACCACTCCAATCCACAACTATTATACAGAAGTGTTTTCCGCAGTAAAAAGACGTCTGTGAAACGGAGCGAAGCCACGATTGCTTCGCACTGTGAGCAAAGAAAAGGTGTTTTGCTTCTCGAACACGTCAAAGAGATCGTGAAACAAAGGCCAGAGTTCATTATCGCACAAGATATAGACCGCCGAGCGTAACTGCACAAAACATAAATCCAACTTTTAACCCACGAATCGATTGTAATATGTTTTATCTACTCTCATATCGTAAAATTCGAATTATGAATTTCAAATCGAATTCATATTGACATACTTTATATACGCAATACCGAAAAAAAATTAAAAAGTTATTTTATAACATACCTTCGCTATACTAAGCAATGTTATAATAGTAGATTATACAACAAGTGAAAAAAGAGGGAATTTAGTTCGAGGGACTAAGTTGGATCCCGAGAGCAGCGAAGGATTCTAGAGTTGAATCCCGAGCGTAGCGAGGGATTCAAAAGTAGAATCCTGAGCGAAGCGAGGGATACAAAGGACCGAGATGAAATTTTTTTTTCACGAGTTGTGTACTCTACTTTTTACCATTGACTGCGAGAAAACAAATAGCAGTACTTACACCTATAGTAGGTATTTATAGGTTATCAGATTTTGATATTTAGGTAAGAAATCGATAATATTTAAAACATTAGAAAAATTGTGAAATTAGAAATTTTGAAATTTTCTAATAAACTGTACGCGCGCAAGCTCTAAGAAGTGTATATGAAATTAGAAGTTTTCCATCACATAAAACAACCATGACAAGAGGGAGGTTACATGATCAGTCAGTCTGGCATCAGTCCATGCCATCAATCTGTAGACTTTGAATTTTTTCCAGGCCTGATGATCGTACTCTGAAAAAAAGGACTAATGCCACAGACTGAATATCTAATCTCCCTATAATAGATAGAAAAGAACCCAAAGCTAAGACACAAAAAAGAACCTATAGATAGAAAAGAACCCAAAACTAAGACACTAAAAAGAACCTAACTAAAATAGGCGGGATATTTTTTTTTATTTATGGCTATCTATGGAATAGCTCCATACTTTCAGGACGTTTTTTTTTTTTTTTTTTTTGTACATAATTCATATGGTGCGCGCTTGTTCCAAATTCAAAATACTTTTATTCACTCGGTGAATAAAAACGCGTTTTATTCACTGTTATCAATGAATAAGACGCACTTTTTTGAGTGGCGATGGTAAAAAATAACTTCTTTTCTCATTACGATACAGGGCAAATCCAAAAAGAAGGCAGTGCCGTGATATTAAAAAGTAACAACGATATTTCCACATACTTTCCATGATTAAAATGTACTTTATGGTGATCGATGACTTATCGTAGCGATTAGTCTTCTGGAATGCACTCATCTCATTATTTATTTTTCTAATTGAATACGCGCCATTTTTAGATTTTAATTTTTACTTTTGCTTAAAAATGTCATAGTAGTGAGTGAAAATTTGACTTCATCCGATATTTTAGATGCGGCGACGGAAAACGTAAGTAATGCCGACCTACTGAGAAACTACAAACGTACTCTTTTTATCATTGATATTTTATTTTGTAGGTTCAATCGGTTCAATCACAAATTGTATGAGAGTAGATAAAGTAGTGTATGAAACTGTACATAACTAGGTATTAAAACACTCGTGTGATACTATTAAAAACCTCGCCTACGGCTCGGTTTTTAAACACACACTCATGTTTTAATACCCCTCATTATGCATCAGTTTCATAAACTACTATTTTATCGTTGTTCGCGCGTATAACTTCGACATTAAGTTTTCTTGCGATATGGTCCCATTTATTTATATTTAAATCGATTTAGTAATTTTCAAGTAATCCTGAAAATACTAAGATTTCGGTAAAATCCTCATGATATGATATGGTCGTTCATCCGATTTAGATGATTATTTTTTTGTTGGAAATGTGTACCTTAAATGTAGTCCTTTTAATTTCATTGACATTGTACCTTGGACCAAAGTCAAATAGAATAAATGTATAAGTATTAAGTAGTGATTGAGATATTGGTAATAGGTTTATGACAATCCGAAACAAACCGAGCTGTGGTCTGCGAATTTCTGAACTAGACTAGTCCAACTAACGAGGTACACGTGGCTCGACAAAATGCCAAAAATAATATACAGGTTAAAGCCGAATATGGTCTATAGGGACCATCAAACTAAACAACTTTTACTATGGAACGAACTCTGAAATCGCGAAAAAAAATCAGCTGTTTCATACAAAAATTAATAACAAAAATATCAAAATGTATGGAACAGCTGATTTTTTTTCGCGATTTCAGAGTTCGTCCCATAGTAAAAGTTGTTAAGTTGGATAGTCCCTATCTACCATATTCGGCTATATAAGGCTATTACTAAACACCCTGTATATCAAAAAATGGCTCTAACTTGGGAACAAACCTTATATAGTAAGTTTGAATCATTTAAATCAGTTCAGCCGTCTTCAAGTAATCGGTGGACATACATAAAAAAAAATCGGTCAAGAGCGAGTCGGACTCGCGCACCGAGGGTTCCGTACAGTCATAAATATATGTGGATATGTTACTTTAGTAAGGTTTTTAAAAAAGTAGGATAAACGGAGGCCATTGGACAGGTGGAAGGGCGAACAGGCGGACAGTTAATTTACAAATTAAAACCACAGCTGCTTACGGTGACTGAAAAACGTTTCAGCCACTCTACATTGCAAACTGTTTATATTACTAAGTAAAAACTTATTATTCGTTTATTCATACGGCAAATAGTAGTTAATTATATTAGAACCAGCCACCAATTATTATAGTCGCGCCATCTCTTGACTGATAGTGGAACAAATTTAATCAGCGCCACCTGTTGACCGGTAGTGGGACTAGTAATTTTTTGTTTGTTTTTTGAATATCTAAAAAAGTGTGTTATATTGAGACATCGTTTTATTTTTCCTGTAATCTTTACATAAACTACTATCACATAGAATTATTTCAGATTTTTCTCTTTACAAACTTCGGAGATAAGGGGGGGGGAATGGTATAATTTTTTTTACATTTTTCATCATTAGTCGACAACTATGCGGCCTAAAACAAAAAGAAAAAACCAGCCAAGTGCGAGTTAGACTCGCGCACGAAGGGTTCCGTACCAAAAAACGGCAAAAAAATTACGTTTGTTGTATGGGAGCCCCCTTTAATATTAATTTTATTCTGTTTTTAGTATTTGTTGTTATAGCGGCAACAAAAATACATCATCTGTCAAAATTTCAACTGTACACCTGTTGTTGTTATTAATATCGAGCAAAAAACGGCAAAAAAATCACGTTTGTTATATGGGAGCCCCTCTTAAATATTAATTTTATTCTGTTTTTAGTATTTGTTGTTATAGCGGCAACAGAAATACATCATCTGTGAAAATTTCAACTTTCTAGCTATCACGGTTTATGAGATACAGCCTGGTGACAGACAGACAGTCAGACAGACAGACAGACAGACAGACGGACAGCGGAGTCTTAGTAATAGGGTCCCGTTTTTACCCTCTGGGTATACGGAACCCTAAAAATGATTGAAAACGTGCAAACGGCGCTCTTTTATATAATACCCCACATGCCCTAGTAGCCCCACTTAAAATTTTTAAGACCCCTTTTCAGTCCCTGTTGTAAAAAAGATATTTATTTTTTTATTTATTTCTTATTTGCAAAATAGTTGGGCAAATGTCATCTTAAACTATTCCAAATTTCAAATTGATACCATTAGTAGTTCTCAAGATATTCAGCTATGACAGACAGACAGACAGACTGAGTCACACCATAAGGGTTCCTTTTTTTACCATTTTGGTACGGAACCCTAAAAACACACATCTGTATGTACCTATGTTTTTTTGAGGAGGTTTGTTCGTCTGTAAGTACAAATCAACCTCCTCCTTTTTTGAAGTCGGTTAAATATTCTATAAAAATATTCAAAATCATATGATTTGCGAGAGTACTGCTATTTCATCAAAAAGATAGAATTTACAATGAATTTTCAAAAATGTTTTGATTAGTAAAGAAAATTGTATCGTTGCTGAATGAAATATACTCGTAGTAAAATAATATATACCTAGTTTAAGCGACATGCTATACATTTTCCTACATTGTTCTTCTCTTCCTTCGTTAATTATTTATTATTTACCCGTATCTACGAGTACCTACTCTAAGAACAAAATTAATGAAGCTGTCACTTCCACAAATGAATAATACAGAAGGTACCCTAAAAAATAAACACTCGAGTCCGAGCACCGCTCTCAAGAAGCCTGTGCCTCCTGCACTGTGCATAAATTTGTCCAACGACCATCGACCATCTCAAATTGTCTTAGCATTCTACGGTCGCACAACATGGTACTTCGTTAATACGGTTCAGCTCTTGCAAGATTCTAATGGGCTCTGTCAATATGAATGTACTGAAAATGTGTATAGATACTGGTGTATTTCATGAAAGAATATTCATTAAGTATACTTATGGGATAAAAAAAAATCTATCAGCAAGATGATTACATTATTAACATGTCTGCTTCGATACTCAGCATTTAGGTATTCAGAGTTTTCCTATTTGCTTAAATAACAGTCATAAATTTCATTAAAATGTTTAACCAGTTAGCAGTAACTTTTTTTCAAGTTAACTCTAATGTTAATTTACACAATCAATTAATTTTGCACATTGGAATTGGCCCAACCAAAGGAGTTAACAAATTGTCTAAAAGCGAAATTGCTGCGTCGGAATGTTGCGGATCGGCCACGATCCTTTCTTAAGAGATAATTAAATTCCGCCCTCATGAGATGCCGAACCTAAAATCTAAATCAACATCCTTCTCTGTTACCTATTCAACAAAATATATTAGGTATTTATTAACTCTCTATTACGTTTTTTTACTCATGTGCTGTACGTTTTTAGGGTTTCCGTACCCAAAGGGTAAAAACGGGACCCTATTACTAAGACTCCGCAGTCCGTCTGTTTGTCTGTCTGTCTGTCTGTCACCAGGCTGTATCTCATGAACCGTGACAGCTAGAAAGTTGAAATTTTCACAGATGATGTATTTCTGTAGCCCTATAACAACAAATACTAAAAATAGAATAAAATAAATATTTAAGGGGTGTTCCCATACAACAAACGTGAATTTTTTTGCCGTTTTTTGGTACGGAACCCTTCATGCGCGAGTCCGACTCGCACTTGGCCGGTTTTTTTTTTTACTCATGTGCTGTAGCGTCACCTTTACAATGTGATTTATATTTATCTTTATTAAGTCTGTGGCAATATTGACATGGTATTATATTATTTTCACAATGAGTAAAAAAGTAATTTTGTTATGATAATGAGAATATAACCTATATAAAAATCTACAATCTACTCTTTGGAATATAAACCTGTCAGCGCGACGCCATAACAAAAAAAGTTAAAGAATTCACGGATTTTATGAAAGTAAAATAAATATATAGGGAATCCACGGAATCTACAAATAAAGAGAGAGAGAAGGTAAATAACATATGTAAATAAATAAATAATAATAATAATAATAAAGAATCTTTATTTTATAAAGAAAAATATCGGTTATTATGATCGATTTAATTTGTTTTTATTTTATTAGTCAAGTGAAATGTCACGTAAATCACTTAGTAAGAACATGGTGACGAAAAGTACATCAACTGTGCCTGAAAATTCTGAAAATTACGAACCGTTGGAAAACAATGATGATGCGCCAGATTTAGATCTACGATTTTCATTGAATGGACTGAAGCTGGGCAGCCTGCTCCGCACGTGGGCTGAAGTCTCTAAAATCAATTATATGTCGTCACAGCCTCTGGACGTCATCACGTCAACCGTGCATGGTGAAGGTACTTTCTGAGTCAGTTTCAGTAGACTTTACACAATTGATAATCAATTATATTATGCCTTTTTAGTTTTAAGCTAGCCACTGACGACTATTTAGCATATTTCTAAATGAATACTTCTAAACGGAAGTACTACACATAGTCAATTAGTCATCATTGACTGTACTTCCATTTGAATGCACTATTAGCCTTTCATAGCTTAATTTTGGAGTAATTCACAATTTACAATATCAAACATCTTTGTTATACTGTATTTTTTATTCTATCTCTTAAAATAATGGTGGTTAATATATCTAGAATTTCATCTATAACTGCGAAGAAGTATATCGTGTTCAAAACTACGTCGTTTGGGCAATTGAAACCGATCCAATCTGTTCCCAAATTGTTTGACATCAAAGCCTGACTGACAGAGCAATCTATCTGTGCATAAGTAGGTCTTGCTTGCACTACGAATCTACGAGTACTCTAATAGGAAAATATTTTTCCGTCTTTTTTAGTTTATTTCCGTTTTCGTGGTGATATCAAAATTTTGCAGGGTGTGTCTCCCAGAATGTTTACTAAGAATTTAATAAATGACAGACTGGTCAATTTATTTTAGATTTTTACTGCTTTAATTCATACACGCTAAATTAATTTTAATTTAGAAGATAATATAAGACGCCGCACCATCGGTATACCGGTGAACAAGTATCCAATTCAATGTTTCGTACCCTTGGAACTGCGAAATAAAAGTGAAGAGGAACTTTTCGCTGAGCAAGTGAGTCTTGTGAATTTATTTACACTAACTTAACATACACGAGAATGCTCCTGAATCGGAAATAAGGAAATCTTTCAAGGATTCCTCTTTGCAAACTTGTATTGACCTTTCAAACAACTGTATCAGATTCACTTCTCGCTCAAAATGTACTTAACTGTTTGCTAACGACAAAATTAGCAAACAGACAGCACTTAAATTTATTAATTAAATAGTCTTGAGTGCTGCCCAGATTTCCGTTAATCGAAACCATAATTCTTAAAAATTACTTGTATATGGGTATCTATGCTTTGATTAAGATAGTCAATATTTTAAGATACCGCGTGTACTTTTACAGATCTATGAATCCAACTTATTATAAAAAGTTATATTCTTTCAGTTGGTTGTATGTATTATTTTCCGCCATTCATAAGAAGTAACAATTTTTATTAAATTGCATTCCATATCTATTTATTTACCTGTGCATACATGAACATCGTAAATTTTTCACCAGTATGTGGAAGTAAACGAAAAGTTCCTTTCTAACTTCGCACGAATGAAATATTCATGAATATGAACTTTATTATGAAATATTTTCGTCAACATTCCTGCGAAGCGTACATATTTAAGGGCAATGGTGGGTAGACACTTAAACGTCTAAGAATTAGGGAGTAAAAGTCGATGCAAACTTGTGCTGTCTCGAAACTCGTTTATTTTCAGCAAAAGAAAGTTTTTAATAAATATTGCTAGTATAAAACCCAACTCATGCCAACTAACTTATACTAATTAGAAATTACGCACATAATAAGTTCCAATTTAAATACGATGTTTTTGATTAAAAATAAGGGATGCAACGATACCGATACGATCATTCATTATTGTAATGATTAGGATACGATATTTTACGCATCATTTTATTTGTATCATAATTTCGCTATCGTATTTGGCCATTACGGATGTATTCTTCGTTCGTATTGGTATCGTAATAGTCATATCGTTGCATCCCTAATAGAAATACATTACATAATATGGCGTCTTCGAGGATTGAAACATTTTACATTATTTCCAGTTTCCAGTAAATGTGACGCCTTTAATGAACGAAGGCCAGCTGTGGGGATGCTTTTACATATTCCCAGAGCTATACGCAGATCAGTATTCGCCAGTCGTCAGAATCCGCAAAATCGAAGATGTACCAGAATTGGTCGATGGAGTTTTGACTAGAGATATGGTCACTGCTTGCCTGTCCTACCTCAAGCGCTCACCAATCTTAGGCGACTTTGTTTATATTAAACTTGACCTTTCTTCTAAGGTCAGTTTTCTTTCTTTGATATTAATATTGCAAGCATAATGATCATTGGCGTAGGAAGAAAACCCCCCTAGCTTTGCCCCGGAACTGGAGGCTCTCCCCCCCCTGGAAAATATCTCTAGATACGCCTATGATAATCATAGATACTCTAGAAAAGCCTTGACTATTATTAGATAAATAGATAACAGCTGTTTATTTCATCAATAACAGCACACACATTAAGGCTTAGAATAAAATACAAAGTTACAAAGAAAAACTTGTTAATAGTACATTATGAGACAAGTTAGCTTAGATTGCTCATTGCACACGAGGCTGTGGGTTGCAGCCTGAGCCGCAGGCGAGGGCGTAACTCGGCCGAGTGTGCAATGAGCAAGAGCTCATGAGTTTCATACGACGTTTTTCAACACACTTGCGAGGAAAATACAAAGTAATTTACCACACAGCAACAAATACGACAAAAACAAAATATGAAAATTATAGGAAAAGGCGCGTAGGTTTTTTTTTGTTTTTTTCACATGCCCAATGCAAAAATATTTTGCGAACAAAGGGGTGAGTGAGCATACAGCCTACTTCAAAATTATAATTTTAAGTGATAAAATGCAAATATTTTAATTTTTTATAACAAAATGTTGTGAATTATGAATAATTTAATAATTATAAATATTTTTTTGACTTAATTAATGACTTACACATTTATTTATTTCAAAAATGAATATGAATTTTCAGCCGCATAAAACCTCTTTGTTGTTACTAAACAAATAACTGTATTACCCGGTTAAATTGGGAATGCTCTGTTTACTCGCATAGAACTTACAGTAAGGTACTAATTTAACTTTGTAGGGATAATTCTATAACAACCTAGTGTTTTATATATTATTGCACGCGTTTGTTATAGCTCGGTTTATGGCCCTAAAAGCGATGTATTAGGGCTCACTTGACGAGCAAGTGTGTTGAAAAACTATATGCCGCATCGATTGAAAAGGCAAAAAACTCAGTGATACCTTTGCTGTACAGCAAAGCACTGATTTTCAGTTTTTCCCCTAATGCGCGTAGCCACGTGTCACGGCACGGCTAAGTGTGTGATAATCTTTATGAAATACATTTATATTAATTAATGAAAATAGAAAATAGAAAACCATTATTATTATTATTCATTAGCTTTGACTTTAAATTTTTTTATCACTAGTCTTCCGATTAACTACCAACCAGCAAAACAGTCGAATAAGAAATGATTTACTCAGCTTATAGTTGAATAAAAGCTTAGATAATGTTTCCAAAACTCTGAATAGTCGTAAAATAGTGGTTAACTCGACTATTTAGCATTTTTACTAAATAATGCTATAAACAAGTCTAATAAACGTTTATAGCACTATTTTATAGCACTTTTACTCCATCTTTTGGAATATGCTGAATTAGTGTAACCAAGTCACTTTAACTCTGCGTTTTTGGGCTATAATAGTTCTATAACAGCAACGAAACAGCTAATTCGCTGAAATGAGCGCTTTTATTCTGCCATTACTCGGCACTCTGTTCTGTTTCTATAAATATCGAATAAAAGCAATCTATTTAGTTTTAGGTATCTCCGTTGCGATTACTCCATGTTTATATCAAAACTCGAATAATGTGTTTTCAGAATGCTATTATAGGATTTCAATTGTATTCAGTGTTGCTTAGTCGACTTAAATTGCTCTAAGAGAGATCTCAAATACATCTACAGCACAAGTCGTCCATTTTGTTGTATGCTTTTGTTCTATGATAGTTCTTGTTGCCCAAGTAGTCCAAGTAGACCGGCATTGTTACTGACGATAGATATTATATAAAGAAAATTCAACATTATTGCTAACTACGAAATGTGAGGGTTTTTGTAATGAACCCACGAACCCTAAAATGTATTTATTATGGCGGCATCATGTGCTATAAATATGATCCAAACGCCTTTATTCAAGTTAAAATCGTACAAATGTGATGTTGAAGTAACTAGGTCATTAAAACAAATTTCTTTAAGAACTGTTTATAATTAATTAATATTTACTATTTAAAATTTTGGGAATTATGTGGACGCATAAATATATACGAACTAGCATCTCTGGTTTGATCAATAAAGTTATTCTCGCATGTCGTTTTTCATTATTTACAACAGGCGTGAACGCCTTCCAAAGTTATGAAGATTTGGTGAATATAATTTAAGTAGGTTATTATAATTGGAAATTATTCTTTCAATGTTAAGACCTGCCAAGCACCACGAAAATATTGAATAACTGCAACCGGAGACTCGCTTGCAGCACATATTAGATGTAATAACGCAATTCATTCACTGTTATTCAGTTAAAGAGCTGAGTAAAAGCAATTCGGCTGCTTTTACAGAACAAACTTGCTTAGTAATGGCAGTACTGGTAAGCAGCAATGGTAAGTGGTAACTTTTATAGAACTAATTAATCGTATAGATGCAATTTTTTGCTATAACATCACTAATAGTTATTCATTTCGCTTTTATTCGACATTTATAGCATGTTTTACTCCTTCTTTCAGCACTTACACCACTTTAATAGCATTAATTAGCAGAAATGGAAACGTGCTCTCGGCATTTATAGCACATAGTTTTGCTGGTTGGATAGTCAACATTAAAAATGTCTGAGAGAAGTTTCAACTAGAACAACTTACTACTTTTTTGACATGTAAAAACAACTAGTTTTTACATTTGCAACAGAAAGGCAATTGATTTTTTTCGAATCCCTTAAAACGCTTGTTACAAGCTTTAAATAAATTACCTACTAATTAAAACACATCACAAACATAATTTCGAATTCAGCTATCCATGCTCAAAAAGCAATTTATCCCATTTCATTAATGTTTGATAGGTAAAAGTAAATACCATCTGAAACCTAACAGAAATAATTACGAAAACCCCAGTAATATGAAATAAATTAGGATGTAATTATGAAAAACGCATTAAAAATCAATTGGGAAGAAATATTGTTAATATTATTATGTTATCTGTTTCAGCACCTAATAAACATAGACGTTTTACAACACTACAAGTATTTAGTGTACTTGGACATATCTTCGAACTTGCTGACTGAGCTGACGGTGCTCTCCTACTTGCTCTATCTACAATTTCTGTCGGTCGCCTTCAACAGACTCACAACAGTCCTGGAATATGATACACGTAAAGTTGCATTTAATTTTAGCATAACTGAGGTCTCCCCAAGGAGATGAGAGGTGAGGAGTTGCATTGTAAATATCAATAGAATTTTGGGACTTATGCTTCTCGTCTCCGCTGCATTTGATGCCGGCAGAGAGGAGAAGATGGCTCATATTATGTTAAGTGCCATCATAGAGATAAGAGCCGGCATCAGAGTAGGCAGTAGAGTAGACATATCTTAACTAAGAAAAGTTAAATTATTCCATTACATTCCAAAAAGTATATTTTTTTTCTAACATGGATTGACTTGCTTCAAATAAAAGAAAGGCATTGGAACTTTAGTCCCAGATGCTGCAGCGAGCGCAACTTAAAGCTAAGTTTCAAGAACAGATGGACTTTGACCGATTCCTTTTACTTTTGTTGCTGACTTATGAAGCTTCTTCCTCTTGGGGCCATACTACTTAATAGGAAAATTTCGAGTGCGATCGCTAGTACGGCTCATGTGTGACTCTTTTCTAACATTACGATATGACCTCTACTAGAATCAATAATAACTAAATAAAACCGGTCAAGAGCGAGTCGGACTCGCGCACCGAGGGTTCCATTCCATCATAATTGCACCATCAAACCACACTGCAGAGTAGAATAAAAAAAATGGTATTGCAGTTTTACCTCAGCGCCATCTCTTGACCGATAGTGGAACTAATGTTAACTTTTTTAAAAATTTGATAATTTCTAAAAAAGTGTGCTATATTGAGACATCGTTTTATTTTTTCTATAATCTTTATATAAACTGCTGTCACACAGAATTATTTCAGATTTTTCTCTTTGCAAACTTCGGAGATAATCGGGAGGGGGGGAACATTTTTTTTTTACATTTTTCATCATAAGTCGAAAACTATGCAGCCTAAAACAAAAAGAAAATGATTATGATAATGATTAAAAACGTGCAAACGGCGTTCTTTCATATGTTACCCCAGATGCCCTAGTAGCCCACTTCAAATTTTTAAGACCCCTTTTCAATCCCTGTTGTAAAAAAGATATTATTATTTTTATTTATTTCCTATTTGCAAAATAGTTGAGCAAATGTCATCTTAAACTATTCCAAATTTCAAGATGATACCATTAGCAGTTCTCGAGATATCCAGCTGTGACAGACAGACAGACTGAGTCACACCATAAGGGTTCCTTTTTTACCATTTTGGTACGGAACCCTACTGTTAGACTTATTTTTATTTTAATATGGGTACTTCGGCGATGAAGGCTTCTGCCACACCTAGTACCAAGTAATAAAGTTATAAATAGTTTTTATTTCTTTCCAGCGCAATGGTTTTTAACGGAAGTTCACTACAAATCCAATTCAGTGAAAAAAATAAGAGACATAAGCATGTTCTGGTCGATCACAATTTTAGACTTGTCACACAATAACATTAAAAATATCACCGGATTCGAAAACTTAAGGTTCGTAATTTTCTTTGTGAAAAATATTTTAGTTAGTTGATAATTGATTTTTCTAATAGTATTAACTATAAACTTAGAAGATGTAAAAAATACAGAATTTTGCTAAACGATTATTTTATTTCAAGTTTTCGTGGAAATAGGGCTTATTTATCAATTATTACTTGCAATAAATTGTTTTGAATTTGAATACAAAAGACACTTTCATGCCTACGAATTTACGACAAACTTAGTTTCCAATCAATATAAATTAGAAATAGTAGTTTATGATACAAGGTTGGTAAAGAGGTTTTTAAAACGAGTTGACGTTTAAAATACCTTAACAACCGTGTGCCATACTACGTTTTTCAATACATTTGCGAGAAAACATGATAGGTACTACTAAAATTGCAATCTATACATATAATTAAACTGTAAATTCTAAATAATTGTGTGCAAATTATGCAAAAACCGCTCAACGGATTTTGATGGGCTTTTCACAGTTTGGTAGATTTAGGTCCATCTTAAAGTGTAAGCTATGTTTCATCAAAATCAGATGGATGAAACCAGGGAAACAGCTTGAACTCTCCTTAGTTACTAGCTTTCATACACTAAAGAGGTCATTTAAAACTGGTCGCTATATTTTTCTACCGTCCACGCGGAGGAAGTCGCGGGCGGAAGCTAGTGAAAATAAAAAAAAAACGTAAACGTGCGGTAAAATCAACTTACCGCACGCTTTTCTACACCGTAAACAAAAGCGCACGGCGTGTGGTAAAATCAACTTACCGCACGCTCTACTGTCATCGTAAACTCACATTTTCGAGCAACTGTATTGAAAATTATTATTTTTCGCTCTCCAGGTATCTACGTCGTTTGGACCTATCATTCAATCACATTCAGCGTCTTGAAAACCTAAACCACTTAAGGTTGTTGTGGCTGGACCTATCCTACAATTACATCTCGAGCTTCGAAATAAGCACCACTGCTGGTTTGTGGACGCTTCTCCACCTCGAGTATTTGAACCTAAACGAAAACAACCTTACATCTATGAAAATATTTTCTGGTTGTACTAGGTAAGTGATTTGCAAAAAAAGTATATTTAAATTTTCTATTATTTTTACTTAACGAGATTTTATAATTTTACCACGGCTAAAATTATAAATTCCTCAGTAGGCTTGGCTTTTTTTTTACTGTAAAGCCCGCCGGTAACGATCAGTAGCGACTGTCAATATTTTCGTCAATGCCATTGTTGGGGACATTGACAATCGCTTCAATTGCACGCGTAAACGATCAATTTTCTCATCAATGGGCGTCAATGACGTAATAATTGTCAATCGTGTGTCGATATCGCGATGCTTCTCGGCAAATTTTGGTAATAATAATAAGCGGTCATGGCGGAGCTTAACAGATTGATCGTACTCGATCACGTTTGTTAAGCAACGCTCGGTACGGCCAGGTGTCGGATGGGTGACCGTTAAGTGGCATTACAACTGAGCGCTTCTGTGCTTCGGAGGGCACGTTAAACTGTCGGTCCCGGCTGTTGTGATCTGATAATAGTCGTTAAGCCAAGTCAGAGGCCTTACAGGCGGCTTTATAAACTCTAACACCAGAGGTATCCACTATTCCTCATACGATAAGAAGAAGAAGAAGAAGAAGATAAGCGGTAATTCAACGTCAACTCACGCTGGCTCGCAAAGCAAACCGATGTGCTCATTAAGCTGTATTTCATTTTCACGACTAGATTAACAGAGAAGTAGAGCGCCCAAACATAAATAAGTATTGCTGCAGACTCCGAGAGCTGCACGCACGCAACAATCGCCTGAGCATGCTGCTCGAGCTGGCGGTGTACACGCGCCAAATGCGGCGGCTGATCGTCCTCGACCTGCGCGCCAACCCCGTCTGCTCCACGCCGGGCTACAAGGAGGTCGTTATCAACACCTTCCCTCTACTGCTCAACTTGGACGCGGAAGAACTGGATCCTGTAGTGCAGGTATTTGAAAACAACATTTTACTAACTCCGGTTATATCACATTTTGTGTACGTACCGTGAGCCTTTTTTTACGCACAGTCTTTGGCCTTCACCTCACCTGATGTTAAGTGACGATAATCGTATCCCGGAATCCTGGTCACTGAAGAACTGGCTATCTTAATACCTCTAACTGGCAGAACACAACAATTTTTAAATTATTAATAATGGCGTCAGACTTAGGTAAGATTCAAAACTCCATTCAAGGTCGTCCGAAATTAAACAGCACTGAAATTTCATTTTCTCTATCGGGAATTATTTTTAATATCACGCTACTAAAATAGTTCGCTGGCCGTAAATAGCCGTAACTTAATCTCGAGCCTAGTCTGGAAACTTACTAATTAATTTTATTACTCGAAGGCTATGTTTACCGCAACCCACGATCAGTCTTCAGAGACCTATCAACTTGCAAGAATATCAGCTCTCATAATTTATATTGTGAACACACTTTATGTGGAAAAGTAATGCAACATTGTACAAGCGATGTGCATGAAAAGGGCTTTTATTTTTTCGTATACATGACGTGATGTACAACGCTAAGTACGACTTTGTTTGAAACTTTAAATTCTGACCAATGCTCACAAGGTCAAATGTAGAACCTTCTTCACCCTTAAATATACTTCGGTATAAATGGTCGTAATATGACAGCTGTTACACTAAATTATCACAAAAAACCGCATCTGTTTAATTTTTCATTTCTCAAGTCGTCTTAAAATATATCTCCATATCCAGAGAAGCTACAAAATGGACAAGACCCCAGACATCCACACGTTTGCCACCCGCCGGCTGTTGCGCCTCCTGTACATTGAACAGCTGTCCAGGGCCCGCGTGTCCTCCACCATACCGCCTGCAGATACCACAGAGGTCGCCCTCGTCGTACTAGTTGGATACGAGTGCGTGGGAAAAGGTGATTTACTCTCATCATTGTCATTTTCTTGGGAGCTTTTGCTGGGAGTCCTGGGAGCTTGGGGCTCTATTTTTTAATCCTTCGGCTGGCGTAGAGCGCTCTTTTCACGGTGTAATGTCTCAATTTCATTGACAACAGGCACTCGAACAGTACAAACTTATCTGACTCGGTGATGGCATTGCTGTCGTCGATGTAACATAGGTAACAATATGTAATAACAATAAGTGCAAGTTTTGGCCACACCGGGTCAGATAAGTTTGTAACGAGCGATTCTAAAATACGGATTTTGCTATGTCGAATGAAAATCAGTAGAAAAGAACGCTCGACGCCAGGCGAAGGATTCAAAAATAAGGCCCCTGACCGCGGAACAGCAACGGGGTTTTTTATTGGTGTTACTATTTCGCGATAGGCACCTTGGCTAGGCGCCTCGCCCAGTGCTGCCCGTCTAACGTAGAACTGGCAATTCTGCACACCACCGCCCCCTACCACCCAGCTAACCGCTACAAAGAGGTTTCTCGCATCAAGTTTGACGATATGCTGCTTGCTGGAGAATTTCTCACCTACAGCGAAATGGATGGGGAATCCTACGGACTGAGTAAGATAATGAGCAATTTTAACTTTTTAGAACAGTTTCACAAGTTCCTTAGAATACTATGTTGGTTTATTTTTTAAATTGAGAGATTAGTCGATTAAGGGCTGATTTTTTTATCCTCAGATAACAGTTATCAGTCAGTTATGCGTCGCATAGCGTGGCGGCAAACGACGTTGTAATCATGGGCGTAGGATAGAGGGGGGATTGGTGAAATAGTCTGAAGCCCACCCTAGAAAAAATTTAAAAACTGTTACACAAAAACAGACCACTGGAAGCCAGACCCCCCTGGAATATATCTCTAGATACGCCAATGGTTGTAATGTCTGAAATACTATGTATATGTCACACCAAACGCGCGACTGACGCGCAGCAGCCGCGCGACATTCGGTGATACAGTTACATTAACGCAAGCGGCCGAAAGGATATAACTTGTTGCAATTATTGCAATAACTTGTTATATTATGTAAAATGCATTAGAACGCCGTTTGCTACGGACTGTGCTGCATCCGCTTTGACCCACGTTTAGCTTCAACTAGGCATTGAAAAATTCAGCACTTAGTACATTTGGAACTAAATCGGGGCCTGAGGAATAGGGCCTAAATATTTTATATAGACGCTTAAAAAAGTAACACCTAAATACATATATTCACTGTATAAAAGTTCTCGTAACGTACATATCATCACTTTTTCTTTTATTTATTCATGACAATAAACAATTGACCAGTGTATGTTTC
Source organism: Agriphila geniculea (assembly GCA_943789525.1). Taxonomy (NCBI): domain Eukaryota; kingdom Metazoa; phylum Arthropoda; class Insecta; order Lepidoptera; family Crambidae; genus Agriphila; species Agriphila geniculea. Next base: position 13,898,623 of record OX038885.1, read on the forward strand.
TTAAATAAACTAAGAACAATGAAAAATACTAGTAGGACAATCAACACTGTTATCCAAAACTTAAATAAAATCACGAAAAGAAAAGCTCCATAAATAGACCTACTACCGATACTGACATGGACATCGCACGGTCGGTTAATCTACGTTGTTTCCTACGTCATTTTCGTTACTCGAAAATTTTTAAAAATCCAATGTATCGCAATAAATAAATTAAAATTATGCAAATTAATACAATTTATTATTATACTCTAATGTAAATGATGGCATATTTTTTTATTTTATCTACACTCACAACGTAATGTCCAAAATATGAATTCAAAAAAGATTCTATAAACACGTACTTAATTTTCGAAATTTAAAAAAAAACTCGAAAAAAGTTACGGTGCAGTCAACTGCATCATAAAATAACTTTTTGGTTCCCTTATGGAATGAACTTGAAGTTTTCGTGTAGGTGATCAGGCCGAACTCTCTTAAGAAACCCGCCGATCTCTTTTTTACAGCACACTTTTACTTTTTAATTTATTGGCGCGTATGGGCTTATTGTAGTATCTAATATGGGTTATGATTTCAATTTTCACTTTTTGTTGTAGGTTCTGAATTTTGTAAGATTTTTTTTATTCTTGCTTTAAAATATCTGATAGCAGTGAATGTGATACAGAAATGACTCTTATATCAAGGTAGTCGGTTAAATATCAGCAAAGGCTTTCTCTCCTTTTTAACTTTGATCTTTTATTTAAGTATTAGGTTCAATCCCAAATTGTATGAGTGTAGATAAAGTAGTGTATGAAACTTCACATAACTCGTGTGATACTATTAAACACACACTCGTGTTTTAATACCCCTCTTTATGTATCAGTTTCATAAACTACTGTATTCCTTGTCATGCATTGGATTTTTTAAGATTTTCGAGTAACGACAATGACGCAGGAAGTAAGAACCAACGTAGATTCACCCGGTCGTAGCTCGTAGCACAGTGCGCGCTACGAAAGTTTCGTAGCGCGCTCCATCCGTGCGGAGGATCTACAGTAGGTACTATCGGCAACAGCGTCGCTTAACCAGTTTTCAACAAAATTCGCGTGCGCGCGTATCGCCCCTGCACGAACTAAACGTATGGTTGTGACGGCGGCGGCGCAGCGTGCGAGCGATTTTGACCTTAGCAGTGGTTAAGCGACGCCCATGGTACACAACACACTGACTCCACAATACATAGTATTATAATAACTTTGTGTAGTGGGCTGATTGCGGGACTTACAACAATGCGATTAATTTAACAATGTACAACAGAAGTGACCAACCGCTACAAAACGACAAATTTTAATATGTAAAATTTTCTCTTTGCCGTACATTCTCGAGTGAAGTTGCAGCAAATCACCGTCTATTGTCAATTTAATCGCATTGTACTAAAGGTGTTGCTATTGTAGTGTTAGTGATGCAAGGAAAAGGTTTTTTTTTGCGCAGAATCACCTACTGAGTCATCTCCTGAATTTCTAACTTTACACGTCGTCATCCGATACCTACATGCTAAGTATATTTCTGAAATTTGTCGTCTCGCACGCAAAAGTCTTGTATAATTTTACTTTTCAAAATTATCGTATATCATTATTGAAACTTTTTTCAGGTCGCGAGGAAGCGTTTATTAACGAGGGCAAAGTTAAGATAGTTTGTATGGATTTGATCGGAGCTTTGATGCTTGTGTTGCGCGGCCTCAGACCATACTTAATTCTTGTTACAAAATTAAACAAAAATGAAATTAAGTTGAAGCAGGAAGAACGGACACGGTATAAAATTCAATCACTTGCAGTAAACTTTGACTTTTTCATAATAAAGCTCATAATATCGACATGATAACCGGAAAATATTTTATTTAGATTTTTTCGTAACCAAGGCGAGTGAGGTATTCGCATAACCAATGCGAAAAAAACTAAAATAAATAACTTGGTATTAAATAGTACCTACCTATAAAATCAATAAATCTAAATAAATATTTCCTTGAAAGTTCGTTGACTGTCCGGCCACGAAACCAGATTAAGGCGGTTTTTAGTCAGTACGAGTCTGACATAACCAGATTAGCCCGGTACCAACCGGCTAGGTGGTATCCAATGAGGATTTTCCGCCTCCTTCCCCCCGCGGGGAGGGTGGCTCAAAGCCCCTAAGGTGGAGAGCCCCAACAGAAAAAAAAATTGACATGATCACATATCATTATCTACATTGCCATAGTAGTACAAGACATTGCTCAGATTCCAAAGTAGCACTTGTGTTATAGAAATTAGAGACAACGGTGGTATCACTAACACCCAGACCTGAGACAATATAGTAAAGTTCATTTTCTACATTGACCTAGCCGGGGATCGAACCCGGGACCTCAAGAAATGGTGACGCCTTGAAAACCGGCGTGCAAACCACTCGACCACGGAGGTCGTCATATATTCATTTGTTACATGGTATATGTTATGGTAGGTAAGTACCTAATCATTTCATTATGTTCTATTTCGAGATTTCATTTTCATTTTGAATATTGAATTTCTATTTATCTTGAAATAGAAATGAAGTATACTGCCCGGCACATAACTTGGCAAGCAAGATAATAAAAACGAGACAAAAGATGCGCACTAGCCACAAACACTAAACTCGGCTCATCTTTCTCTTGCCAACTTATATGCCCGGCATCTGCGGGGCTACCGGCTAAAAACAGTGAAGTTCATTTTAACTGTAATTTGACAGATGGATGTAATACATTGCTGCTTTTCTTTGGTAGGTTTTTATTTGTCCCAAAACGAAGCAGCAATGTATCACATACATTTGTCAAATTACAGTTAACATTAACTTCATGGTTTTTAGCCGGTAGCCCCGCTGTACTCGATGTTCGAATGTATTTTTTTTTAAAGAATAATGATTTTGCCTATTTTTTAGTGAGCGTAACTTGGCCAACCAGAAGCGGATGTCATTGAATGCACCACTGGAAAGGTCTACTTTGCAAGTGTTACTGTCAGGTCGAATAATTATTACTGGCATACTTAACGAAATCCTTTACGTAAGAGCAGAAATACTAGAAGTAATTCGACGATGCCACTATAGTGACTCGGTAGCTCAGCGGTCAGAGCATTGGACCGGATATCCAAAGGTCGCGGGTTCGATTCCCGACCGAGAATTGATCTGGTGCGAGTCGAATTTTTTCTAGTATATTAATTAGTATAGTATAGAAATCCTTTACGTTAGTATGTCGCCTGTTTTAATAGATTCTGTCAAAAATTTAATCATAGCTCGTGAGTGGCTTTGTAAAAAAATCACAAATAATCGTTAAGGTATGATTCCGATCTCGGCAGCAGCAGCAGTGTTGCCGCAGCAGTGCACTCCAAATTGAACCCTAATGTTACGTTTGAAAGGCTCAATTTGATGTGAGCGGAGAAGCGACGCGACACTGCTGCGCAACACTGCTGCGCAACACTGCTGCGCGACACTGCTGCGCAGCAGTGCTGCGCGGCACTGCTGCCGCAACACCACTGATCCCCATACATTCTCTATAGGTTTATATGAGACTACATTCCGAGCTCGGCAGCAGTGCTGCGCAGCACTGTCGCGCAGCAGTGTCGCGCAGCAGTGCTGCTGACATCGGAATCATACCTTTATTTTATACTTATAATAATTTTATCTACTATCTTCCGCCCGCAACTTCGTCCGCGTGAATATTCGAAAAAAATCCCTAGGGATATTTGACCGGGATAAAAAGTATTCTGTGTTTTAATCCAGGCTTTAAACTATGTGTGCCAAATTTCATCCAAATCCGTGAAGTTATTTTTGAGTCATACCTAAATGATGTAACTAACCCGACTTTGTTTTATTTAGATTTAAAAGATTGTTTAATAATTGTAACTAGGTACTTATATCTTGAATATTTAAAATACCTCTATACCATCAACTGACTGTGCATAGTTAATTAATACGCATGCATTCTAATATTGTGGTATTTCAGTACCTATCCTACATTCTATAAAAACACTTATTATGAAAATATCTTTAGCTGAAATATCTCACCTAGAATCATATTTAAATAGATACCAATCCTTACTAATAAATATTATAAATGCGAAAGTCAGTTTGTTTGTTTGTAACGCCTTCACGTCTCAACTACTGAACCGATCATCATGAAATTTTGCATACACGTTGTCAGGTTTACAGAGTAAGGACAACATGGTACCATTCATCCCAAAAAAGTATTGTTCCCGAGGGATAGCAAAAAACTTTCCACGCAGACGAAGTCGTAGGCGGCCGCTAGTTACTAATATTTTATCTTTCCAGTTTTTACCAGAAGAAAAGGAAAATAGTGAATTTGTAATGGAGCCGGAATGTTCCCTCATGATGGACAGCGAAACACGCCAGGCCATGAATGACTACGTGAGGGGTTATAACTTGCTCACTATATTGACTTCCGTATTTTTTTTTTTATCTACCGTTAAAAATTTTAAATATCATTATTAGATATTACTTCCATGAAAAAATTAAGGAAAAGCCGGCCAAGTGCGTGTACCCTACTCGTAACCAAAAAAAATACTAAATAAAAAAAAGTTTTCTTGATTCTTAGATATGAGGAATTACGTATCATTTGAGGTATATTTTACGAAAAATAATTAGAGGAGAGGCCAGGCCTTCAATTGAAATCCCGTCGGACAAGCGAGTGCTCTACCGACAACTGGTATCATTGTCTTCAGCATGATCTCCTGTACAATAATATAGCGGTTGTCGCATTATAAAGTGGTGGAGGGGGGAGGGGGGGAGGGAAAAGGTGCAAAACTCAGTTATCATAGTTTCGCTAATTTCTCAATAACCACTTGTTCGATTTAAACAAATAAACTGTCATATGGTAGGTAATATCCTTAACAACAGATTTTATCAAGCAATAGTTTTTGTCGATACTTGGTTTATGAAATAATTAGATAAAATACGAATTTCAAATAAATATTTTTTTTGTTTTGTAGAATTGAAGCAGTAAATTGAAATAAACTACTATGTAATTAAAACTATGAAGATTTGCTCCAGAAAAAAAATATCGGTGAATAGCCCAGTCACTCCCCTCTATAGAATAATAAACTTGTTAAACATTTTTGTCTAGTAACTAGTTAAAAAAAATTTTTTTGTGTCGCGTGGTGGAATTTTCTCTTCCATTTTTTTTCTTAAATCCTCTACAGAACTAAAAGTATGAAGATTTGCCTCAAAAAAAAAATAGCCCAGTTATCCTATTATATAGAATAATAAACTTATCATACATCTTTGTCCAGTAATTATGTTAAAAAAAACTTTTATTGCGTGGCGAATTTTCTTTGTCTTTTTTTTCGAAAATCCTTTACAGAATTAAGACTATAAAAATTTGCCCCATAAAAAAATAAAAGTGAATAGTCCAGTTATTTTTCTATATAGAATAATAAATTTGTTAAATATTTTTGTCTAGTAACTGTGTTACAAAATGTTTTGTGTTGCGTGGCGAAATTTTCTTTACAACTTTTTTTTTGAAAATTCTCTACAGAATTTAAACTATGATGATTTGCCCTAGAAAAAAATCCTGGTGAATAGCTTAGTTATTGCACTATATATAAAAAATAACTTGTTAAACATTTTTGTCTAGAAATTATGTTAAAAAAATGATTGCAGTGAAAATTTCTCTAACATATCATTTTTCCATAAATCTTCTACAGAATTAAAACTATGAGGATTTTCTCCAGAAAAAAAATTACAGTAAAAAGACTAGTTATTCCACTATATAGATTAATAAACTTATCAAACATTTTAGTCAAGTGACTCTGTTAAAAAAAAATTTGTGTCACATAACACGGTGGACCTGCAAAGTTATGTTTAAACGAGTTTGCACGGCACAAAATATTTTTTAACACAGTTACTAGACAAAAATATTTGACAAATTTATTATTCTATATAATGAAATAACTTGGCTATTCACTATTATTTTTTTCTGGGGCAAATCCTCATAGTTTTAATTCTGTTGAGGATTTTCGAACAAATGGTAGAAAAAATTTCACCTCGTTAAAAAATAATCATTTTTTTAACATAGTTACTAGACAAAAATGTTTTACATGTTTATTATTTTATATATATTGGAATAACTGGGCTATTCACCAGTATTTTTTTCCGAGGATAATCTTTATAGTTTTAATTCTGTGGAGGATTTTCGAAAAAAATGGTAGAAAACATTTCGCCACGCGAACCAACAATTTTTTTTAGCATAGTTACTAGATAAAAATGTTCAACAAGTTTATTACTTCATATAGTGGAACAATTGTGCTATGTATAAATTTTTTTTTTCTGGGGCAAATCTTCATAGTTTTAATTTCATAGTACTTTCTTTTAATTTACTGCTTCAATTCTACAAAACTAAAAAAGCCTTTGTTTGAAATTCATCTTTTTTCTATTTTTGTAATAAACTTTAGTATTTACAAAAAACATTGTTAGATAAAATATGTTGTTACAGGTATTATCTACCATATGAAACGTTATTTGTTTTAATCGGACAAGCGGTTACTGAGAAATTATCCAAACCCTAATACCCGATTTCCGCATCTTTTCCCTCCCCTCCCTCCCCCCTTAACCACTTTATGATACGACAACCGCTATATTCTTGTTCAAGAGATCATGCTGAAGACAATGATACCGGTTGTCGGTAGGGAACTCTTCGGTCCGACGGGAATCGTCATTAGAAGACTTTCGTTAAAGCGGTTTCCATATTATTCGGACAGTGACCTCCTGCACTATATCGATGATAATTTTGTTGTCTTCCAGCCAAATTTCAAAACTAAAAAACAGACAGCAAGCCAATGATTGTGGCAATTTTACTTAGTGCTTCATACTATATGTATTTCTGTACTTTATTTTAATTTACTGCTTCAAATCTACAAAACTAAAAATGATTTTGTTTGATATTCGACTTTTTTCTAATTATTTCATAAACTATAGTATTTACAAAAACTATTGCAAATGAAAATATGTTGTCAAAGATATTACCTACCCTAAGACACATTATTTGTTTAAATCGGTCAAGTGGTTGTTGAGAAAATCAACCAATTTCCGATACTCGACTGCCGCATCTCTTCCCTCCACCCCTCCCCCCTCCACCACTTTATAATGCGACAACCGCTGTATTCTTGTTCAGGAGATCATGCTGAAGACCATGATACCGGTTGTCGGTGGAGCACTCTCTTGTCCAACGGGAATCGTAAATAGACGACTTTCGTAAATGTGGCATCCCCTCTAAATGGGGAATGTCCGAAAAAAATAAAAATGGCTGAATATTTTTTTATAGGTAGGAATAAGCTCCCTTAGTTTTAGAAAAAAGTTTCAGAAGTTTCGGTTGCTTTGACATTTTGTGTTGAAACTTTTTTTAATAGCATGTTGTGGTTATGACAGGTAGTGGCAAAGGTATAATCTCCATTCTGCTGTTACTTTCGTAAATTTGTGAAGTCGAAGTGACTTTATTTTTTATTTTTATTTATACGCAGCCAAAAATTCTGAAACTTTTTTCTATTACTAAGGGAGCTTATTCCTACCAATAAAAAAATATTCAGGCAAATTGAATTTTTTCGGACATTCCCCATTCAACCGTATCGTATCTGAGGAGCTCGATGGCGCAGTGGTTTAGCGCCTGGCCCAGCGATTGCGGAGGTTAAGCAACGTACGTAAGGGTCGGTCATGGGATGGGTGACCAAAAATTTATTATCTCGAGCTCCTCCGTGCTTAGAAAGGCACGTTAAGCCAGTCCCGGCTGCATTTGCAGTCGTTAACACCCACCAATCCGCATTGGGCCCGCGTGGTGGGTTCTGGCCCGTCCTCCTTATCCCAGGCTTGTGCCCCAGCAGTGGGGACATTAGACATGGCTGATGGACACACGATCTCTGGAGGAACCCAAACTTGGGTACCTATACCTATGTTTTGAAAATTATTTTTGGTTTAATTTAAAACAAGTGGCTGAAATGTAATGATGTGATATATTTTTAGAATCGGCGCAGAAAGTCTTTTAATTGGATATCACACACGATAGGTTTTAGAACAAAAAAAAATCGATACAAAAATAATACATCATAACCGTAACTCTTTTCCTATTTAAGATAGTTTTTTCTTACTGCGGATGAAAAATATTGTTTTGACCTCATGAACGTATACGTGTGTCAATCGGCTATCCTGTATAATCGATTAGCAGGTTTATCTTCGATATTATCTTAGGTTTTCCTTCGATATTGAGCTTGTATGCCGCCGACCACTACTACCTTTAACATATGAATTCGTATTAAATGGCGTTCCAACTCGTTGGTAACTGCTACTTAGTTGTCGGTACAGTAATAACACAATCAAATAAATAGTTCCATTTGCTTCTTACCAGAGTTCCACTTCATTGGAAGAATCTGGCAACCGTCCCCAAGAACAAAGTCAAGTTGAGTCAAGTCTGTACTCCTTGTACAAGGGGTCTCAAGGAACGGAAACGGAATACAACAGCTTTTATCAGGAACCTCGAAATCCTAAGTAATATAACATACAGGTTTAATGGGGAACGTCTGAAAAAAATCAAAGCTGAATATTTATTTTAGGTAGGAATAAGCTCCCTTCTTATTCTTCTTATTTCTGGTTTGGCAATCTAGGTACTCCCTCTTGGAGTAATTTTTGCCAGTGTCAAGTATTAAATTGTTCAGGTCAGAGGCCTTACTATGAGCTCTTATAGCTCATAGTTTATATTATATTCAACTTCCTTACTTTTTCATACTATGACCTCAAAGGTTAGTTCAAAAGCAGGCCTGTTTTGAACTGAACGGCTCAAGGATTGTTTCTTATTTGCTGATGGTAAGCCAGGGATTGATAATTAACGTTATTTTTAAATGTAACGTTATTATTTCTTACTTTTTTTACACATTTAACATTAACGTTATGTCAATAAATAACGTTACTTTCTAAAGTTATCTATAACGTTACATTGAAATTAACGTTATTTCAGTAAATAACGTTATTTTTGGTACCGTTACTTTAAAATTAACGTTATTCCAATTAATAACGTTACTTTTTACCGATAATTAATTTAACGATATTTTTAAAGTTATTTTTTTTGTATTGTTTTTTTAACGGTATTTCAATCCCTGTGGTAAGCCCCCCGTTCAGTGGTAGATATTGTTTCAGTGCACATTGAATGCGGGTGCATCGCATTCCAATGCGCTTGGAGCATTTGGCACCAAACCAATTATATCAAGACAGTTTACTCGGTAAGTTATGCCGAGAAATTTTTACACGCAACCGAAAATTCTGAAACTATTACCCAAGTAACAAAAGTTTCTATAACCAAGGGGCTTTATCACCAAACAGTGATATAGTAGGCCTTAAATGGTAACCTTAGTGACTGCTTGTGCTATAAAGGTTTTCCACAGAGCGTTTTAGTTCTATAATATTAAAGAGCATTTAAGTTCTGTGGTGCAGCTCTTAGAACACTTACAGGACATACAAAAGAATCTTTAAAGTGTTGCACTGTAATAGATGTGAAAAAAGCGCTTATAGTACTATTTAGTACTATAGACGACTTTACTGTCACTTTTATGTATCTATTTTGCACTAATATTGCGTCAAAATAACTTTTACAGTACTTGTTACCGATGTCGGTAACCTCAACACTGCACCATAGGATGATTCGCCAAGCAGGAACAGAATGAAACACTTTCTTCTTATATGCCCATATATTGTGGTTATAACGAATTGGGCCGTGCGAGCTTACAACATTTCCTACGATCACACGTCCCTAAGGTAACATTTTGTACGATAGCAAATATCCACTAATACAAAAACTTACATTTTCTACTTAACTTAGGTAGTTTACAAAACTCAAATCATTACTACCCTACGTTACCATAAATTGTTAGCGGTGGTGGGGATAGCAAACCCCCACTCCTGGCTCTTTACGAGATTACCTACCTAATTTATTATTTGGCTACCTTTCAATACGAGGTTTTAGGTATTTAGGTTTCTCATTACCTTTATCAGAGACCTATACAAGAGGCCTTTATTTATATAATCTTACCTCTTAGTACTATATCAAAACCTTTAGGGCTTATAGGACAAAGGTTGGCGTATGACCTAGACACATTTCAGGTCGAAACTACCACCTCCTAGACCTATATTACCTAGCCCATTACCTCAAAACCTTTACCAGGTAGTATAAGTAAAAATACAAGCATTCATATCATTTAATTCATAGGATACCTAAATACCTAAACAATACCTATTTGAATTACTAAAACTTAAATATTTCACAAACTATAAAACTTACAGCTACGCTAAATATCTCATTTTACAGAACTTTTTATATGCAACAATTTAAAACCAAATAGAACGTTACATATTAATAAACTTAAAAACACAAACTAAATGACTCAATCAGTTATAACAAGCTACTGTTTACAAATCAAAGTACTTACATGAAATAATCACAAACACAGATTCTATCACTAGTAACGCACTTAGCGGTCCATTAAACAGTCTTTTTGCTATACACATTTTAATCACTTTTTTCACTAGTTTCACGCGATTGAAGCTGTCCGTAACAGTCTCCCCCCGGTGCAGCACTCGCGGCACCTTCTTCTTCAGTAGGGAGGACAGCCAATCTCGCTGTCGGGCGACGAAAAACTCCTCCTCTTGTCTTGACATCAGCGTTGCGAATCTCGCCGTCTGGTCCCGGATACACCGCCGTCACGACGCCTCGCGGCCACACATTGCGAGGCAGGCTGGAGTCGACGATGATGACGACGTCACCGGGCTTAAGTGAGCGGCCCGTGACGTCACGCGCACCCCCGCGCGGAATGAGCTCGGGCAGGTACTCGCGCACCCAGCGGCGCCAGTACTCGTCGGCCAGCGCCTGCGCAGCACGCCATGCCTTGCGCGAAGCTGGCTCGCACGGCCCAGTAAGTGGCAGGCCGCGCGAACCCCCCAACAGAAAGTGATTTGGGGTGAGCGCCTCTGGATCTTCTTCGCTGACTGGTACGTGGGTTAGCGGGCGAGCGTTTATGGTGTGCTCTACCTCCGCCAACAGCGTAGCTAGTACCTCTTCTCGCGGCGACTTCTCGTTCAGTGTGACTCGTAGCGCGCTTTTGACCGAGCGCACGAGCCTCTCCCACGCGCCTCCCTGATGTGGCGCGCCCGGAGCGATGTAGCGCCACTCCATACGCTCCGTTAGTGCGTAATCACGTAGCGCCGGTTCCCATTCTTCTACCGCACGACGCAACTCTACGTCGGCGCCTCTGAAGTTTGTTGCATTATCTGAGTACATCACGCGCGGCCACCCGCGGCGCGCGCCCATTCTTCTTAGAGCCATGATTGCCGAGTCTGTGGATAGCGACGCCACCAATTCTATATGTATCGCTCTCGTCGTGAGACACGTAAATAGTGCGCCCCACCGTTTTTCGTGCCGCCGTCCCACCGTCACCGTTAGAGGTCCAAAATAGTCGGCCCCGCAGTATGTGAAGGCCCTCGTGAATGGCTGTAATCTTGCCTTAGGTAAATCTCCGTGCACTGGAACCACAGGACGTGCCTTTCGTACGCGACAAAACACGCATTTGCTAGCGACTGTACGTATCGTCGGTCTCAGTCGTAGTATCCAGTATTTGGCTCTGACGTCATTCACAACGCGCTCATTGTGTGCGTGGTGGGCGCGACGGTGCTCACGATATAGTAGCAACCGCGCATACGGGTGCCTGCCGTCCAGTACTACGGGGTGAGTAGCGGGGGCAGACACACCCGCTGCCCCTATCCGTCCCCTGGCACGCAGCACACCTTGTTCGTCCAAATACGGATCTAGCTTTCGTAGCCGGCTTCCTGCTCTGAGGTTTCGCTTTGCGGTGATGCGTTCTATCTCTTCAGCGAAACATTGGCGCTGCGAAGCTCGTTGCAGTCTCATCTCAGCCTCTTCTAAAAGTTCTACATTCATCGTAGCGGCACGGTCACGACATTTGCGTACGAATAGTAATACTCTCGCCATTGCTCTCACCAAGCGTTCATATGAGGAAAAACGCTCGGCTCGGGGCACACTATCGTTTGCTTCTCCCATTGTCGTGAGCACTATCTCTACCGTGTCCTCTTCCGTTACGATATCACACGTGGGCCATAAAGCCTCATCTTCATATAAAAATTTGGGTCCTTTAAACCATCTGTCATTACACGTCTTCATCTCTACATAAGGGCGCGTTGCGTCGTCCGCCACATTCAGCGCTGTCGGAACCCATCTCCATTGGCTAGCGTCCGTAGTCTCGGCTATCTCTCCTAAGCGGTGCGCTACGTATGGTGAGTAACGCACGCTATCATTCCGTATCCAATGCCACACGGTACGCGAATCCGTCCAATATACAGTTTTCTCGGGTTCCCAGCCTTGCTGTCTCTTGATAGAGCTTGCCAGACGCGTCCCAATCAGAGCCGCTTGTAATTCGAGTCTTGGTACGCTAAGATGTTTCATTGGCGCTACCCGTGCTTTAGCGGCCGCTAATGTCACTTCTATTTCACCATTTTCATTCTTGACGCGCCAGTAAGCCGCGGTCGCGTAAGCAACTTCACTTGCATCACAAAATATATGTAGTTCTCGGCTCGGCTCTCCCCCCGTTTGAGCGTAGAGGCGCGGTAATCTTAGTGTTCGTAGCTTTTCTATGTCTCTAAGCCATTGGATTATCTCTTCGGCCTCCGGCCCTGGTAAAGCCTCGTCCCACTCTACGTTTAGTTTCCAAATGTTTTGTAATACAATCTTCGCTCGAATGGTGTAGTAGCTTAGTAAGCCCAACGGATCGAAAACCGACATCACGGCGCTTAGCGCTTCTCTCTTTGTCGGCGGCCTCGCTAACGTCTTCACTTCAGCCGGTACCCTCGCAAGCGTCGTGTTGAACCCCAGTGTGTCGGTCACCGCATCCCATAGTAACCCCAGCGTGCGACCACAATCGTCTAGGTTGGACCCCAGTTGCTTGGGCGATGACGTAGCACGGCTCTCTAATGGCAGCTCAGCTAAGACTCTAGCTTCGTTTGAGTTGAAGCCTGTCAGCTTGAATCCTGCTCGCCTGTGCACTTCAATCACTTGTTTCATCGTAGTAATTGCCCGTTCCTTATCATCAAAACTGTCCACCCAGTCGTCCATATAATGATTGCTAGTTATCGCTTGACATGCTAGCGGGTACTCGTCGGCGCTCTCTCTCGCGTTCCAGTCACGCACACTATGTGCTAAGAATGGCGAACTCTTTGCCCCAAATATCATCGACGTCATTTTATATTTTCGTGGCGGTCCATCTCTATCGCCGCCTCTCCATAGAAACATCTGTGCCGGTTGGTCTATAGGTGCGATTTTCACTTGTAAAAACATCTCTTGAATGTCGGCTGTTATTGCTATCCTTTTCTCACGGAACCGCAAAAGCAACCCATTTAAATCTTGTAATAAATCGGGCCCCTCTAAAAGCTCATCATTGAGGCAAACATCATCGGCTTTTGCCGCCGCATCGAAAACCAATCTTAACTTCCCCGGCTTGTTCACGTTAGTAACCGCGAAGTGAGGCAGGTACCATGATCGTGGATCGTCTGTCTCTTTCCCACTGCACTGCTCCGCGTAGCCTTTCGTGAATAAATTTTCTATCTGTGCTGTATAAGCTTTTTCAAAGTCGCTTGACCGGTCCATCTTGCGTTCTATAGACTTCAAGCGTTTTACAGCGTTATAATAACTGGGTGGTAGCGTGACGTCGTCTCTCTTCCACGGTAGTCGTACTTCGCACTGGCCGCCGACTCGTTTAATACTCTCATTGAACGCTTTAATCGCTCTCACTTCCATTGGGTTTTCGCGTTCCCTCCTAGCGATACCGAGTGCGTCTATTTCAAAGTAACGTTTCACCATGTCGTGCAATTCAACCTCGGGTGCGATGAGCTCCGTCTTGTATACGTTAGACGCGCCCTCTAGCGCCGTAATTCGAGGCGCCGTTCCATGTATGACCCACCCTAGCTTCGTAAGCGACGCTACCGGTTGTCTCTTATTGCCCATTAACAACTTTCGTGACACAATCAAATGCCAATTATCGGCCCCGATCAGTAAACGTGGTTTCACTCTGTCATAACACACGTCACTAGCCGTTAATTTTCTTAAGTGTGCGTACTGTAAGCAATCTTCACTAACTGTTTGATGATTGAGCGTCAAACTTGTCATCGTTTTGGCGCGAACATGATGGGTGCTTTCATCTCTTGCTACTAACACTAGGCTTACGTCTTCACTGTTCGCTACGCTCCCTTGCGCGTTTATACTACATACACGCAAGTCGCTTACAGGCCCTTTCGCACCTATTTCGTCCGCCAGGACTTGATCAATGATCGTTATTGTCGATCCCTCGTCCAGCAGCGCGTATGTCTGTACGGCGCCGCCGGGTCCCTTAACTGTCACTGGACACACCTTTAACATGACATTCGCCGCGACGTTGGCCCTATTAATCGTGGCGATCGTCTCAGTCTGCGACTCTCGCACCAACGTCTCTTCATAACTGGCGGCACGGTCCTTATGCAACGTAGCGTGGTGACGCGCATTACAGTTGTTCACCCCGCATAGTTTGTGTGTACAGCGGAACCTCCGGTGCTTATTGTTTACACACCGAAAGCACACTCTATTATTTTTTGCCCACTGCCATCTCTCATCTACCGTCATGGCTTTGTATTTGTTACAGTGGGGTACTTCATGATCGTTTCCACATAGTAAACACGGCGCTGGCGGCGTCTCTTTCTGGCCCAAAGTGTATATTCTTGCTACATTTTTCTTTTTATCGGTGCGTTTCTCGCTACGGTTTTTTACAGCGACGTTTTCTCTTTGCTGTGACGTAGTCGGTACGTATGCAAAACGCAGCGCGCAGTCGGCCTCTTTCATAAGGAATCGAGATAAAATAATTATTTCAGGCTCGCTCGATTCATTCTTTTCGGCGTAGGCGACCCAGTTCGATAACAAATGTGGGCTGAGTTTCTTGACTACTTCTCGAACCAATAGCGGATTTCGTAAGTACCCTCGGTCATCAACCGCTTGAATAACGCAAACTATATTTTGCAATTTCACAGCGAGGGTATTTAATTCTGTAGCACTCGTACCGGAACGCGGTAAACTTTTCATATCTTCGAGCGCTCTATCTATAAGCACTTCGGGGCGGCCGTAGCATTGTTCTAGTGTGGTCATAATACGATCGGGGTCGGTCGCACTCCATAATAGCGCCGACACACTCTCTCTCGCCTCCCCTTTTAAGCTCACGCGTAATCTTGCTAGATTTTCCTCTGCAGTGAACTTATATAATCGTGTGGAATCACGCACTGCGGCCTTGAATAACAACCATTCCGTCGGTGAGCCACTAAACACGGGCAGCTCTTGCGCGTACCGCGGCATCGGTCGTCTAGTTAGAACCCTGTCCAATGTTTCAGCGAGGTTTTCCACCCCGTAGCCCTTTTTCGTATCGATTACGGGCCTCGCGTCAGCCTCCATTGGATTTATACTAAACGTTCGGTTTCTATCTGTTTCTAAGGCGCGCGCCTCATTGCGCTTCATATCCCTGTCTCTGTCTTGCACGATAGCGGGAGCGATATCTCTGTCTCTTTCTTGTGAAACGACGGGAACGATATCTCTGTCTTTCTCTAAATTTTCGTCTACCCGACACCGAGGATCGGCTGTGGTATCCAACCATTCTTTCAGCCTCTCTGGGACGCTCTCGGCGGGTAAGCTCGCACGGGTTTCTTCTTCCATAATAGTATCCATTTCAACTTGTAACCTTTGTTGAATTAATTCACGTTCTAATTCCATTTCTCGTCTCTTAATCTCGGCCAACTGTTCCGCGGCCCGAAGTTGCGCCTGCCGGACGCGCGCCGCTACACTCGACGAACACACTGACGGCGGGTTACGTCTCAAAGCCCCAGTGTCGGTGGCGGCGGCGGCGGCGGCATTGCCATCGTCAACTTCCTTGGTGGGCGGCGGCGGTAACGATCTCTCTGTACCACTTTCTGTGGCCTCTTGCATCGCGACTGTAGTCAATAACGGTGGTGGTGGCGGTGGCTGTGGCGCGATCGTCGACGGTGACGCCGGTGGCTCATCATATGTGATTGCCTCCCTCTTCTTCCCTCCAGATTGGCTTCTCGTGACTGGCATCTTTTTCTTTCTTGATGTCTACTCCTAACAATCTCGCCCGGGCACACTAGCGAGGGGAGCCCAGGTGAGGATGGAGGTTGTAGCAGGAATGGAAGGGAGGAACTACCCGGCAGAGGGGGTGTGCAACTCCGAGGTGCTCGGCTACCGGGAGGAACGCCCGGCAGCGTCAGCAGTGCCTACAGACCGGCCCTCAGTGCGACACAACCCTTACCGGCGTAGCCGGACAATTTCAGCTGCCTTGAAAAAGGCGGCTGGCAGCCGTGTCCGTCAGACTGCACCGCCTTGAATGGCGTTACTCACACTAACCACACTTGGCACCGTTAGGGTGTGGCAGTGTGAGCCGCGGTCCACCCGCGTAGTGAAACTAGTTACTGTGATTCTTCTTTCTTCAGTGAACGTATTATGTTTACTGTGATGCTTCTTTTCTTCAGTCTTCAGTGAACGTATTATGTTTACTGTGATGCTTCTTTTCTTCAATAATCGTTGGACGTATATATGTTAATGTGATGCTTCGCTTCTTTCTTCTCGCTTGACGCGCAGAATCTTCTTATCCGCTGCTCTGAAGGACCACGCAGTACTGTTACCGATGTCGGTAACCTCAACACTGCACCATAGGATGATTCGCCAAGCAGGAACAGAATGAAACACTTTCTTCTTATATGCCCATATATTGTGGTTATAACGAATTGGGCCGTGCGAGCTTACAACATTTCCTACGATCACACGTCCCTAAGGTAACATTTTGTACGATAGCAAATATCCACTAATACAAAAACTTACATTTTCTACTTAACTTAGGTAGTTTACAAAACTCAAATCATTACTACCCTACGTTACCATAAATTGTTAGCGGTGGTGGGGATAGCAAACCCCCACTCCTGGCTCTTTACGAGATTACCTACCTAATTTATTATTTGGCTACCTTTCAATACGAGGTTTTAGGTATTTAGGTTTCTCATTACCTTTATCAGAGACCTATACAAGAGGCCTTTATTTATATAATCTTACCTCTTAGTACTATATCAAAACCTTTAGGGCTTATAGGACAAAGGTTGGCGTATGACCTAGACACATTTCAGGTCGAAACTACCACCTCCTAGACCTATATTACCTAGCCCATTACCTCAAAACCTTTACCAGGTAGTATAAGTAAAAATACAAGCATTCATATCATTTAATTCATAGGATACCTAAATACCTAAACAATACCTATTTGAATTACTAAAACTTAAATATTTCACAAACTATAAAACTTACAGCTACGCTAAATATCTCATTTTACAGAACTTTTTATATGCAACAATTTAAAACCAAATAGAACGTTACATATTAATAAACTTAAAAACACAAACTAAATGACTCAATCAGTTATAACAAGCTACTGTTTACAAATCAAAGTACTTACATGAAATAATCACAAACACAGATTCTATCACTAGTAACGCACTTAGCGGTCCATTAAACAGTCTTTTTGCTATACACATTTTAATCACTTTTTTCACTAGTTTCACGCGATTGAAGCTGTCCGTAACAGTACTAGTATTGTAGCAGTATCAAAAACACTATTACAGAATCAATCTGCACTATAAAAGTACCTTGCACGACCATTATGTCACGGTTTAGCTTCTTAAATGCTGCCTCAACATCGCTATGGGGCTAGTTCTGTAAAAGTCATGAAAACTCTTCTATGGTACTAAATAGTATCATAGCGACTTCTGGTGCAGTTACTAAATAATTTAAACTTTTTGCGTTACTGCTACCTGACTAAAGCGTGACATAAAAGCACTAAAATGAATAATTAATGGACTAAACCGTTTTTGGTGAAAATATGGCTGCTGTTTATGCCATGATAGCACATTAGTAGCACGGCAGGAGCCAATGTGTACTATAGCAGCCTTAGTCGGGACGAGTCCTTATTTTATTAATTTAAATATAATTAAATCACGAAAATTATGAGGGCGTATTGTCAAATTTGAAATCACCAGAGTGATTTTATCGATACAACTAATTTCGCAAGTGCAAGTTACGGTGGAGTTACGGTCAATGGTCGATCAAAGGTGATGTTTTGTTGAATGTTCTTTGTATTACAAATTGTAATAGCGAATGACATTTTGTTTTCTTGGGGAACACTCACGATGACATGAGCACAGCACGAACAAAATGGCGAACAAAAGTGTGATAAAAAGATCAAAATAGCACTATAAACATGTTTTGGTGTTCAAGTATAGAGCTGATTTATTACCGTGGGAGGCTTTATGTAATGTTTATAGAATTAATCAGTGATAAAACTAGGGCCTATTTGGGGTTCTGTAAAGGTTTACAATACCAATATAGTGCTTATCATGAAACTAATTAGCACGTCCTAAAGCGTTCTCAGGACTTTTATAGTACCAAATTTTGTTACTTGGGTACCTATACTATTATCTTCCTACCTGTAAAAAAAATATTCCGCCAATTTGATTTTATTCAGACATTCCCAATTAACCACCTTATACGCCCAACACACCATTTTCTCGTACAAAGATTGACGCATATTTTAGATTGAAACGTTTCTGCTAATACTAGATGCAGAAAACTACAATCCTTATGTTTGTTTGTTACACCTTCACGTCTTAACTACTCAACCGATCATCATGAAATTTGCATACACATTGTCAGGGGTACAAAGAAGGACAAGGGTATCTTTCGTCCAGAAAAAAAGTACTGTTCCCGAGGGATTGCAGAAAACTTTCCACACGGACGAAGTTCCGGGCGGCCGTTAATACCTATCTAGTAGGTAGATTAGAAGTAAATAACGTCGACAACACATAGATACTTTACTACATAGTAAAACGCAATAATCTTGCAAGTTTTCCACTTAATAAATGTAGACAATATATTACTAGGTAATGCAATAGTTATTGCTAAGTATAAATTGTATTAATTACTAGCTTCTACCCGCTACTTCGTCTGGGTGTAGGTACATTCGGAAAATCTCTAGGGAACCTTTGACCGGAATAAAAAGAATCCTATGTTTTAATCCAGGCTATAAACTATCTATAGATAGACTTATAAGTCAAATTTTATCTAAATCTGTTCAGCCTTTTTACGTGATTGAGGAACAAACATCCAAACCCACAAACTTTCACATTTATAATATTAGTAGGATTCGTTGCACCTACCTATGCATCCATTATAATGGATTTTCACCAGGTATTGCCCGATTCTAAGTATTAAATAACTTTTTGTTACTACATGGAAGTGGATCTCGTTATATTATAGGCAACAGCATGTATAATTTATCAGTGATTACCGTATTCTACTGACATCATTGAATTTCTACGGAAACCAAGCTTTCTACACTTACATATAGGGTTGCCAACCATACTTTATAATAACGTATCCTACTTTATTTTTAGTAATTATACTTTATACTTTTACATACAAATAAAGTATGCAAAAATACTTTATTTTCAACCTTTACTGTGATGCGTAAAACATACTCATCATGGGTAATTAACGATTTGTAATTGCTGAACGAAATGTTACCTATCTTTCCGATTCACGCCAACAGTGATTATGCTCGCGACCATAGGCAGCGCATCAGCGCGCTTACGGTTGATTCGGAACGGATTATTGGCGCTGACAGCTCTGTTGGCGTGAATCGGAAAGGCCTATTAGGCCGGCCACACACAGACGGAATCACGCAACGGAATTCCGTACGTACGTGATTCCGAACGCAGCAGCTGCATACAAAATCTATGGGCTGCCACACACAAGCGTGTTTTTTCCGTACGGAATCTTCATACATTGTCGAAATTACGTTCGGAATTCCGTTACGTGATTACGTCTGTGTGTGGCCGGCCTTAAGTACAGTAGAAAATTGGCAATATGTACTTAAAAATGCATCTGATAGCTTACCAAATATAAAAAAAAAATCTTACCTACTCTCCATTCCTGCCACTTCAGCTTTCACTGAAAGAGTCTTTTCTATAATTAATCTAAAGTGGCGAGAAGAGAGAAATAGAGCATCAATAAATTTAATTAAAAACGAATTGTTTATTTATTTAAATTTAAACGTTGATTGTCGAACAAGCTTTGTAACATTTAAAGACAACAAAAAATTGTTAGCATGTGCTAAAAGCACACAAAAATACGTGTTTAAAGCAATAAAAACATAAAATTTCAAAAATACTTTATTTTTCTTCCTAATACTTTATTTTTTTCCTATCCAAACCACTTTATACGTTTTTTTTGTCAAAAAAAGTTGGCAACCCTACTTACATAGCTACCTACTTACCGTTTCAGACATAATGGCAAACGTCTGTCAAAAGCTGGAGCAAAGAGCGTGGACTTTACTAAATACGCTTCGTCTACTTGGAAAGGTAGAAAATCCATAAAATGCTGCTGAATTTCACATGCGCGCCATGGAATTAATATTGTTTGTTTACATAGGATATTCCGTAATACCGGACGGTTCCAAATCTTCAAAGTCAGTTACGTTCACATCCCAGGAAAATGCAGATGGAGACCCTCATACGGACACAACCGGAATGTTGATTGATCCTAGACGGCCAATAGACCAAGGTTTATTATTAAAGGATTATCTTTAATTTTTTAATGAAAATTAAAAAATACCAGGTATCTAAGTACTTATTATAAAAGAATTTACTATCGAGGACACGGACGGTTAGATACACCCAAGTTTAAAATCGCTTGCACTTTTTAATTCGCACCCGGTGCGATGTGCGCGCTCACGAAAATTTCTGCAGAGTGGATTGACGCGTGAGTCCACGATGGTAGGTACTTACTTAGGTATACCTACAACTCGCTCGGCCTACTTGACATGACACCTAGGTATACTTGCCAGGCTCGAATGACTTTTGTTCAAAAAAATGTGCCTAGAAGTTTTTGGCAGCGGCCAGTATTTTTTCACTGTACCTACCTAGGGACTTTTATTTAGTTTAACAACTGTTGCCAATGTTTTACAAAGCGCTTAGAAACTAAATCGAAACTAGGGTAGCGGTGAAGTATCGAGCCAGGTGTCATGGATAGGTCGGCCGAATTGTACTTGCCAAACACCTAAGGTCCTAGACCTACTGATAATTGGCACTATTTTTATTTACTGTTGTTAATCACTTTGCAATGTAATTATTAATTTCTTTAAATTACCGGCAAATTCTCGCGCGACAGAAAAGAAAGTAGGTCGGTCAGTAAGCACAAAGATGCCAGGATTGAAAGACTTCGACCGGTACGCCAACGCGACGGGCTCTGGCGACGACATGGACTTGTGGCTGGCTTTCTTAGAGGAAACCGGCTTACTAAAAACCAGCATCATCCGTCAAACCTGTAAGTACCTAGGTATAAAGAGATTAGGGGACGCACAATAGCATTAAGGCGGTTGTATGACCGAAAGTGGCGCCCTCAGAGGTTTTTATTTAATTTAAGTTATTAATAGAAAAAGATTTTAATAATGTTTATCATGGAGATTTTAGGGCCCATGGTCTAGTATTTTTTAGAAGGTATCACTACATGCCCTCGTAGTCATTCGTAGAAATAGATAGCAAATGTGTCAAAAATGGCCACTTTTAGCAGCTTTTCTATCTACTTCTAGCAGTGACTACTAGGGAATGTAACGATACCGTCTAAAAATACTAGACTGTGGGCCCTAAAATCTCCACGATAAACATTATTAAAATTGTGTATTAGAATTATAATATTAAATAAAATTCACCGCGGCGCCACTTTCGCTCAGGGTACCACCTTAAGAGGATACATGCGCTAGACGAGCGTCGGACTCGAAATCACCGTTTTTAGGGTTCCGTAGCCAAAATGGCAAAAAACGGAACCCTTATAGATTCGTCATGTCTGTCTGTCTGTCTGTCTGTCTGTCTGTCTGTCTGTCTGTCTGTCTGTCTGTCTGTCCGTCCGTATGTCACAGCCACTTTATTCCAAAAGTATTAAGACTACATAGTTGAAACTTGGTAAGTAGGTGTATTCTGTAAACCGCTTTACGATTTTTACACAAAAATAAATAAAATAAAAGATTAAGGGGGGGCTCCCCATATATGGAACTGAAACTGAAAATATTTTTTTTCATCAAACCAATACTTGTGGGGTGTCTATAGATAGGTCTTTAAAAATGACATTGAGGTTCCTAAGACTATTTTTTTTCAAAGTCAACCGTTTGAAAGATATCTGCCGCCAAAGTGGTAAAATGTGTGTCCCCCCCCCCCCTTTAACTTTTAAAGTAAGAGGGTGAAAAATCTAAAAAAAATATATGCTATAGACCTTAATAAACACTTTCAACGAAAATTGGTTTGAACGAGATACAGTAATTAGTTTTTGAGATATAGTACATTTTCCAAAACCGCAAATATAACTTTGTCATTCATACAAACACTGTGAAAAACAAAGTTATTCTTTCAGACGAAAAATGATAGCGGTATTAAAATATGGTATGGTATATAATGTACCTACGGAACCCTACTGCGCGTGGCCCGACACGCACTTGGCCGGTTTTTTGCTGCTAGATTTATCGATGATTTATTTAGATTTTAAATAAGTTATTTAGGTCACTAAATTGGAAATTTCTTCTTCTAGTGCACTAGAAGACAACATTTTCGAATTTATGAGCAGTTTTCATAAGCTTAACATTGTTTCACCAACTATTTTTTGAAATCAGAGGTTGAGGGTCTACCTTGATGAGATATACACGTTAAAGTATCGGCAGAAATTTAACAAAAATAATGTTATGATAAACTCCATATATCTTTTAAGTACACTAGAAGAAAAAAAATTAAAAAACTATGAATTTTCATTCATAAAAAAAATAAACAGAATTGCCAATTCAGTAGTTTTTGTGTTATCTTTTACTCGTTATTTTATTATGAAAATCAAGCTCAATATTAAAGAAAAAAATCGCACAACCAACATACGTTCAATTATATTTTAAAACATTGAAAAAAAAACATTATAATGCATAATTATTTCATAACAAATAATTTAAAAGTGATATATAAACTGCGTGGAATCAATTCCGCGCTCAGTCGCGGCCGAGGCCTCCTGGAGAGAAGATCTGTGTCGCTTGATTACGCGCCACGCTAAACTAGTGTATAGCGCGGCGAAGCAAATGAAGCGATTGATACTTTTGAAAATCAAAACAAAATTAATAGCTAATACTTTGTCTTGATTTATCTTTTTTATTGCAATCATTTTACTTTCTATAGTCAGTAGTTTTATAAGTAAAGGACTATGAAAAGCTTTTGGATACTAGTTTCAATTCAATTCGATGCCTTAGGATGGGTAGCTTAAGTATGTCATGCTCTCTTTAATCATTTCTGCGGTGGTGTCGTATGGGGCGGGTCGTTTCATTCCCTCAAATATGGTTGAGCGAAGCGATGGCTGGTTCGTTCGTTCGAACATGCGTCATGTTCGTGAACGGGTGCTGCCAGTGGGAATGGGTCTGCTTCTGAGTGCCTATTGAATGGGTTAACGCATATTGAATGGGTCGGGGTATCACTCGTCAGTTTCCCCAATTCGTCAGTTTTTCAATCTGGTCAGTTTACTTGATTCGTCAGTTTTGCGAAATTCGTCAATTGGTCAGTTTCCTTTTTGGTCAGTTTCTATAACTCGTCTTACAAGAATTTTTTTTTATTTCTCCTATCTTGTATCAAATGATTTTGGTAAAAAATTGCACACTTAGGTGCACTTTCGAGTAGCAGACAGTAGTGATTTATTAACTAGGTGAAAGTTATTTACTCTCACAATATTATTACCTGTCCGATATGTAGTAGGTAATTAATTTCAATATCTTCTACGCATCATGTGTAAAAATGATTGTGATGGAAAATGTGGAGATCTTTTTTCAATATTGACGACTCTGTATGAAATATACAGGGAGAAAAAAGCAGCCCTTGACGCTCTCTCGCTTAGGGTTTGCGAACCAATGGCATAGCTTATATGATATTCACAAGTGCTTGTAACAGCCTAGACTGATTAAGAGCCCGTAGTGATTTTGCCGCTGACTGCAGCTCTATCGCTCGCACATTTCATGTTTCTCAAGATTTCTTAAAACTGAGTGCGTCATTGAAAAATATGTCTTGGCCACTTTTCGCAATAGAAGATTACAACATTTTAAAATATATTAAAGTTTTTTGTTGCTTAAGTACAAAAAGTTGTCGTTTCTAACAGTTATTTGATCTGGCAGATACGAAAAAACTTTTTGTAATTTAGCAACTCGAAACTGATTATATGTTGAAGTGTCCGTAATCTTTTATTGCGAAAAGTGGCCGAGACATATTTTTCAATGACGCACTCAGTTTTAAGAAATCTTGAGAAGAATTTCAATTTTTTCCCAGATCTCATTTTATTTTTCCCCAAAATGATACATTTTTATGAAGAGAAGATTAATAATTTTGCCCTAACGCGATTTTTTATTCCCCAAAATGTTACGTTTTGTATGAAGAACAGATTTTCTTTTTTCCCCCCAATAATTAAAATTTACCACACAATGTGGTAAACACCCCAATCTGGAGACACTGTTCTTCGTTCTAGGTACTTAAAAAAAAACATAACCGAATGAAGATTTGATACTATTTAGCCAAAAAAGTAATGTAGGTGCAAAAATGAACAGAAAACTGTAATATGAACTCATAAGTATTAATCTTTAACGGAAACTTCATTAATGTTTTTTTATTTTTGTGCTCTTGAAAAAAAACATACTTCAGAAAAACACGTTTTTTCATGTTTTTTTTACGTTAGAAAAAATCTGTTTTTTTACAACACTTCTAACCTAACCTTCAAGACTACGTGGCCGTTTTCGGTGATTCGTTTCTGTTACTGACTAGTATGCAATCTAATATTAGGGTTAGAAGGAAAATACACCCGAATTTTCTAAATTGATTACATATTATGAAACACGAAATTCTATCAAAGGTTACTTCGATCTTTAATAAATTCTAGTAAGAAAATTATGGTTAAAAAACATCTGTCAAACGAAAAATAAGTGATTTGAAATTTGAGTTACTGTTTTTCTGGAAAATTAAACAGTTTATGTTCTAACAAATTTATGTAAAACAACCAATCTGGTATTTAAAACGTCGACGTACCGTTTTCGAAAAATTTAAATTCGAACAGAAAAGTTTAAATTCAAAAAGAAAGTATGATAGGTACCGGCGCAACCTACCTACATACTTTACATAATAATATAAAGATGTGAATTAAATTGAAAACTATTAAATAAATTCTATCCCATTAAGTACTTGTTTATTCATTTTACTGATTTAATTTGAGTACCAAAAATGATCAAGATTTTTATTCCAAAGAGCGCATAGTCGGCGTTCGTCGCGATAGCAATGATTGCTGTGTGTTTACGTAAAGTTGTGTGAGTGAAATTTGTAGTTGGCCGCAGCGTATGAACGCTCTGTTAAACAACATAAAATTGAACTACGAATAGATAGATAGATAGATAAATAAGAAGTTTATTTTGCTACAACACACACATTCATACAAACAACAATACATACACTAGATTATAACTAATAATAAAACAATAAAAAAGAAAAGGACAAACAAAATTGACAATTAGCTACACTTAACAAAAGAGACTCAGAAATAGGCATGCATGTGTGTGCAGCAGCAAGAAGGGTCCAGAGTTCCAGACTCGGTGTGTAAATTTTGCCTTTCAGCAAAACACCGATTTTCAGCCGTCACCCAGGATGAAACGCGGGTACCAGCAACTGCGCTAGGTCGGAATTGTCGGGAACAAGTGTGTGCGTGTTCGTGAGTGTCAGTGTGTATGTGTGTGTCTGTGTGTGAGAGTGCACTGTGTGTAAAAAAGTGACTTTAAAATTGGAATTTCAATAATTAGTAACAAAACAACAAAAATAATAATAATGAAAGTGAAAATATTGAATAAAATTGATAACTGGTATTGAATAAAAATAATAATAATAATAAATAAATACTGCCTACTTATCGTCTAATTTTCAAAATCTAATGCAATCGCTTTCATTTGACAGATGGATGTGACACATTGCTGCATTTCTTTGGTAAGTTTTTATTTGTGCCAAAAAGAAGCATCAATATATAACATCCTGAAAGCGATTGCGATAGATTTTGAAATCAGACAATTAGCCCCCTTGATGCAGCGAACTAATATCTATGGAGTGTAATTGCAAACAAATATTGCTTAAAATATGGCACCACAGGGCCGAAAAAGTACAACCCGCTCAGCTTTAGTCGGGCCAGCCACGCACCTGGTGACTGACGTTAGTGTTCTTTTCAATAAATTGCAGTTTGTATTGTAGAGAAAAGATAGAAAGAGAGAGTTTATTAGAAATGACGTCCTCTATAGTCAAAAGGTGTAAAAGATGCAAATAAGGCAGTAAAAAGATGCGGAAAAAACGTATCTTATTTTTTCGTTTAAGTATAGAACATATATATGAGTATACACATTATGGTCGCTAATAAGCAACCAGTGTTCAGACGCTTTGTGCTGCATAATTAAATGCCAGCATTTTTAGCTCTATCCACTTAGTTGTACTTTTCGTGTGGTGCCATTTTTCGAGCAGAATAGGTACTTATTCCATAGATTTTAGTTCGCTGTTTCCTCCTCCTGGGCATGAATCAATCGAGATCAAACCGAGTTTATGTCTATTTTTCCATAGTTAGCTACCGCTGTACAAATCTTAATATATAAAATCGTAAACTGAATGACTGAATGACTGACTGACTGACTGACTGACTGATCTATCAACGCACAGCCCAAACCGCTGGACCTAGAGACTTGAAATTTTGCACACAGATACCTCATACAGTGTAGGCATCCACTAAGGAAGGATTTTTGAAAATTCCATCCCTAAGGGGGTGAAATAAGGGATGAAAGTTTGTATGAAAGTCCCTCAGTTTTGAAGCTAGGATTTTCAAATTTTGTGTTTAGGCTGAAGATTAAAAATTAATAAATACGGGTCTAAGCGTTTTTCAAAATTCTACCCCCGAAGGATTGAAAAGGGGTATGAAGTTGTGTAAAGAAAAAATCCTTTCGAAGTAAAAATCACTTAATTTATAGTAAAGGCTTATGGAAGAAAATCTAACGCAACGTATATTGATATTGTTAGTACTTCAACCCCTATGGCGATGAAATAGGGGTGAAATGTGTAAATAAACCTAAAAATAGAGATGGATGTCGTTATTGGGGTTTTTTGGTATGACTATTGCGAAAATGACATTTATTTTGAAGTCCAACACGGTGGACATGATTTAACCCCCTAAAGGGGTGAAAATGGGTTTCAAATTTTGTATGGAAAAAGAATATAAAATAGACATTACAACTTTAAACTTCGTAGGAGTACGTCTAAAAATAAATAGTCAAACATATATTTTGTGGTTTTGAAAATCAACCCCTTAGGAGGTAAATGGGGTAAGTAAACATAAAAATCGATATGGATGTCGTTCTTGAGGTTTTATGGGATGGTGATTGCGAAAATTACATTTATTTTAAAGTCCAACACGATGTACATGATTTAACCCCTAAAAGGGTGAAAATGGGGTTCAAATTTTGTATGGAAAACTTATGGAAAAATAATATAAAATAGACATTAGAACTTTAAACTTCGTAGGAGCACGTCTTAAAATAAATAGGCAAACATATATTTTGTGATTTTGAAAATCAACCCCTTATGTGGTAAATGGGGTAAGTAATCATAAAATACTATATATGGATGACGTTCTTGAGGTTTTATGGGATGGTGATTGCGAAAATGACATTCATTTTGAAGTCCAACTCGGTGGACATGCATGATTCAGCCCCAGGGGACGGGGAGAAAGGGACTGTTGAGGGAACGGGAACTGGACGGAGCGGAAGAGAACGGGAACGGGAATGGGACGGGGTGGGTACGGGAACGGGAGCGGGACGGGAACGGGAACGGGAACCGGACGGGACGGGGACGGGACGGGACGGGGATGGGAACGGGAACTGGAACGGAAACGGGACGGGAACGGAACCGGACGGGACGGTAACGGGAGCGAGAGCGGGTACGGGAACGGAACGGGATGGGATGGGACGGGAACGGAATGAGAGCGGGGACGAGAACGAAACGGAATGGGACGGGACGGGATGGGGATGGGAACGGGAATGGGAACGGGATGGGTCGGGACGGGAACGGGACGGGACGGCAACGGGACGGGACGGCAACGGGACGGGATGGTAACGGGAACGAGAACGGGAGCGGGACAAAACGGGAACGAGAATGGGAACGACCAATCGTTTTTACGCGATTAGGCGGGTCCCCACCGAGCGAGCGAGCCTCGTGCGACAAACGCCTTGCGTCTTGGCAAACGTCTTGCCTCACGAGGCAGCGCGCTTGGTGGTGAGCCACGCGGACGAAGTCGCGGGCGGAAGCTAGTCTACTATATTCGGCATTAGGGGGTTATTTTGTAACACCTTGTATAGTATAGGCATATAATAATCGTGCAAAGCAAATCGCCATACCAAGTTGGAAATTATTATCAGTTGCTATAATACCTACATTTACCAAGAATAGTGTAGGTTGGTATAATAGTCTACCGACAGCACTCTTAACAGTTTACACACACTATATACTAATTTAGTTATGTCTGTTGGTGAATCCACAACATCGAGTTATTATATCGGGTCATTTTGAATTTACGATCCAAATTTTAGGATGTGTCCAGTCTAAGAAACTAAACAACTTTCTCTAAGAAACATGTGTCAAATTTAGCCAAAAAAATTTTGGTCATCCCATACTAAATTGATCACGTGATCTCTTTGATTTGTATGGAAAGTCGATTTTTATTTTACATATTTGACCGTGTGTTCCTTAGAGAAAGTTGTTCAGTTTCATGGACTCAACACATCCTCAAAATTTGGATGGTAAGTTCAAAATGACCTTGTATTTTGTAGCGCAATGTTTCTAAATGTTAGCAAGCAACATTGAGAAACAAAGTTTAGTTAGATGTCAATATTATGTTGCGGCAAAAGTTATTGAATGTTTTTCTAGTAATTGTCTTTCTAATAAAAATCTGTGACGTTTGACATCGACGTTTGCCTTTGTGTTTGGTTTGTCAGTTTAGAAATTAGCTTTGAATGTTATATTTTTGCCTTTTTTGCTATAATACATTTCTTTCCATTACGTAGCCATCTTTTAATTATTAACCAGTCTACAGTCCATCATTAACAGTTACTTTTACTTTGTTGCTAGATGCTGCTTCACAAAAAATAACTTTGGTGTGGATACACCATTTGTATCATATCATAATTAAATGCTGTCAATTTCATCTTCGACTAAACAAAAACTGAAA
Source organism: Agriphila geniculea (assembly GCA_943789525.1). NCBI lineage: Eukaryota > Metazoa > Arthropoda > Insecta > Lepidoptera > Crambidae > Agriphila > Agriphila geniculea. Next base: position 13,928,078 of record OX038885.1, read on the forward strand.
AGTTGACTCTACTGTTCTTCATTGTATGTCGGTTTATTTCCTGACAATTATCACATAAATCACTTCAAAGAAACATCCAATATTGAGAGGAATTTTCATTAGCTCCAACTAATTTCTGTTTGCTCAGAACTACGTGGCAGCGTTCAGCGTTCTCAGCAATTACTTTATTGCTCATATTCCATTGCACGCTATACTTATGAACGTTTTTAAATACTTACCCAACGAGTCGCCATTAAGACACGTAATTGAGCAGACAATACGATTTGAACAGTAAAACGGGGAAATTTTTATTTTACACGAACATGATGGTATCTCTGCGGTAATTAAACATTCCGTTTAGTTCTCGTAAGCGATTCCACATGTGTAAGAAACATCACGAAATCGAAGTTATAAGTAAGGTTTATAAACATTTTATAAATGTTGTGTTTCTAATTCACTCTAAGCCCTTTTGTTAAAGAATTTTTGACCCATATACATAATTATGTGCCCTCAAACATATATCAAAGTGACTAATCCTTACTAATATTATAAATGCGAAAGTCCGTTTGTTTGTTTGTTTGTTACGCCTTCACGTCCTAACTACTGAACCGATAATCATGAAATTTTGCATACACGTTGTCAGGGGTATAGAGAAGGACATAGGGTACTTTTCATCCCGAAAAAAGTATTGTTCCCGAGGGATAGTAAAAAACCTTTCCACGCAGACGAAGTCGCGGGCGGCCGCTAGTCGTAGTATAAAATTGCTTGATTTAACTCGTCAACGCCCGGAAAACGAGACACAATAGATTTTCTATTGCTGTCCGGTCGCCGGAGACCGCTCGGGCGTTGATGAATAAAATTGGTTGCAAACAAAGCGTAAAGTTGGGCTCAGTATCAATATAGGTACTGAGTAAATACTTTACCAATGTAAAGTGTACAAGACGGACTAGATACAACATATTGGTTTTATCTTCCAGCTGAAGCAGATCCCGACGCCATCATCAAACAACTGGCAGATTATCAAATGGTAAGAAAACTATAACAATACGGAACTATTAAAACCCTCACATTACACAGGGTTAAGTAAGTATCTAAGGATATCTAAAAATACTAATTAATATAGTAGTACCTAATGGCCCCCTATCTCTTTTCTTTGCTAATCAAGTAAGTAGGTATGTGCAAAATATTTAAAAATTAGTCAAAATATTGAAGTTTCGTAATGAAAACTGAGAACCTCCTTTTTTAAAGTACCTTTGTTAAAAAGTGAGTATCTTGTTTACGTAAATTATGGAAAGAATGAATAAGGACGTCTACGCATGCGTTTTGCTACATTTATGAGCTAATCAAGATATTTTTCCGATATTTTCAGACTATTGACATGATTTTTCACTTTTAATTGTACATTAAAGTGATCTGATTTGGTTACATATTTTTTGTATGTTCTGTGGGTTACATAGTTAGGTACATTCAAAATGGATTACAATAAAAACATTCGCTTAGAAAATAAATATCCCAATTTCATTTTTAGATATACCTACATACTTACAAATTAAAGGTTTATAACGGTTGAAGACAACGTAAAGCAAAGTACTATGCGCGCCAAATAAGAATAGTATCGACAACTTCACGGCACTGGACAATTTTGTTATTGCTTGGTAGAATTGATAACTTCATAATGTATAGGATGTGCATAAAAAGAAACAATATATATAAAAATATGATTTTTATTTTTGCTGGCATCGATCAGCATGGCAAACGATCATTGGATTTTTTGTTGGCAGTACAAAATTGACCAGTGACGTGAAGTTGTCGATACTATCTAGTATAGTATTATATTATCCGTGATACTATACTATTCTTATTTGGCACGCATAGTAAGCGCGGTACCTACGCGGACTCAGTGGGTCCCTATCAATAAATAACATGATTAATGTACTTTTGAAGTTAATGTACCGAAAATGGGCATTAAACAGCGCAAGGATTGAAAATACAAACTAGGCAATTTGAAAATTAATAACATACATGTAGGTAATGTCTAACAGCGCTGTGTAAGTGCAGCCTTTAAGCATTTCGTCCCAATTATTTATTTTTTTCATTTTACCAACTACAGGAACCAGGAGAAACAAGCACTACAAATGTCAGAGATGATTATGAAGATATCCATCGCAAGAACCCTGGAATATTTTGGGATACTGTAAGCATATTCTAAAACAATCTTGCACCGGAAGGCTCCAAAGTTGGTGCAATGATCACGGCGATTTTCGCACGATTTGACGTTTTTGGTTACATTATAATTTTGCACATGAACAATTTTGAACAATATGCGACTCATCGATTGCATTTGATACAAACCACAATGCAAATTAAGAGGCACGGATTTTGTAATAACGACGATAATAGCCAGGGCCCCATATAGTAACGTGACAATTCGTCAATATTGTCATAACAATTTGGTTAACATTGCGGTGTAGATATGAGTAGTTGTAGTCAAATTGGTTGACACAATGGATATAGTATTCTAATTCTAGTAAAAAATGGACCCCTGTATACGGTTTTTTTTTAACTTTGTTAATTTGTTTCAGGTGACTACAGATAATCCTAATGAAGCTTTCATCAAACTGAAGGGAATAATTCAAAACATTGTGAATTCACAGCCCCATTTGAAGCCTATGTTTGATATAGATTTTGTAAACCTACCCTACTATACCACTGTACAAAGTAGACTTGACAGCATTTGTAAAGAAATCGCGCCTCGTAGACTATTCTATTAAAACTATGAATGAAAAATTCAGAATGTTTTATTTTATATTAGATAGGTACAATTGAGTAAATTAGTTGATTACAGTGTCGGCATGAAAAGATTTACCAGCTATATATTTCGCATTGATTTACATAATAAACGTTGCTAGTAAAGTATTAGGAATGACAGAGGACAAGACACAAAGACAGACAATAATTATTAAATTATATTATTTATATGTTTGCTACACAAGACAAAAAGACATGCCCCTTGCTGATCTTGATTGATCATTTTAAGGCGACTTTAAATTAAATATTGCTTAAGTACCACTTAAACACAATTTCTTATAACTATAAGTGGTACTTAAACTATTTAATTTATAGTGCAAGTTGCCCTTAGCCTAAGTAGGTATTGTTAAAAATTGACTGATGCAAATCAAATATTTATTATAATTGTACAAGCTAGTGGTTATCTATTTGGATAGCAGGATCCATAAAATATATGCATAAAGTGTGTGACATCTGTAGTTTTTCTTTTTATAGAGAACCTAATCTTATAAATACATAATGACTAAGTCACTTGTTAATTTTAAAGCTGACAAATCTTTTCACTTCTTCACCATATTTGTGTGTACATTCAGTGAACAAAACTTAAAATGGATTTCTTAATTGCTGCTTGTCTTAACACTTTACAATACAAAATACTTCTTCCAAAGATCATTTGAATACCATGGTATCGAGCATCGCTCCAAGAGATTGCACTATGTTGTTAGACATGAGTACATCTACTTTCTCTTCTAAATGCCTCTTGGGGTCTTGTTTGCCGACATTCTTGATAGCCAACTGTTCAGGTGTCATTTTCTCTTCATCTTCAAGAGCTTTGTTGTAATTTTTAGCTAGTTCTAGCATATCTGTTACTTTAGTCTCATTGATTGAACAATGTTCTTTATAATCTGACAAAGTGAGGCCGTCCATCCAGGACTTTTTGTGAAGATTTAACAACATCTTTTGCTCCAGTTCATTCTTCCTGTAATTTATACTGATAGAGTAATAATGACGGTTTAGACCGTGAATTAGGGCTTGCACTGAGGGCTTTTGTAAATGACCCAAGTTGGAAGTTGTCTGCCTCGGTTCCTGACCAAGTACCATCATGTTCGGGTTTATTAGTCTGAATGCATCTATGACAACTTTACCCTTCACAGACTGGATGGGGTCTACTACAACGGCGACAGCGCGTTCAGACAATGCTTCAAATGACTGCTGAGTGTTTATGTCAACCCCGGATAACCAGCATCCAAAACCAGGATGTGAATGGTACCTGTAACATATAAGGGAATCATTTCAGCATAAAACAAGACACTTCTTTGGAATAAAACAGTAATATTTGACTTTAACACCAACAATTTGTGGTCAATGCTAATGTGCAGTTTATTGAAAATGATTGTGATATTTTAACAATCATAAATTCATACCACTATTAGAATTGAAAGTATTTAACAAATCGACAAATAAAAAGACAAAGATAACTTAGGGCCGATTTTTCAATCCTCAGATAAACAGACAGATAGGGTTTATTCGACAGATAGCAAATACATCTGTTTTTCAATCGTCAGATAGGCCTTATTCGACGAATAACTCACTTATCTGAGGAATAATTCTATCTGACCGTTTGGGGGCCAGATAACGCCTTATACCTCAGATAAACAGTAAATTTGAGGTTAGTTTTCGTGCTTTCTAGTGTAAAATGGATATTTTCAAAACAATTGACGACACGGCCATCGAGGAAGAATCCATAATAAATGAATTATATAAATCCAAGTACCTAATAAAAAAAGAATTGATGAAATTCCACTCGAGAGAAGTTTCAACATTCTTTTTTCTTTGATAGAAACTAAACATTTTTTTTAATAAAAAAATCTATTGTTTGCTTGTAGGTCATACCTCTCGCTCGACTAAACAACACAATAAATAATAGTACTAGACTAAACTCACAAGCAGTTGAATCTTAGCTATATTGAACTTCGCAGAATGCTTTTTTGGTTTCCATATTAAGTAATTCCTTATTTTGAATCGAAAAATCACAAATACAAACACCACACCACACCACAGCATCCATAGCACACCCAAACAACCTCGTATTTAATGAATGACGGACCCGGGCCAGACCGCTTTTGTTTGACCATGATTGCCAGATGTCCGAAATCGAAGAAATTGTTTGTCCTGTTCTAATATTCGTTCATCCTCTATATTTGTTTCACCTTCGTGAAGTTAGCGTTTCCACAGATGAGATATTCGGTCAGTTAGTTACCCATAGAATAAATATTACTTGAAAAATTGACAATCACTTAACAGACGAATAAAGAGACTAATAACTTTATTCTTTGGTTAGCTATTCGTCTCTTTATCCGAGGATTGAAAAATCGGCCCTTAATTAAATAAAATGTTGAAGTAGTTATAACAAGTTGCTTACCATCCAACAACCATCTCTGGTCGTCCGGTTTGCTTCAACATGTCCAACATCTTAGCTTGGAAAACTGGATCTACTGCCTCTACAGAGACTCCAGTTCCCGTTTGGGGCATAGCAAACACATCAATGACCCGCACTGTGTAATCGTCTACAAATTCACCTAGAACAGAGCATGATAAGTTTTGGTCAGAATTTTGCCATGTCATCATCTGTCATCGCTCACTTTTTAGGAATTCAGTGAAAGTTTAGCTTCTTGTGTTCTAAACTTACCTAACATGAGGCCCATTACTTCCATGGGGACGCCAGCACGTCCATGCTTTAACATCTTCAATAGTGCCAAAGATGAAATATACACCTGTTCTGCTGTGTCTACCACAGGAGCATCAGTAGGTTGCGGCGCCTGTGAGAGACCTGGCACACCTCCGCCAAGACGTAATAGACGATCCATGTTTACTTATTTCGTTTACTTATTTCTACACACTAAAACAAGCAAAATAATTATGATAACACGAGGATAGAATCAAAACACCAAGTTTATACAAATACGGATAAATACCACAGATATTATAAAATGTTGATGGAAATTACTTACAGAGGGAAACTTATTATTTGTTACTTTATTAAATAGAAGTAGCACGAAAGCCAAAACTCCGGTGAAGTAAAAAAATGGATTAAATAAAATTGAAAGATTTAATGACAGCTCACGTCGAAAATGCAAGCTCACTAGCACACAGAGCAGATTATCACCACAGACAAACACAGATGAGTATATTGAGTTTACTAGGCTGCGGTCCGCATAACGATAATATCGATATTATTGCGATAATAGCCGATCCGCATGAACGTTAGCACTAAACGTGCTACTTTACAAGAGTAACGTTACTCATGCGATAGCTCATCGATTAGCCTGCTTGAATGCACCTACTCTATCTGTCATGTCTATTGCTTTGTCTCTATCTGTCAATGTCAGTCAAGAATCAAGATAATATTCATTCTTGTCTTGATTGCAAATTTATTTTAGGTTTTCATATAAACATAATAAAATGACGGAAAAATCAGTTTTACCACCCAATTTTTCGGATGGACCTCATGGTTTAGGTGATAAATCCTAAATCGACTAATTTCAGACATAGAGCTAAGTCTGCTAACCATTAATGTATGGTTAACAAACGTAGCTGAAAATATATATATTTTCACATGAATCTATCTATGTTCTCTTCTAGGTGATCCTGATGATAAAACCTTGCGAAAAGTTGAGATTGAAGTCATGATTCCTAAGATAATGAGAGAAAAAGCAAGAACTGAAAAGTGCATACAAGTTGTTTCCGATTTTGAGAAGTGCTGCAAAGATGCATCGTTATTAATGGTAGTGAAGTGTAGAAAAGAAAATTCGGCACTAAAAGGCTGTCTGAGCAACTGGTATAGAAATGACAAATTTAAGCAGCAGTGCACTGAAGAATATTTGAAACAGAGAAGTGAATACCGAAAAACTGGACTCAAAAAACCTATGAAAAGGGCTTAATATCACAATGTAGTTGTTAAATAGTGTAAATATAAACAATAATTTCAGTCATCATCATTTATTGCAAAAGGATTTTTTCTTGATAACATAATTTCCCTTACACTGTATGCATTCAAGTTCTCAGGAGTGTTAGGCAAATCTTCATCATTTTTTATTACTTCTACCATCAATACTTCCTGGAAAACGAATCAATATTAATACATATAGATCAGTCAACGCCCAAGCAGCCCGATCGGGGCACAACAATGGAAAATCTATTGTCACATTTTTCGGGGCTAAGGACTAACCCATCAGGTATGGGATGATGAGACACAATAGATATTTCATTGTTGTCTGGCCTCATGTTCAACAATAATCAACCTTCAGTTATAATCATATTACCTTTACTGTTGTTAATGCCATCCGAATATGACCTAGGACTGAAACCCAGTCTTGCTTCTGTTCCTGATCCTTAATAACAATTATGTAGTCTGCATGAGCAATAGAAGGTGCTTCTTTATATATCACTAAAACATAAATAGTTCTAGGTTTATATACAAATTGAGCATTTATTTATAATACAGAACTGCAGGTGGTAAATCAGTAAAATTTAAAAAAAGAACTCACAAAAATTACCACCGAATTTTACTCCCGATTTCACTATATATCCCTTAGACCGATAATAATGATACACAACATATTTATCAACAAATCTTTTATCAGTTTTCATAAACAATTCCCATAGTTGGTCAGTACTTAGTGCCTTTTCTTCATTATTTAATATTTGTAAACAACCCAATCCATATGATAAGAAAAATGCTTCTTCAAGAGTCAACATTAGTTTTTCTTGCACTCTAATCTTATTTATGCAACATTCGGGTTTTAATTTCTCAAAGTAGTTTTTTTCTTCGGAATCACTATTTGGCACTATCACTACAAGATCTTGTTTATCACAAGAATCTAATAAAGTTGGCTGATCCAAGTTTGAAATGCCTTCAGAGTGATCGCTAACTTCTTCTTCACTGGATACTAAATCAATAACATCCTTTTTTTTGTTATTCTCACTATCCCTTATAATGCTAGCAGCAAGTTCATCAATATCTCTAAAAAATGTGTCCGGTTCCGTGGTATCCAACCTTTGATTAAATTTTTGAAACCAATAATTTCTCTTCAGGAACTGCCTCTTACGCATAATACAAGGGCCGTTATCGTTTTGGGACATTTTAGGCTTGGAGCGTGATAAAGACCCTTTACCAAAACACCCCATATGATGCAGCATAGCCATTTCCTCTGGAGATCTTACTTCGACACTAAATCCATTGAAATAGCCAGTAAATATTATTCGCATGGTACTGTCTAAAGGAAACCTTAATGACTCAATTGCCATCGGAAATGAGTTATTTGGGTCATTAGTTTGACAACCATCTGATTGCTTAGTGGTCATTGTGTGTGATGTGACAAAAGAACTGGCCACTTTCCAAATTTATTTACAGTCAAATGTGTCACGTCACGGTTCTGAAGTGAAAGAACCAAATGTAATAAACTGCAACAACAAAAACAATTATTTAATACGAATTATTATGTTATGAACCTCTGATATTGTTGTTTAGCTTTAGTTAGAATGGATCAAGCAATTCAAGCAGAACTTGAAGACAAGAAATATGATTGTAAGTAAATAATAATTTACTCTCTAATCTTTGCACTTTACATTTTTGTGGAGAACTCAAACAGTGGTAGCTTTTATTTAATGTAACATTCTCGTAACGATAAACAACCTTATCTATATAAATCTTTGCACCATTGATATAAATTATTTTAAAACCTATTATAATTAAATATTTCTATTCGTTCGCAATCGCATTATGTACCTACATAACTAATTTAATAATTTTATTCATTCGCTGATCACAACAAAGTCACAAAAAAGGCAGAAAATTCAGAAAAAATTAACACTGGGTACATGCATTCCAACAGACTAATCGCTGAAACATCGGGTGCCATAGAGTATATTTTAAGCAAAGATTGTAATTTTATTTACCATATTTTACTTTCGATGGTTAAAATTAAATTCCAATGAACTCTTACCTACAGCCAGTCAAGTGGCATTTCTCGATCGAGATGGAGAGTCAACGACGCGTAACGCTTTTTATGAAAAAGTAGGTACAGTACGAGGCATGTATCTTGAAATTTTTTCGACGTAGTGGGGATAAGTTTGCGCATGTGCTCTTGTGAGCGACCAAAAGCGCGCGCCCCTCTCCCGCCGCCCGCGCCCCTCGCCGCTACGCATGCCCAAAATACGCGTTCCGCGCAATCCCCACCCGATTTCAAGATACACGGTTAATTTTTAAGTATATCTAAAATTGAAATGGGGTTTTCAGACCACGTAAATGAACAACTTATATTATGGGGCCAACCACGAAATCGCGAAAAAAAATCAGCTGTTCCATGCATTATAGTCGAGTCGATGTTGTACTTTTCTATGGAACAGCTGATATTTTTTTCGCTATTTCGTGGTTGGCCCCATAGTAAAAGTTGTTCATTTACGTGGTCTGAAATCCCCATTTCATTTTTAGATATAGTTAAAAATTAACCGTGTTTATGCCTCGTACTTACTCTTAGGATTTTGGAGCAAATTGATGATTTAATTAAATCCTATAGGTAGAGGGTAGGATGACGGGGGTGGGCAGCCCGCCCCGTGCGGCACTTTTTGGGGAGCGGCACAATTTTACAAAAAAAATAAAAAACATTGATTGTAACGATTTTGACCAAACCATCATCACCGTACAGCCCAGGAACGCGCGGCTACATAAAAGATTATGCACCGAAAAAAACTCGAAGAGTTAATTTTTAGTAAATAAATAAGGTAGGGGTAATGATTATTTTTTTTAAGGAAATTACAATTTTTCTTGACTTATAATAAAAATAGGGGGAGCGGCAAAATTCGGATCCACCCGGCAGGTCTACCGTCTAACTCTATCGGTTTGACTCTGGCTTTGGTTTTCGACGTCAGTGCACTGTCCGTCCTTGTCATCGTGTTATGATATGACAAGGACGGACAGAGCATTGCTATCGCTCTCAGAGGCGTCTCTAGCTCATGTAGCGCCCGAGTGCAATCATTACCCTAGCGCCCTCTAGTGCGTGCTGAGCAGCGCCGGCTCAAGGAAACTTGGCGCCCTAGGTAAAAGACTGGAACGCCCTATAACTACGACTACCTACGCTGAGCTTGTCAGAAAGAAAAGATTTCTTTTAAGAGCTAAATTTAATTTAACTCTTCCCTGCACTTAGTTTTTGCAGTTTTTTGAATGATGCCTTTATATTTATACTCATTGCTTGCATAGAAGTGGTCACGGTGTGCGTAGTGCGCCGCGCACTCCGGGCTGTAGGGCGATTTAATTCTGCCCCACGCTTAGTTTTTGTAAAATTACACAAGCGGTCAGTTTCCTGAAATATACCTTTATATTCACATCTAGTGTAGATGTCTAGTCACGGCGTGCGAAGTGCGCCGCGCGCTCCGGGCCATGCGGCGACTTAACTCTGCCCCACGCTTAATTTTTGTAAAATTACAAAAGTGGTCAGTTTCCTGAAATATCCCTTTATACTCACTTCTTGTGTAAATGTCTAGTCGTGGCGTGCCAAACACGCCGCGCGCTCCGGGTCATGCGCGAATGCGTATCGGTGGTGAGCAAGCTTGCATAGATTCGAAAAATAAATTGATTAAGTACCTACAGGAGTCACTCTTGGCAAAGCCGCACAGAGGGAGCCAAAGAGGCGCATGTAGCCCTCGAGCTATGCGGTTTGTCGCTTCTTCACAAGTGGGTACAAAGATATTAGGTATCTTTCAGGAAAATCTTACAAATGTATGAAGAAGATTCTACAAAGACTTAAAATTAAGTGGGATCGATGGTATTATGGGCTTTTTTACGTAGGTTAGTTTATACCATGGCCCTGGCCCGGCATCATGAGACGGGGGGCGCGTGGCCAGTGGCGCTCGGCGGCGCTCCTGAGACCGTGCGCCCGTGTGCCCCGCACACCCTGCACCATAGGTAAAGATGCCTCTGATCGCTCTAGCTAAAGCTTTGAGTTAGGCGGTAGGGCCCCCGGGTGGCACAATTAAGATGCACATTTGTCTGACGCCACGTTAACATATGTTAACACGCCGTCATGTGACATCGGTTTTCGTACTAAATGTATGCACTAGGTTCACACTTATCTTATAACACGTCGCTGACGCGACCAAATCCCACATCAGATTGCATTGTATTGCGTGTTAACACGTGTTATGACGCGTGCGATGCTTTAGTAGGGATGAAAGGTGTTTTCAATATCGATAAAAATATAGATATTTATCGATAATATTTATATGTATAATTTTAAATAATTTCGTATGAAGAGGTGGGGCATTTTATAAATAAATTCATGTTTTTATTTTGTTTGATCGACATCAATATAAGGTAATGAAAAAAAGCTGCATAGTCAGAATTTATTTTTAAATTAGAATATTTTTATTATTTGGTGATGTCGCTTCCAAAAATCTTATCCCTATAAGCAAAAAAATATTCAACAGTGCAAATCTATCATGGGCAGTTTTCGAAATAGGTGGCTGATTCTATGAAAAATGTTATTTTTGATAGTAAATTTTATTTTTCTGAAACTCGTGTCAGTACTTCTATTTTATGCTAAAAATATGTCTTGGGCAAAGATATGCTATTTAATGTTAAAGGCACTCAAAATAATTGAGTATTTTTGAAAATTGTGTTGCCAATAATGACGATTTGTGACAATAATGACGTAATTGTAGTAAATGATGACATGGTGGTTGCTGAAATGATGTATAATTGAGCTTAGAATAGAGATAGGTGATCATTATATTATAATTAATGGTACCTATTACATATTATTATATGTTAAAACTTCGATCAAGAATACACTAGATAACGCTCCACTAACTTAAACAGCACGCAAAAACGGCACCTCGAAATAATTCCCTTCTTACAAACTGGGCGCTTATTATGTACAAAATCAAATCTTTCATTACTTATTTTGTACAAAATAAGCTTATTTTGTACAAAGTCACATTTATTATTATTTATTTTGTACAAAATAAGCGCCCAGTTTGTAAGCGTGGTGTTATTTCGAGGTGTCATTTTTGCGTGCTGTTTTAGATCGTGAAACGTTATCTAGGATATTCTTGATCGATGTGTTACAGATAGTGATAGACATCTAAAAGGTGGAAATAAGAAGCATTAATATACTAACACCCAATTGCACTAAACTTAAGAATCGCCTAAGTCTTTTCTTAACTACAACTCGACCAAGTTAAGTAGGCGAATGACAGCTACATGACCGCTAAGTTTGACACCGTTTTAATTTGGTCGTGTTGTAGTTAGGAACAGACTTAGGCGATCCTTAAGTTTAGTGCAATCGGGTGTAAGTACATCTTTTTTTTTTTTTATTACTTTTGACAAAAGGTAACATTTATAAGCTTTCCATTGTATTAAGCGTCCCCGCTGACGGGCGATTAATCGCAGTGTCGGCAGTAAAAATATCGCTTGTTGAAATATCGCTCGTGTGAATCACTTATGTACGATTCAAACAGACCAGCCAGAGTCGGAAGGCATTTTACCTTTGCCAGAGGAAAATAAAGCGTCTCTGCAGGTAGTTAATTCCATATTTGCATGAAACCGCGGCAGCCGGTCGGCTCCGTCCGCAAGCCGCGGCAGCCGGTCGGCACAGCCAGCAATATGAAATTTAACTAATGTATCTTCGATCATTTATTCCTGAGGATAATGCATCACAATGGCTTTTGTAGCACACCTCAAACTCCCCCAAAACGCTAAAAGTCCCCCATTACTCATGACTTGTCATTTAGTCTGGCATGATTTGTCAAATGGTAAACATGCCGAAGTGCTCTATAGTGGTGGGCGACTCGGGTCAAATAACTCGGTTAACTCGAGTTACTTCTCCAACCCGTCAACTCGGGTTGGTTTTTTTCTAGCCCGGGTCAACTCGGTTGACGCGCCAAGCGGGCCGCTCACGTGGTGCGTACGTGTCTTACCAACCGAGTCAACCCGGGCTAGGACAAAATCACCGGCCGGGCCAACTCGATTCGATGTGTGGCATTGTATTACTGCTCGCTCGCACTCGCCTCGCGGCACGCCGCTCTCCCCCCGACCGCGTTGTATCACCTTTTTAATGATGTTTAGAAATTTCTAAATATTTTTGTTATTATATTTTAATTTTGCAAAAGAAAAACTTTAGTTAAGTTAAGCGTAACTTGTGCCTCTCTATTACATACTCTGAGATATGTAATTTTTTTTTTAATTTTTTTATGCCAAATAATTGGTTTAATGATGAATAATTAATAATAATCGCTAAGACTGATGATAATTTAGTTTAATTATCAGTCTTAGCAATATTTAAAATTTTCATAATAATAAAAAGCTTCATTTAGGTATTAATCTCTGTACCTAACTAATGCGCATTAGTTAATGACTAACAGTTGATTAATTAAAACTATTTGCTATTACTATAATTCAAATCCTGATCTCTTAGACTCTTTTACTTTGCAACTTGCAAAGGCAACCGAGTTGGTTCGGTTCAATATTTATCAAAAACAAACAAAACGAGTTGAAGCCCGGATTGATTCAACATAGATTTCAACTCGGATAACTCGAGTTGAAAAAAAATTGCGACTCGTCGGCGCTCGGATGGCGCTCGGCGGCCCATATCACTGAACCGAGTTGACCCGAGTTGAAGCCCGGCGGGCTGATTATCTAATTAGAAACCACCTAGCGACCGGTTGCAGTTCATAGATGATAGTGATCCATTGCTACTTCTTATTGGATTAAAAAAAAACATACCAAAGAAAAGTAGCAATGTATGTGGAATGAAACCGGTCGCTAAATAGTTTATTTTTAGATAATCAGCAGGCTGGTCAGCATTAATTTCAACTCGTGTGACCCGAGTCGAAAAAATAGCGACTCGGCCCATCGCTAGTGCTCTATGGCAAATTGGGAAAATCACAACTCAATTCGTTAAAAAAAAGGTGTTATGTATCATCGGTAAGAAAAAAATTTAAGATCGAGTTCATGCAAAAACTAGCTTGAAATTCACTTTAGTTATTTAAATTTTAAAATGTAAAACTCAAATACCAACGGTTCTTGATGTAATAGGAACAAAGTCAAAATTCAAATGAATGGAGACGCCAATCATAACATATTTTTTTTCCGTAAAGTAATTAATTTTCAATTGCTTTTCTTTGTAAAGTATTCCATACAACTATGAATTAAAAGAAAAACGGCGAAAGTTAGTGTCAAGATATTAATTTTAATTCCTACGTCATTGTGTGTAAACTTTTGTTAGATTCTGAATATTCTGATTCTGATAGAATGTAAAGGTTGAGGTCATTATTTAATTTGTTGACTTTCTGTATGATCTTAAATAATAGTTTAGACTCCAGTATCGCGATTTTGCATCTATATTTATTTGTGACTAGCTTCCGCCGGCAACTTCGACCGCGTTGACATTCAGATAATTTTTATGGAACGCCCTTTTGATTGGTGTAGTATTTGTATCTTTCCTATCTATGGAATAGATAGATATTATACTCTATCTCACACGCACAAGAGGGCACCACTGCTAGCTGTCACTGTCCCTTTGGATTGGATTGTGATGACAGGTGTTTATATTGGATGGACGCCGAGTAAAATACCAGAAGTACTGGTGGTTTCCTAGTGTACTAAAGAGCAACGATTTAATCAAGGCTTTAAACTATCTGTGTCCCGAATTTCATCCGAATTCGTTTAGCCGTTTTCGTGTGATTCAGTAACAAATATTTATTTATTTAACTCTTCATGCACATTGTACATAGGTGGACTTAATGCCTTAGGCATTTTCTACCAGTCAACCTTAGGGTGAAGTGGAGATAGTAATGTGGTAAGGTGCAAACCAGTGTTAAACCAAAAAAGCAAAAAAAAATAACATATTCAATACAACGTAATAAATTATAGACCAGAATAATTATATATAACATGATATACTATACTTACATAGATAAATACATAATACATACAAATTATTATATATATGTATATACATGATGCCATGAAAAGACGTACATTCCACTTCCCTGTTTGGGCGCGACTGACGGTCAAGTGAAGCGGTTCGCGCCTCGCGCGTTCGTGCCGGCTGGCGGACGCTTGGTTCCTTCCGAAGAAGAGGGAATCTACCTACCCACAGGCCGTCATTTTGCCACTATTTACAGACTTAACCCAGATCGTGCTAAACAGCTTGTATTTCTTCACCATAATTTACTTCTTTTGAATTATGAATATTAATTCTTCTACTGATTCATGTTTAATTTCAATAAATGTCCGTTCTTGAAATAACTTTTTTAGAATTTTATCCTAGACCTAATTACCTGGCAGAGCCGGGTATTCGGTGCCATTACCCGGTACCCGGCGGATCCTGAATAAATGCCGGATCCACACCGGGTACCCGTCCTACCTATCTCTAATTTACAATATTATCAGGTATATCAATTTTGATCCCTACATCTTGGCATTTTTGCATTTACCTATAAAAAGCTTCCCAAACCCGTCGTACCCACTCCAGTTCATATTGGGAACACTACAGTCGACGGTGTTGACCATTACGTATATAAGTACCTAGTACAGACAGTCCAGTTAAGTAAGTCCAACTTAGAGAAAGATTGCTCGTCGAATTCAGATCGGATAGGCAACATTTGGAAAGTTTCGAAAAAATCTTCGTCTCGCATCCAACATACCTCAATGTCTCAAGACGTAAGCCATTGACCAGTGTGTGTTGCCAGACTTGCCAGTGATGAGTTACGGCAGTGAAACGAGGTCACGAAACTATGGGTCTCATAAGAAGGCTCAAGATCACCCAGCGTCCAATAGAGACAGCTATGCTCGGCGTTTCCCTGCGTGATCAAATCGGAAATCCGTAAGAAAACTAAAGTACCGACATTGCCCAAAGACTTCGAACATATCTGTATTGTGTGTGGTAGGCAGGTCGTTACGTTTCTTCCTAACATAGAAGTATTTGTATAAATATTGTTACGGACGCAGGGTACGGGATTGGAAGGAAAACACTGTGATTGCAGATACGACGCTTTATTATCAAAAACACATTCACAAACTCTGAATGTCGTGGTCCGCTCTTCTGTGTGGTGTAGTCTTCTTGCGAACGACGTAGCCACCCAGCGCTGTTACTCGTTGACATTCCACTTCTTAACCTCTGATATCGCGGTCCGCCCTTCCAAGTAGCGTCACATCCGAACGACGTAGCCTCTCAGCGCTGCTGAACTCGACGACATCCTCTTCTACTCCTCCGTGCTAGCACCAACTACTGCTAGATCTCACCTCCAAACTTCACTTAATCACCACTTCTTCATCTTCCTCTTCTACTGAATACTTCTTCACTACCACTTTACAACTTCTTCATCTTTACCTTCTTCTTTACTGACCTACCACTTCTTAACGACTACATCGATTGTGCGTTTCGCCGCTGCTTATATACCCATTAGAAACCTTCTAGTAACTCGAATTCTGATAGTCATTTCGTTCTTCTTTTCGTTTGTCTTTTGTAACCGTTTCCTGTCCTTTTTCATCTTTTCTATTATTTCCCGACGATACTAGAATGTTCTATTTCTCTATCAAATATGTAAATAAACCTTGTATAAACATGTAAACATTCTAGAAATATCGTAAAAACCATCAAAATGCCTTGGTCCGACAGAGAATCGAACCGCGGGCTCTTGTGTATAAGGCGAGCAGCCACACCACTACGCCACGGTGACTTGACAGCCAGCGGCTAAATTGGTCATCGCTTGATGCTATCTGTCTCAACTACGTAATGTGACGTCACGGCCGTCACAATATGGTTGAGCGAAGCGATGGCTGGTTCTGTCAGAGAGTAAATTTAAAAACATGTAATAAAATAAAAAAACCTTCCCGAAAAAATATAGATAAAATCGCATCAAACCCCATTGCACAGGTACTTTAGAAGAATTAAACGAACAAACAGACAGACGCGGAAGGCGACAATTTTATATATTATGAGTAGAATCACCTCCAAAGAATTCTAAAAATCTGATGGGAAAAAAATAATAAAATATAGCATTTTGCTACTCCACTGCTTATTTGTTCTTGAAAGCCAACTAGCTGTTTGTTTTACATTACTGCTTCATGACTGAAGAAATTTTATAGGACTTAAGTGTCAGCAGCAATGTAAGGACAGAGCCAGTCGAAGCATAATATCAATAATATGGTGAAATTCGAAGCATGTGCCACATTTCAGTTTTGTTATTGTATGGCCTGCTGCATCCTTGGTATCTGATCAAAGTACTGTATGCACCAGGCGCGGTCCGAGGGGGGGGGGTCACAGGAGACATGACCCCCCCCCCCCCCCAAAATCGTACAATAGAAAAAGCTTCTAAAAATTTACAGAAAAGCAATTATTACTATTAGAGACCCCCCCCCCCCCCCCCCAAATTTCAGGCTGCGACCGCACCTGGTATGCACGCTTTATTTTCCTCTGGCAGAGGTAAAATGCGTTGCGATGCGGGCCGGTTGGTTTGAATTGTACATTAGTCTGCTGGAATGCACCCAATCATTCATTGCTGTCAATCAACCGTCAATATTTGGTTTGCCATGTCAGCCATTCACACAGATTAGGTATTAGTTGTCAATCATTATGCATAGACTAACTAATATTTTATACTGAAATGTCATTACAAAATTTTCAAATCTGTGTGTTGGTATTAATTTAAGTGTTGACAATCTAAAATCTAATAGCTCTGTCTTTTTCTTTCTTAGCACGTCGAGTGTTTGTTAGAGAAGGTAAGCTAATATTATCATTAACAGTGTGGCCAACTTCACACAGCATAGTCACAAGATCGCTCAGCTGAGGATATCTGTCTTGTCTCCGTTTTCAATTTACAAAATTGAGGGAGTAAAAAAATTTGATTCCAAGTTTTAAACAAAATTAATTTTAGCCAAAATGGCTAACATTAACGATGTAAATGTCAGCAAACTTATCCCAACGCTGGGAGACGATAAAATCGGTAAGTGTTCAGCTAATACGCCTTTGTTTATTCCTAAGCGCTTGCTTTCTATGATTGTGGGATGACTTAAAAAATGTATTTTAGATATGATTGCCGCCACCAGTGTCCTGCAAATACGGGCCAGTGAAATTCGCCAATCTCAGATCAATTGGCAATCTTACTTGCAGTAAGTATCGATTTTCGTGACGTCATTAGTTTATTGCTATAGTTGGTTCTTAAAAAAAACTTTGATGCTAGGTCCCAAATGATCACGCAGCGTGATCATGACTTCATCGTAAACTTGGACCAGCGCGGTCAGAAAAATCTGCCTGATCAAAACCCTGAAATATGCGCTGATGTCTTCCTCAATCTGCTCACCCATATCAGCAAGGACCACACAATCCAGTATGTGCTTGTGCTGATTGATGATATTCTTTCGGTGAGTTAACCTTTAAGTGGGTACAGATACCGGCACCTAACTTAGCAAGACAAAGATAAGACAAAAGATTAGCAGCAGCTACTAACACTAAACTCGGTGCATCTTTTGTCTCATCTTTGTCTTGCCAAGTTAGGTACTGGTATCTGTACATGTATAATATAAGGTAACTAGCGATGCCCAGGACATTGTCTGCGTGGAATGTTTTTTTTTCTATACTTTGGAAACAAAACATTTTTTTGGGATGAAAGGTACCTTATGTCCTTTGTGTATGAAAAATTTCATGATAGTCGGTTGAGCAGTAAAGGCATGAAGGAGTAACAAACAAACAGACTTATCCATTTATAATATTAGTGAGGATGTTCAGTCACATGGGGTCCATAAGTATCCCTATAAATGTTTATTATATATTTTGAATATTTTTGAAAAACACTTAAGTTTCACTTCAGACTACAAGAACAGACATATTAATGTTTATAAAAACTATTTATTATCTGTTATAGTAGAGAACATTTTACAAAATTAGGTACTGTAAGCAAAGAAAAGGGAAAAGATTGGAAAATTTATTTATTCTTAAAAATGTGTAAAAATTTATTAAAAGATACATTAGTAATGTCAATATTGATATAAAATAGACCAACAAGCTAGTCCAGACATCTTAACTGACAAGAAGAAATACTATTACTTGAAATAGAAACTACTAATTATTACTTACAATGAAATTGTACTTATAAATAAATATCTTTTTCTTACTTGCAGGAAGATAAGTCAAGAGTGAAGATCTTTCGAGAGAATAGATTTGCCACGGGGAATGTTTGGCAGCCATTCTTAAACCTACTGAACCGGCAAGATGAATTTGTCCAGCACATGACAGCTCGCATCATCGCCAAGCTGGCCTGCTGGCATCCGCAGCTGATGGACAAGAGTGACCTACACTTCTATCTCTCATGGCTTAAGGATCAATTGAAGTCTAACGTAAGGTTTCTTGAACAGTCAACTTTTAACTCAATTTAAAAAACTTTTCTCATACATCAATGTTTCAGTATAGTTTTGAGAAAAGCATACTGCATGTTGTTTAATATTTTTTAGCAGAATGCATTTTTCTGCATGAAGATTAGCATGTCTTTTTAGATGATAAGTACTTATTTATTTTGTGATGTCATGCTGGGGTCATTTCAACCATGTCATCTTTAATGCTTTGCTACTTACAACTAACTTAGACACTAGTTTGTTGGAATTTTCTTGTATCACATCACATCTGTCCTTTTAAGTTATAGTTAATATTGTTTTTTTCAGTAATATTAGCACCTTATTAATTGAATCATACAAACAGGTATTAAATGGTACTAAGGGAATTCACATAATATTTACACTCAGTTTTCAATAGGTACTATAACAATTCATAAATTATACCATAATTAAAACAATAACATCACATTAAAGTGTACTTAATAAAATCTAGAATTTCTAATAACTATCGATAGCGAATGACAATAAATTTTAAAATAAAAAACAAACTGTTATTTCTTTCCTATTAATATTAAGATCAATCAATAATTATTTATGTTATTGTCATTCGCTGTAGAAAATTACATGAATATTAATTCATTTACTATTTTAGTTCTTTGATAAGATACATGCATATTATTAAATTCTGTAAAATATTCAGTGCTATGGTATCATAATATAATTAATTTTCAAAGTCTATAATATTTTTTCTGATTTTATCTATAATGCAAAACAATGCTCTGGCTTTGGAAGAACTATATTCTTTGAGAATATATCTTTTATGGGAAACTATTCTATTATGAATGTTTAAGGATCATGGTGCATCCTCAGACATTATTTATTGAGCAGCAACATTTATTTTTAATACTGATAACTTATGTTTCCCATTGTTGATGTTGTCTATGACATATATTACCATAATTGCAAAGTAAGATTAATATTATAAAATACTCTATGTACAAATTCTATTCTCAAATCATAGGTATCATGAACTTACATAATCCTTATCAGGTATGAAGAGGAGGAGAGATACAAAAACAGTGACTTTCGACCTAATCTATAAAAAAAACTACAGTAACCACAGAACACACTTTAAAAAATCTACAAATCATAATCTTAATTAGATTTTTGTTGTTCTATATTTCAACTGTTAAAAATATTCAGAACATTATTATCTACATAGAAAGGCATTTAGAAAAATATAATAATTCAGAGTAGGTAGTCTAAATTAATCTGCTTTTAACTCTAATCTAAACCACCGAAAATTAACACTCCGTTGCGAGCATCACGCGTAAGCATCACGCATCGTGGGGATTCGGTGACAGTACTGTCAACTGAAAGGTTTGTTTTCTGGCAAGGCGGAGCAAATGACTGTCGACTTAGAGCAGGCAGAGCAGGTTATGTTGGAGCATGAGAAACAACATTTTGCTGCCGATAAACCCATCAAACATCAACACCAACACAAGAATAAGCCCGCTGATGACACTCAGGAGAAGTACTCGACCCTATACAGTTCATTCGATGAATTGAAACCCCACGAGGAATTGCCACCGAGCCTCCATAAGGTACTCCTGTGTCCAACATACAAAACAATGTGTTAAACCAAATTATTGTTGTAGACTAGGATGTCAACTAACATGTATGTGAAAGTCACTAAAATACGATGTAAGTAATAATAAAAATGTACCATACCTGATAACCAAAATATGCATGCCGCTCGCTCTCGCTCAGCAGAACTGGATTCACTAAACTTTAACATAAACTTGTGTCAAGCCACTGTTTGGTGAGGGATGCTTATCTAGTTAATGCATGCAGATATCGATGAAGCTTTATGTAATTGTCTTATTTCTTTTATTAGGTAATATTTTTGACTGTTTGTTTGTGACTACTGCTTTACTGTATATTTTGTATGATAATCATGTTTTTAACAGTAGTTAGTGTTATGTATCAACACTTTACAACACTTTGGTAATTGATACAGCACAAGGCACAATGTTTCTCATCTCTGCCTCCTGTAGGTTGATTGTCTAACTTTGTTGCAATCAACTTTGACTCGGGGTCTGACCCCGAATTACGTAAAGCTGTTGCTAACAATTCTCGATTGAAATCGCAGTTGCATTGCTGCTTTAATTAAGATAGTTGTCACATTGGTTCTTACTAAAGCAGCAATTTTTATTATTATTATTTTATTTATTATAAACAAAGAAGTATACAATATGGGGTTACAAAATAGTCCCACAAAACCAACTAGTCGGTTTGACTGTGGGATCTTCAGTTTCTTTTAGTTTATACTATAATAGACTGGACTTAATTTAAGTTTTGAAGCATGTGTTTTTTTAACAATGTTTAAAATTTATTTTTAACTGGCTTGTGTCTAATATCCGCTGGCAGGCCATTCAGTAAATAGGGCAGACGTTTTTTAATAGTTCTATCACCATAATAGTTATTCACCCTAGGTACCTCAAACTTGCCCACGGATATTGACCTCGTCTCGTGGTTGTGTTTGATAAGTGCTAGGTTGTGCGTTTGATTGCCATGTTATTGTAATGTCACTGCGATTTCTGTCAAAGTTGATTGCAACAAAGTTAGACAATCAGCCTTCAGATTATGTAACTCGGTTGCTAACAAATTTTTATTGAAACTGACAGAAGTCTCAGTTACATTGCTGCTTTAGTAAGAATCAATGTGATAACTATGTTACTTAAAGCAGCAATGTAACTGCCGTTTTTGTCAGTTACAATTAGAACTTGATTGCAACAGAATTACAAAATCAGAGGGCTGTTAAAAGTTTATTATCTTTTATTTATTTTTTTCTTTCTCCTTTCTCTATCTGCAACAACCTTTAGTTAGCTAGGCTATTAGTTACAATTATTTTATGACCAAACTCAATTAGGTAATTCACTATATGCTGGATGCCAAATTAAATCTCAAAACTTGTCCATACTATTGCGAAAAAAAATAAACTCTTAATGGCATCTTTATTATTGTACTAGCGGCCGCCCGCGACTTCGTCTGCGTGGAAAGTTTTTTTACTATCTCTCGGGAACAATACTTTTTTTCTGGATGAAAGGTACCCTATGTCCTTCTCTGTACCCCTGACAACGTGTATGCAAAATTTCATCATGATCGGTTCAGTAGTTAAGACGTGAAGGCGTAACAAACAAACAAACGCGGACTTTCGCATTTATAATATTAATAAGGATTATTTCACTTCATTTCCACTTGACATAAACTCTTGTCCCTAATTACCACAAATTTTTTTCAAACTTCTAGGTTTACTACTGTGTTCGTGGTTACATAATTTAAATGTGGTGGTAATACAAATGTGTATAGCTTAAAATTACAATACGATTGCTTGCGTGGACAGAACAATGACTACATCCAGTCGGTGGCGCGCTGCCTGCAGATGATGCTGCGTACCGATGAGTACCGCTTCGCTTTCCTGTCTGTCGACGGCATCTCCACTTTGCTGTCAATCCTCGCCTCAAGGGTTAACTTCCAGGTAATTTACGTAAATTAAATATCAAGAATAGTTCAGCCCCCCTAGCATGACCAGCGACATTATAGAGACATGATATATAGCGTTTTATCGTCACTCAACTGTCAAAATCCGGTGGCTTTTGACAGCTAAACGTGATAAATCGCTATATCATATCCCGTTTCGGTGGTCATGCTAGGGGGGCCGTTCTTTAGCTCTACCATGAGTTTTTGCAAACTGTTATCTATCGAATATACTGCTCACATTCAATACAAGTGGAAGCGAGAAAACGTGTTAACGTTAACGTGTGACGTAATTTATGGACGGCCCCTTATTCCGTGTCGGTGAGAGGGTGTCCGCGTGCTTTGCTCGAGCGCACGTAGTAGTATACTGCCCGGCATTTATATTGGCAAGAAAATGAAAGAGACAAAAGATGCGCAGTAGCCATAAACTTAGTGTTTATGGCTACTGCGCATCTTATGTCTCTTTCATTCTCTTGCCAATATATATGCCGGCATCTGTACTAAGCTTGACTTCTGTCCTCTCTCTATTTTGCTTTATTTATGGCATCGCGGTAGTATAAGTACTACCGTGTACAGAAAGGAAACTCTCCGCCCCGCCCCACAATCAATTACCTCACCCCACCGGCGCCCACCGCGCGAGTTCGTGTGCCGATCCGTGTGCTCATTCAATGAGGGCTAACGCGTATGAATTCACCGCTAGAGGCGCTGGTGTTGCGTGAGGTCTTCGAAACGTCAAATTTCATACTTTGTGTGTAAGCTACGCGCGTTTATTTCTAAAATAAATAAAATGTTGTGATTATTTTGCAATCAAAAAGGCAAATATTAATGAAGGGGTCAATGAGCGTCAGTGCTTTAAAAGCGTAGCTAATAAAAAGAGGTTTTTCAGATCAAAACGGTACTGCACAACATTCCGGCATGCTGGATATTTTTAATAAATTGATATTATCTAAGATTTCTTTAGTTTTACACCCGTAAGGCCGCAGGGGCCGTAGTAAACAAACTTTTACAGGACCTCTCGCGACTGTGGCGCCAACTGGTGAGCTAAAAAACGGTAGCCCTCATTGCTTTAGACTTCACGCACACAGCTGCGCGTGTGCAAAAACGTCACTGTACAGTACTAGGCAAATATCTGGAAATCGGGTGGGGTTTGCGAGGATTTTGGGCATGCGTAGCGGTGAGGGCGTGGGCGGCGGGAGAGGGTCCCGCGCTATTGGTCACTCACAAGAGCACATGCGCGAACCTATCCCCACTCCGACGAAAAAATTTCAAGATATATGCCTCGTACTGTAGCGTCTGTGTAATAGGTAGTTGAAACGCGACGCTTGTATGGAGTGCCCGGGGTGTGGTTTAAACCACACCCTGGTCTGGGCACTCCAAAGAGACTCCATACAACCGCCCGTTATAAACAGATGACGTCAAGTCAAATGATGTTTTTGTACACGCGCAACTGTGTGTATAAGTCTAGGGCTACCGTACAGTTTGTAAACATTCAAGCGGGAATTATATTAGGCCGACGTGGGCCACGTACGCCGATCTGGGCGCGTCGGTCCCCATGCATTTTACATAGAGGATAGTCGTTTAGAGCTACACTACATCCACGCCTTGCGACGCGATACCACGTCACTCGACGCAACGAAAAATATGTCTTATGACACGTCCATAGAGTACATTATCGATCGCACCCAGATCGGTGTACGTGGCCCACGTCGGCCTTATGTAATTCCCGCTTTAATCTCGACAGTGAAGGCAAGGACGCGGGGCGTAGTGAATCATTGCGCACCGCGTCTTTGGCAGTCGGTAACTGTGATCGCGGGTGGGGGCGCATTCAGCGGGAGGCAGGGAGCGGCCATACTGTACGCCAGTACTCATTTTAATACTATGGTTTAAACGTTTATATGTTTAAACCATAGTAAACGTACTAACGCTTAAGTCATACTAATGACTACGTAGTCGAAATTGCTTTGAATGATTTGGATCATCAATATTCACAATCGTATAGAAGCATTTCTCTTTAATCGCTATCGTAATTTACTACGCTACGAATTGATTTCGTGATTTTTCCGCCCAGTATGCCAAATCGGTCTCGCTCCGGCGCGCGACATTTTCTCATTGCTATCTCGCTTAACGCTTATAGCGCCTTAACTTGTTCTAGGTGCAATACCAGCTCGTGTTCTGTCTGTGGGTGCTCACGTTCAACCCGCTGTTGGCCGAGAAAATGAACAAGTTCAACGCCATTCCCATCTTGGCCGACATCTTGAGTGACTCGGTCAAAGAGAAGGTCACACGCATCGTGCTCGCTGTCTTCCGCAACTTGATCGAGAAGCCTGAAGACCCTCAGGTACCACCTTCACTTCATATCACCCCATCTTTACTTCTGCCATGTCCTTGTGTCTAGGCAATGGTTGGTCTTAGTGCCGTAGCAGTTGCAACGTCAGATTTTTTATAACTTTTTTATTTGAATATCAGAATGTGAAACATAACAAAATTGAATAGTTACCTATTTTAGTGTCAGTTTGGCAGATCTCGTATTATTAAAAAAAAACGGTCAAGAGCGAGTCGGACTCGCGCACCGAGGGTTCCGTACCATCATAATTGCACCATCAAACCACACTGCAGAATAGAATAATAAAATTAGTATTGCAGTTTTAGGTCAGCGCCATCTCTTGACCGATAGTGGAACTAATGTTCACTTTTTTAGAAATGTGATAATTTCTAAAAAAATGTGCTATATTGAGACATCGTTTTATTTTTACTGTAATCTTTATATAAACTGCTATCACATAGAATTATTTCAAAATTTTTCTCTTTGCAAACTTCGGAGATAAGGGGAGGGGGGGAATGGTATTTTTTTTACATTTTTCATCATAAGTCGAAAACTATCACACACCATAAGGGTTCCTTTTTACCATTTTGGTACGGAACCCTAAAAAACACAAATGCATGCATGTATTGTAATAACGCCGCATAAAAGATTCAATTAGTACTTATTTTCACTCCTTTCAATATGCTTTACAAGACGAAATGAAACTATCAATGAAAGACGACTTCATTTACTTTAGAATTGTGGCAGTAAAGAGCTACGCAGCACCGCCGAAAGACTTCGTTGATATACGAATTACAGTCGTATTCTACAGTTTCTAAGGTCGACTATCAATAGAATGAATAGTCTTTTCGCCATCACTCCGTCGGTTTGCACTGATTCTTAGGCTCATATTTATAAACCGCTCTCAACGTTAAGAACTATCTTAAGATCATACCTGAGATGCTGTTCCTATAAGAAGTCGAGTACGAACCACTATTGCAACGATTTTTATATATTACCAGGTAGCCAAGGAGCACTGCATCGCCATGGTGCAGTGCAAGGTTCTGAAGCAGCTATCCATCTTGGAACAGAAGCGTTCAGACGACGAGGACATAATGAACGACGTGGAGTTCCTCAACGAGCGGCTGCAGGCCTCCGTGCAGGACCTCAGCTCCTTTGATCAGTACGCCACCGAGGTCAAGAGTGGACGGTAAGTTGGATTAGTTACTAACATAGGCAGCGAACAAAAATGTATAGAAATATAGTTACAAACAAACATTGCTTGAAAAATGGCACCACGGGGCCGAAAAAGTACAACCCGCTCAGCTATAGTTGGGCCAGCCAGCCACACACCCGGTGCCCGACTTTAACGTTCTTTACAATAATTGCAGTTTGTATTGTAGAGAATAGAGAGAAAAAGAAAGTTTATTAGAAATGACGTCCTGTGTAGTCAAATGGTGTGCAGTAAAAATATACAGAAATAACATATCATATTTTTTCGTTTAAGTTTAGAAAATATCTATGAGTATACATATTATGGTCGATAATAAGCAACCAGTGCTCGGACGCTTTGTGCTGCATAATTAAATGCGAGCATTTTCAGCTCCATCCACTTAGTTATACTTTTCGTGTGGTGCCATTTTTTGAGCGCAACGCTTGTTGTTCCATGGATTTTAGTTCGCTGATCATAGGCGTAGCCAGGCCAAATTTTCGGAAGAGGTCAAGGCCAGTTTTTAAAGGGGTCGGTCGGTATGTTAAAAAAACTCTTGATAGAAAAAAAGATTTTACGAAGTATGTCTTCATTTCGGGAGGAGGGGGGATTTGAACCCCCAAATCCCCCCCTTGCTACGCCCATAATTACTATCTTATACCTTTAACCTTATAGGGTTTTGCTTATTTGGTCTGGTTTTAATGAAAATTCCAAACAAATAGATGACGGTTGTCTGGGACGAGAAGAAAAGGTTATTGTGTCGATTTTAGCAGTCGCATTAAATTGGTTCATTATAAAAAGATTAAAGAGAAGAATACCACTGACCGAAAATACGATTTCATTAGTATTGTAATTTAAAATCGACGCAGTTGTAAAGTATAAGGTCAATCATGACATCTTTCATCCATTGCAGAAGTCTAGCATTAATAAATACATATTCTTTTTAGGCTCGAATGGTCTCCAGTCCACAAGTCCGCTAAGTTCTGGCGCGAGAACGCGGTGCGCCTCAACGAGCGCGGACAGGAACTCCTACGCACGCTCGTACATTTACTGGAGAAGAGCCGCGACCCCGTAGTACTGGCCGTGGCCTGCTACGACGTGGGCGAGTACGTGCGCCACTACCCGCGCGGCAAGCAGTACGTGTCCCTCATACTAACTATGTAGTGTAACTCCCGCCACCGTACACTGCTGCACAAGAGCCGCGACCCCGTAGTACTGGCCGTGGCCTGCTACGACGTGGGCGAGTACGTGCGCCACTACCCGCGCGGCAAGCAGTACGTGTCCCTCATACTAACTATGTAGTGTAACTCCCGCCACCGTACACTGCTGCACAAGAGCCGCGACCCCGTAGTACTGGCCGTGGCCTGCTACGACGTGGGCGAGTACGTGCGCCACCAGCAGTACGTGTTCCGCCTCATACTATCTATTTAGTGTTAGACATAGCCGATTATATTATAAGTCGTGTTTCCAAATCTTGGTTCATATCACAGATTACATAATACTATAGTACAGATACCTCATCCCATACTAAAGAAATGGCCATCGTAAGGCGACTATCTGGGCGATTAGACATGTTTTTCTTGTAGAATTCTAGATGGCACCGCCATCGTCGCAGCATGCTTAGCACAGATAGCAACAAACTTAACCGAATTTTCAAAGAAAGTACAAATTATTGCCGATAGATGTCGCTCAATTTTTATTGAAATTTGTTTAAAAAACCCTTCATTTTACTGTTTCATTGCAATTTTGCATTGAGTGATTTTTTTAAGAAGCAATTTAAAAGTTTGATGACTTTTTTATCTGTATTTGAATATTACAAAAACAAATCGAAGCAGGTACCGCCAACTAGTGAGGTAAATTTAAACTAATTCCACATTAGTTTATATTCACCTTACTAGATGGCGGTACCTGCTAACTAAGCCACATCTGATGTACTAAATGGGACCCCATGGTTCATATTGATTGTTCGGGGCTAGCGACTGTGTGAATGAGGGAAAAAGTTCGCGCACCTTCAATCCCGAATTCGGGTTGCCAGTGTAACTAAACAAGCGGGTACAATTTGGGGAAGGCAACTGTCAAAATGGCGCTGCGTACGCTTGTTCCACGAGAGCTATGAAAACAAATTTACTTAAAAAAATCGTTTTTTTAGCTTTAAAATGATTAAATTCTGTGTAATAGGCTTTAAAAATGTTAGCGTTTACAAATTTCCGAAAAAACTGGATACAGAAAAAATTTATAAATTCTGTATGAATAAAAAAATTTTGGCATTTACAAAGTTCCGAAAAATCTGGATACAGAAAAATTTTATAAATTCTGAAAAAATAAAAACGTCTTAATTTGGCTTTCAATTCCGGCATTTGCATTGTAGAATAGTCTTCCATTTTGGATCAATGGATATTTTTCGGTAAAAAAAATACCACAAAATAAATATCTACTTTCCCATAGATTTGTTCTGAACGTCTACTGTCTTAGGAACAAGCGTACGCAGCGACATCTAAAATCAGCTTTGCGTTGCCAACCCCATTAATACATTGAGCGTCTACAGTAGTCAAATTGATTTGAAAAACATACAAGCGATTTGATATAGGTACGTTTATCATATTGTTGTAAGCACACAAGGTGTTGAAAATATCTTACTACTCATTGTTTCATATTTATATGAGCAGTCAGGGTGTTCAAAATTATCGAACAAGCAAAGCTCTCAAAATAATCTGTGCACGATGCATTATTACATTATGCACAGATATCTTTGAGAGCTTTGTTTCCTAAGATAATTTTGAAGATAATATAATTTTGAACACCTTGTGTGCTTACAACAACCGCCCCTGGGGTCTAGTGGTTCGCCCACCCGTGTAAGACGCAGAGGTTCCGGGTTCGATTCCCAGGGGGGTACATTTGTACTCGGTTTGGTTGGTGGCGAGGGGTGAAATTATGGCGAAGGTAAGCCGCTCTACAAAAAAATGAAAAATGTTATGATCTGCATAGTGGATCATTGGGGTGGGATTTCCAAAGGTAAGCCGATGGGAATCGGCTTGTATGGACCCTTCGCCACTGCTAGCTACCACCATCTCACCTAAGTCTGACGCCATAACAATAATTTAAAAAAAATATATTGTGTTCGGCACCCTGATTATCTAAAAAGAAACTATTTAGCGACTGGTTTCATTCCACATACATTGCTACTTTTCTTTGGTATGTTTTTTTCAATCCAAAAAGAAGTAGCAATGGATCACTATCATCTGTGAACTGCGACCGGTCGCTAGGTGGTTTCTAATTAGATAATCAGCCCGCCGGCAGTTGGAGGTAAGATAGCCAGTTTCTCAGTGATGAGGATTCCGGGTGTAGTGCGCTTCCATCTTCGGCCTTATCGTCACTTAACATCAGGAGAGATGAAGGCCAAGCACTCCCGTTGTGAATAAAAAAAAACAATATGATTCGAACTGTGTATATCAAGTTCCTTTTATGTTTTTCAAATCATTTTGAATACTCTGGACGCTCATATCAATTTGACGCTGACTGTACTAGTAAGAGATGTATTATGTCCTTTAAGAATGAATATAAAATTAACTTTATTTCAACAGCATCATCGAGCAATTAGGAGGAAAACAACGTGTAATGTACCTGCTCAGCCACGAAGACCCGAACGTCAGATACGAAGCCCTACTCGCCGTTCAGAAACTTATGGTTCATAACTGGTAAGATATCATTGTCAAAAATGTGGCTACACCAGAAAAAAATGTGAATTTATCTGGGGGCGCCACACTTTTTTTTTGTGTCTAGCCCATAGAAATAGAATTTCAAAGAACAACAATGTCAATAAACAGGTGATCCGAAAAACGAATGCATACATTTTATATGAGATACGTAAAATATGACTTAGATACATAAAATATGACTATATATGGCAAAGCAAATTAATAAACTATGTTCCATAATGTTTTCTTCATCGATAAACGAATAAATGTAGCGAAATTTAGTTTTAGAGAAATGTGTGGCAATATCTTATTTACCTGTGAAAAGTGTGATTACTTGGATTGTTTCTTTTTATCACATCACAATTACTTAGAGCACAAGACACCATGGCTCTACGATACCTTTATTTTAAATTCTAATTAAGATTATCAAATATTTTAAGCAAATCGTGGCACAAAAAATATTGGCACATGTCACTTGATCCTATTTGTCTCTTTTTTACATAGACCTTCTCTTTTCCACGCTCTGTTGGTCTTCTTGAGCGCAGCGAAAATTTTTCTATGTCTATGGTCTAGCCTGTTCCATTTTCACAGAAATTCCGCCAACGTCCCGTAATTACATTTTCATATCTCAGATTTACATAAGAAAGTAATTCTGGAATAGTTGTTTGTAACATGTCGAGTTTTTCGCTCTATTGGTCAGGCTTTATATTAATGCTGACAGCAGGCGCGGTCCCAGGGGGGGGTCACAGGGGACATGACCCCCCCCCAAAATCGTACATGTTACATAGAAAAAGCTTCTAAAACTTACAAAAAAGAATGGTATTATTATTAGTGACCCCCCCCCCCCCCCCCCCAAAAATTCGGGCTGCGACCGCGCCTGGCTGACAGTTTTGATTTGAGCATAGTCTCATTTAAGGTGGAAATATATTATTGTGTTGTGTCGTGTCGCGACAGAAGCGTATCGGTTTTATACATTTAGTATGGCTAGAAACACATTACTACAGAGTGTCGTGTCGACACAACACAACACAATAGTGTGTTTCTATATAGTCATACTATATGTGTGAAAAGTACAGGCCATCCAATTTTGACACTTCACTTGACTATCAACGCCATCTAGTGAGGCAAATAGTTACTATATTTTTTATGGGCCCACCATGCCTACACTAGCGCCGCCACTCAAGAAAAAATCATAACAATGAAATAACTATGTTTAATAAAATTCTGAAAAAAATATATAAAAACTAGTATTAGTTATAAACTATTTTTGTATGCTTTTTTCCTGGTTTAAATGTGTTTGTGTAGGTACAACCTGGATTATCGCCTAAAGTGGCCACTTTAGGCGATAATCCAGCTTTTATCTACGCGAACACATTTAAACTAAGAATTTAACGCACACAAAAATAGTTGATGGATAATACCTACTAGTTTTTATATTTTTCAGAATTTTATTTAACGTAGTTATTTCGTTGTTATGATTTTTTCTTGATTGGCGGCGCTAGTGGACGCGCGATGCACCCTTAAATGTCACTTTTAGAAGCCCTCATTGGCGAATCAGGAATTGGCGAAAAAGGAAGTTGGCGAATGTGGAAATGGGTTTATCCTTACTTGTCAAATTTGGTAAAAATCTTCAACCAACTCTTATTGAATATTAGACATATTCATTTTTAGGGTTCCGTACCCAAAGGGTAAAAACGGAACCCTATTACTAAGACTCCGCTGTCTGTCTGTCTGTCACCAGGCTGTATCTCATAAACCGTGATAGCTAGACAGTTGAAATTTTCACAGATGATGTATTTCTGTTGCCGCTATAACAACAAATACTAAAAACAGAATAAAATAAATATTTAAGGGGGGCTCCCATACAACAAACGTGTTTTTTTTTTTGCGGTTTTTTGGTACCCTTCGTGCGCGAGTACGACTCGCACTTAGCCGGTTTTTTTAAATACAAGAAATGGTTTTCCACACACAGATTACGAAAGAAGTTGATAAATCATCAACAATTTAATTTAATAGGACAACATAATTTCTAATGACGATTAAAGTTTAAAAAAAGGTTTTCCAACTGTCAAGAAATGTTTACTAAATAAGACAAAGATGAACAGACTAAACAAGTAATGAATGAGTTATTAACTTAATTTGTTTGTTAATTACAGGGAATACCTCGGCAAGCAATTGGAGAAAGAACAAACCGACAAGCAGGCGGGCACTGTGGTCGGAGCGAAAGCCTAATGTTATAATGTGTTGTTAAATGGAATATGTAATGTTGTTGTAGTTAACTAAGATATTATACTGAACTTGCAATAAGTATGCGGTAATTTCCACCTGCCATAAAGATATTACTGATAACAACTGTAGTCTTTAAATTAAAACTTAAGCCGCTAACTTGGCTTTACCCCGCTGTTAAGAATGTATAATGTTATTTGTTTTATTTTGCTGAGAATGTAATGACGCTATATGTAAATATCACAAATGTATATTAATCCTAAATTTATTGCTATTGTTATTATATTTATCATGGAATGAAATGTTTATGTTAAATAAATTCGATTGAAATATTAGAAACACTTGTAAATGTTGCTCAGCACATTCCTACGAAGTCCTAAGGTTATAGTTGTTCATAAGACAGTATCAAAAATGTATTATGAATATACATACAGTTGTACGTACAAACTTAAAGGACACAGGAAAGTAGCATATGGGATTATTTATCCTATTTCGTCAGTATTGTGAATAAAATATGGAAAAAGTACTTTCGTGTTTTGTTTGGCAAAAGGTCAGCATCATGTAGCCTGTGATGGTGGGTCGGGTTACCACTCGTCAGTTTCCCTAATTCGTCAGTTTCTCAAACTGGTCAGTTTCCTTATTCGTCAATTCCATGAAATTTTTTAAGTCGTCAGTTTCCCTAATTCGCCAGTTTCTTTAACTCATCAGTTTCCTCATTTGGTCTGTTTAAGTTACGCAGACTTCAAAAAACAAAAAAGGAGGTTCTCAATTTGACCTGTATGTATGTATGTTTGTCCGCAATTATCTCGCGTTTGGCTTAGCCGATTTTGATGCGGTTTTTAGAAAAGTATTTGTTACACTTAGGAGTAGGTTTTAGTATTTTAACCGACTTAAAAAAAAAAAGAAGGTTCTGAGTTTCACTCGTATTATGTAGGTATGTTTGTCCGCGATTATCTCACGTTTGGCTGAACCGATTTTGATACGGTTTTCAGAAAAGTATTTGTTATACTTAGAAGAAGATTTTAGTGTTTTAACCGACTTCAAAAAAAGAAGGTTCTGAGTTTGACTCGTATGTATGTATGTTTGTCCGCGATTATCTCGCGTTTACCTGAACCAATTTTGATGCGATTTTCAGAAAAGTATTTGTTACACTTAGGACAAGATTTTGCTATTTTAACCGACTTCAAAAAAGGAGGTTCTCTTCTCAGTTTGACCCGTATGCATGGTTGTCCGCGATTATCTCACGTTTGGCCTAACCGATTTTTCTATCTAGGTACCTTGATAAATTATATCTAATACAGAAGGTACATACACTAAAAAGAAAAAAATGTTTTAAAAAAGTCAAATCGATGTGACAATGTCAAATCGATGTCGAATGTCATTTTTGTTTACATAAATACTTCTTATATTTAAAAAATAAGTACTTACGTTATTCTAATAATTTTTCCGATCTTTTAATAAAAGAGGATGGGCAAAAATATATGGATCGTGGTACCAGCTCCAATAGCTATAACCAACATAGATTTGAAAAGATGTTTATATGTAGGAAAATGTCTGCTATAGGGCCAGTTCTAATTCACGTTTTGAAAGCAGCAATTCTACTAAGTATTATAGGTACATGAAAATATACTACAAACTATTAATATAACCAGAAGAATGATAAAATAAGTAAAGCCAAAAGCCTTGGGCCTAGATGAGTTAAAGGGAGTGGAGCTTGGCGTTGGCTAACTGTTTTAAAAATAAAAGCATGAAAAGAAATGTAGAAAATGTTACACCTGCACTCATTTTCCACAGAGATATGTAGTAATATTGATGTATGTATATCTCCGAACGCAACCAGATCTGAGACTGGTGCTCATAGTAAAAGTTGTTCGTCTTGATGAGACCTTTCAAACGACACTACAAGCTTAACTATTGGAACCCTGTACCAATCTGCCCATCCTCCTTTATAACATATTTGAAAACAATACCATAGCGAGCATGCAGATATCCACGCTTGTTTATCTAAACTTTATTAGCATTACTGTACTGGACTGACGAATTGCATAAATTGACAAGTTAAGTAAAGTGACGAGTTATAGAAACTGACCAAAAAGGAAACTGACCAATTGACGAATTTCGCGAAACTGACGAATCAAGTGAACTGACCAGTTTGAAAAATTGACGAATTAGGGAAACTGACGAGTGATAACCCGACCCGTGATGGTGACTTTATAAAAAAATACCTTTTACCACAGTACGAGGCAAACATCTTGAAATCGGGTGGGAATTGCGCGGAACGCGTACCTACCTTAGATTATAGTCGAAGCAATGAAAGCGTCTAAAAAAATATCACCCAACAGTTGGGTGACCAAAACACGCACACATTGTCAGTAGTGTGACCCGGCCATAGTTTTTATTACAATACTCTTTGGGCGCAATGATGCTAAAAATGCACACCAACCTCAAAAAGTTGGCCTGTTTTGTTTAGTACGTCGAAAGCGTAAGACTCTATCTGGACATATAAATAATCTAAGGTACCTACGTATTTTGGGTATGCGTAGCGGTGACGATGAGGTACGGGGGCGGCGGGAGAGGCGCTGGCAATCGAAGTGCACGTGTGCGAACTTATCGCCACTCCGTCGAAAAATTGTTTGCCTCGTACTGTAATAATAGCTCTTTCCCACGACAACATCCCGTTTTCCGCAGCTCGTGTGATAGGACAGCTCGTAATGAACATCATGTCACATTAAATCCTGAAGAAAGACATAAAGCTCTTTCCGACGGTATCGCCCCTGTACAAACTAAACTTATGTAGTGACGGTGCTGCGTGTAAGCGATTTTAACTTTCGGCTACACGCAAAATACTGTGGTCCATCGCCTTAGGGTACATTTTAACCATGGAAAGTAAAATATTGAACATTCCATACAAATTACTTTCATGGTTAAAATTTACTTTATGGCGATGGATCACAATATTTGAAGGTGTGAGTGGACAAAGGTGTTAACTAACAAAAAGTTAAATGAGTCAAGAGTGTTTGAAAATTATGTTAAAGCCTGAATATGCATTTTTGTCAGATAACACCTTTGTCCACTCACCACTTCATTTACCATGCGAGTAGCCGTCCGTCGCCCAAGCGATCGTTCACACGAGTGATTTTTTAAACGCGCGATATTTTTTACCGCCGACGACGTTTCACGGGAAAAAGTACCATATGTCTAGACCTTAAGGTAACTTTTCCCGTGGTTTCCCCATTTTAGGGTTACTACAACTGCCTGCCTACATGTGTACCTACTCTTCAAAGCTTAGCAAGAAAAAAATTACATTGACACACATTTTTATCAACGCCATCTATCGAGCCTACGGTTTTTTTCATTTTGAAAGGAAAACTAACATAACGGCATAGGTACCTAATAAATAACCGATGAAACCAATGAAACGCACTCTACCATGCGTGTAGCCGTCGCGCCATATAGTAAATTTTAACCATGGAAAGTTATTTGTAGAAATGTTCAATATTTTACTTTCCATGGTAAAAATGTATACTCTATGGCGATCGATGACTCAGATATTTGTCTAGCAGAATGGTGAGCATGCGGTTCTCCGTGCCACTGAATAATTCCATTCTAAAACTACCTAGAAGTAATGTACCGATGATATACGTTCTTATTTCAGATATCAAATCGATTGTACCGGCTTCCCGGCAGAATGATTGACAAAAGCATGTGGCACGGAGATTCGCATGCTTTGAGGTTATGTTTTTTGTTAAATCGTCGAATTCCAGATCAATCTGAGTCTGTACCGGTGGTTTGATGTATTTGTAGCCGTTACATATTCATTGTAACAGCTACAAACACTTTCGTTGCTCATGTAACGCAACAGGGTCAAAGATATCGCGATCTAAAGTTTTAAAAGCATGCGATTCTCCGGCCCACACACTTAAGTCTAAAATATTGATGAAAATTGCATTAAGATTAAAAATAAGCAGGTTTTTGTAATCGTTTGATCACGATAAACGACCCGAAAACATATTTTCAGAATATCTTTACTCGTTTTAGAGAAATTTGCAAATTTATTTACTATGAACAATCACAGTGTAGGGTTACCATATTGTCGGTCGGTCAGAATCATTAGGCTGTTTCTAGAAAATAGACCGATCGGAATACGTTATTTTGAGGGTATAACCTTCAAGAATTCTAAAGTTTATGAATTCTTGCCTGTCGATACATTGGCATATAATTAGTTTATTTTTGCGTTTTGTGTCACATCTAGCCGATGCATCTTGAGAAATTCGATTATTTGTGGTGGTTATAAATAATTGGACTCTAAGGCGATTCTCCCACTGCCAACGCGCGCCGTCGTCGCGGGGCGCGGTTTGGCGTTTCACGCGCGCGGTGACGGCGCAGCGCAACGCCTGTTCGGGCGGTTTTCTCCGCGCCCCCGCGCCATTCGGCGTCTGACGCGTCCCCGCCGCTTGTTTTTTAGAGGCATTAAATTTTGAAGTTGTTTTGTTTTAATTTCCAGGTTTTTAGGGTTCCGTACCTCAAAAGGAAAAAAAAACTGAACACATATAAAATCACTCATGAGATTAAAACGTCCAGACAAATAATTAAGATTTGCCATCTCGATATTAATGACGGAATTTTAATAACATACGAGTAGGTAGGTACGGTCAACGGCACGCTGGGCTTCCACGACAGCGTAATGATATTCAATCAAATAAATAACAGATTTTTTACAGTTTTGTATAACCTCATGTGCTGCATAATGTACCTACCAAATGGCACTAAAATGGGCGTATATCCAAGCCACGAAACATTTGAAAACCAGAGGAAATCCCGCCATCGTAACGAAACGATCATCGAAAACCAGCCGCAGGGCGCGTCGCAGTGTGTTGTACCCCGCGGTAACGCGCCTGATGGCGCAAACTGCTCGCGGATCGCCGGCGGCACGCGGCGGTGCGCGCTCACGAGCCGTGGCGCGCCTTGGTGTGTTGGACGAGGCGGTTTTCTGTACAAATTAATGTACTTGCATACAACGTAAAAGACGCGCGTGGGTGCGCCGCGACCGCGCGCGTCGCCAGTGTGAGAACCGTCTAAACTGTCAAAATTGTTTTAAAGTAAAAAGAAACAATAGTATTGTATTTAAGATAGCCTGCGTAGTGTACAAACCTAATTTGTGTCATTTTCGTCCATGGAAACAGACGTGGGACCCGTACATTAATAACACCGTCAAAAAAATATTACAATTTAAAAAACAAGTACCATATACCTCAGATCACTTAAAAATCCCTATGAAATAAATTTGTACCAAATCAAGGCATGGACTTTTAATATTTTCAATTTTTTTGTTTGTCCGAGCCATTGATGCTTATAAAAAATATTAGTATTATTAGAGTTTACATATTTAATATCTTAAATACATGAGTGATGGACAGAATGAATTTGTGTCATTTTCATGCATGGATAATACCTAGGTAGGTAGGTATTCAAAAAGTTTGCGGTCGAAGCGAGTAGGCGCGGGCGCGTGGCGAGGGACGACGAAGCTCGTCCGTTTCGGTTGGATACTAAGTACGTACATACCTATAAGTCTCACGTCACGATACGAACGAACACGCACCTTTCGTTTGGTTAAGTAGGTACTCTATAGAATTACATCTCCTGTTTTAGAAATTCATACAGATGTACTATGGACAACAACGTCACTTAACCACAACTCTTAAGGTTAAAATCGGTTGCACACCGCGCCGCCGCCGTCATAACATAATATATTTAGTTCGTGCAGGGGGATACGTGCGCACACAATTTTTTTGCTAACTTTTTAAGCGAAGCTGTTGCCCATAGTACATACATATCTGTTCTGTTTCCATTCTAAAACAACCTAGAAGTAATGTACCGACGATATACATTCTTATTTCAGATATCAAATCGATTGTACCGGCTTCCCGGCAGAATGATTGACAAAAACATGTGGGCCGGAGAGTCGCATGCTTTGAGGTTATGTTTTTTGTTAAATCGTCGAATTCCAGATCAATCGGAGCCTGTAGCGGTGGGTTGATGTATTTGTAGCCGTTACATATTTATTGTAACAGCTACAAACACATTCGTTGCTCATGTAACGCAATAGCGACCTAAAGTTTTAAAAGCATGCGACTCTCCGGCCCACACGCTTAAGTCTAAAATATTGGTGAAAATTGTATTATGATTAAAAATAAGCAGGTTTTCGTAACCGTATATAATAGGTCTTTACCTATGAAATTGCCGATTTGTATGGAGAATTTTCAAGAAGTTGCATTTTTCATACTAGCATTTTCTTTGTTCATTTAACAACCGTTAACACTCTTGTAACAAAACTTTTATGTACTAATGTTTGAACACTATGCTAACCTATTCCATTTACGATAAGCGAAAAAAATTAGTTTTGGCTAAGTTACAACCCCTCCGGTCACCCTTTTTTGGCTCACAAAAAAAAGAGTAACTTTCACCAATATTTTAGACTTAAGCGTGTGGGCCGGAAAGTCGCAAGCTTTTAAAACTTTAGGTCGCTATTGCGCTACATGAGCAACGAATGTGTTTGTAGCTGTTACAATAAATATGTAACGGCTACAAATACATCAACCCACCGCTACAGGCTCCGATTGATCTGGAATTCGACGATTTAACAAAAAACATAACCTCAAAGCATGCGACTCTCCGGCCCACATGTTTTTGTCAATCATTCTGCCGGGAAGCCGGTACAATCGATTTGATATCTGAAATAAGAATGTATATCGTCGGTACATTACTTCTAGGTTGTTTTAGAATGGAAACAGAACAGATATGTATGTACTATGGGAAACAGCTTCGCTTAAAAAGTTAGCAAAAAAATTGTGTGCGCACGTATCCCCCTGCACGAACTAAATATATTATGTTATGACGGCGGCGGCGCGGCGTTCAACCGATTTTAACCTTAAGAGTTGTGGTTAAGTGACGTTGTTGTCCATAGTACATCTGTATGAATTTCTAAAACAGGAGATGTAATTCTATAGAGTACCTACTTAACCAAACGAAAGGTGCGTGTTCGTTCGTATCGTGACGTGAGACTTATAGGTATGTACGTACTTAGTATCCAACCGAAACGGACGAGCTTCGTCGTCCCTCGCCACGCGCCCGCGCCATTTTCATGCATGGATAATACCTAGGTATTATCCATGCATGAAAATGACACAAATTCATTCTGTCCATCACTCATGTATTTAAGATATTAAATATGTAAACTCTAAGGGTGAGTTGCACCGTAGGCTTGGTTATAGTTTTCGTCAAAGTTAACTTTAGCGGTAACAATAACGGTGACCATAGTATTTAACAATTGTGCGTTGCACCGTTATGTTAGTCGTCATCGTCAACGTTAAGAGGGTTGCAAATTTTAAGTTATATATTTTCCCGTACAAATATGTGGGTAATATATTTTGGTATGGCAACACATAAAGCTAGCTGTTAATATGTCTGAATATACTCTATATCTATGCATGTCTGTCATGTAGTGATTATATTCTCTTTGATGTTTTGGATTGACGTCGATTGGATATAAATAAATAAAGCGTTTTTGAAGAAAATTTAATTAAGAAATTAATGGAAATAATGGACCCTGCCGGGACGAGTAGGTACCTACTGGAACTGGAATGGAAGACTATCGTTTAAAGTAAGTTTACATTTCCATCATTATGTAGAAGCCACACGCACAAGGTTTAGTAGGTAGGTAGCTCTAGCTTCGATAATTTTATTATGAATAGAACTAGAATAAACGAGCAATATCAATACAATTTTATTTTAGGTAATTTCTTAAATCCACTATACCTGCCTGCCACCTAGGTATTAGACCTAGGTGGCAGGCACACTCATAATATAAACATCACATTTTTGTTTTCCAGGGAAAGAAGCGTTAATTTTAGTAAGGAGGAGATGACTAGACTACAGCTACTTGATAAACACAAAACTATAATTATGTGTAAGAAAACAGAAGGCAGCTGTAGTGCTTTATTTTTTATCAGGAGACCATACAAATCTGATTCACCCATAAAAAGATATCATCAGTCAACTGAAACTGTGCTGTTCAAAAATATAGTTTTTAATGCTTTGGGTAGCTATAAATATTTAGCTACAGGTCAGATTTTCTTAGTTCGATGGTAAAAGTTAAAAACCTATTAAATTTATATAGGTTTCAATGTCAATTTTTTAGACCTTTGGAAATAAAACAATATTTTTTACAAAGTTTGGTGTTTTATTATTAATTTATATATGCACTTCATATGCCATCATTAGCCAATATTAGCAGTTTTGTGTCTTGTTTTTATCTGATGAAAAAATTTTATTTTTGTATTTCTGTAGTAAAAAGAAATCTTTTGGCCTCAGATTCCATTTCATCAATATTTTGAGGCATTGACACACACTCTGATCTTAATCCAGCAATAGCTCTGCTAACTCGATGTATTATTCGACACACTGGATTTTTGGACACCTGCAGCATGAGCCACATGCATAGAACTCTAGAGCCATCACATTTGTTGTTCTGCAGTTATTGCAAAATTCCTGAAAAAAATATATATGTAATAAACTATCAACAGTAGCATAACAACACAGATCTTTATTACTTGATTATTTATTATTATTACAAAGCAGCGACGTTGAACAACTGATATCGCTATCAAGTTTTCACACATCAGTTTAATAGGTTAGGTAGGTATATTATTTAAGTAGGTATCTACAATAAAAACTTGCCTCATGGTCCTAGTTTTTAACAAGGGCTCTAAATAAGCAGCCAGCGCCCTAGCAAAGCCCTTGGAAATCCGAAATCTGTCCAAGAACTCAAAATCATCCCATTTTCGAAATCGATCAATGCGAGGTTGATGTATTTTTTTCTTTCGCACTTCGTATATATTGTTATCATTATCGTCATCAGAAGAACTGGATTCCCACAGAATTTCACGAATTAAAGCCATCATACGTTTTTACAGAAACAACAATTATCTTTTCCACAAAGTTTGTAGGTTATCGTGAAGTTGACAGCTGATTTAACCATAACAATGACCATAACCGGTCAAAATCGGGCAGTTATAGTTAGCGTTAAGTTATGAGGTCATAACTGCAATTGCTAAATTGGTGCAACGCAAATTTTGCTTAACCGGGGATTTGACAGCTGGTTTGGATTTGGTTATCGTTATAGTTACATGGTGCAACTCACCCTTATAATACTAATATTTTTTATAAGCATCAATGGCTCGGACAAACAAAAAAATTGAAAATATTAAAAGTCCATGCCTTAATTTGGTACAAATTTATTTCATAGGGATTTTTAAGTGATCTGAGGTATATGGTACTTGTTTTTCAAATTGTAATATTTTTTTGACGGTGTTATTAATGTACGGGTCCCACGTCTGTTTCCATGGACGAAAATGACACAAATTAGGTTTGTACACTACGCAGGCTATCTTAAATACAATACTATTGTTTCTTTTTACTTTG
Organism: Agriphila geniculea; assembly: GCA_943789525.1. Lineage (NCBI taxonomy): Eukaryota > Metazoa > Arthropoda > Insecta > Lepidoptera > Crambidae > Agriphila > Agriphila geniculea. Next base: position 13,969,687 of record OX038885.1, read on the forward strand.
TAGCGGCATCTACCTTACCGCCGCACATAGCAACACGGTTACAACAAGATTCAACCACCATGTTACTAGATGGCGCTAGTGTCGAATGAACACAAAGATTAGTAAGGAATAACACCTCGTAGTATGAAGAATATATGGAGAAACCTACATCTCGCTATCGGAGTTTTCTCAGCCACCAAACTATATATACAACTTCCAACCATCATCGGTTGGACCGCGGTCCCCGGGCTAAGATCACCCAGCCCGGAGGAAGATCTTCCACTTTGGCCTTCCTACCAGTGGCTACCCTCTTACCATATCTACCACAATCCTACACTGGTGACCCCCGACGGAGCACATCAAGCACCTTCAGCAAAGCAGCGCAGCCATCACTCCTCACACCTTATCCAGCATCCGCAGCAGTCACACCGCAACCAGACGCACAGCAGCCAGCAACCAGCCTCAAGGTTCCATCGCAGCATCATAGACGACGCTTCCTGGACCTTCGGCAACTCTCGACGGCATCATCCCGACCTGGTCTTCGCAGCCCACGACTGGAGCATCACTGGGCCCTTACTCCGGCGTGGCAGCTCTGCGCACCCCACCAGCAGCTCGGACCTACCGTCACCTTCCACTGTCCCGACTCACCGTGGACAGGTCCCGACTCACCGTGGACACGAATTCTACCTGCAGCACTGGCGGACGCGCCTACCTTCCCACCCCACAACGTCTCGACTCACCGCAGACTGGGGCATCTCCTGCAGCACTCTACTCGGGCACTTGCAAAGCTCTGACGCACTGACAGCTGAGCTTGGCCAACCCTTGGACTATCGACCTCCGGTCTCAGGGGGGAGTGATGTAGCGGCATCTACCTTACCGCCGCACATAGCAACACGGTTACAACAAGATTCAACCACCATGTTACTAGATGGCGCTAGTGTCGAATGAACACAAAGATTAGTAAGGAATAACACCTCGTAGTATGAAGAATATATGGAGAAACCTACATCTCGCTATCGGAGTTTTCTCAGCCACCAAACTATATATACAACTTCCAACCATCATCGGTTGGACCGCGGTCCCCGGGCTAAGATCACCCAGCCCGGAGGAAGATCTTCCACTTTGGCCTTCCTATCAGTGGCTACCTTTCTCCATACTACCTACCATACCTACATTTCCTACAACTTTAAAACAATTTTGACAGTTTAGACGGTTCTCACACTGGCGACGCGCGCGGTCGCGGCGCACCCACGCGCGTCTTTTACGTTGTATGCAAGTACATTAATTTGTACAGAAAACCGCCTCGTCCAACACACCAAGGCGCGCCACGGCGCGTGAGCGCGCACCGCCGCGTGCCGCCGGCGATCCGCGAGCAGTTTGCGCCAGCAGGCGCGTTACCGCGAGGTACAACACACTGCGACACGCCCCGCGGCTGGTTTTCGATGATCGTTTCGTTACGATGGCGGGATTTCCTCTGGTTTTCAAATGTTTCGTGGCTTGGATATACGCCCATTTTAGTGCCATTTGGTAGGTACATTATGCAGCACTTGAGGTTATACAAAACTGTAAAAAATCTGTTATTTATTTGATTGAATATCATTACGCTGTCGTGGAAGCCCAGCGTGCCGTTGACCGTACCTACCTACTCGTGTGTTATTAAAATTCCGTCATTAATATCGAGATGGCAAATCTTAATTATTTGTCTGGACGTTTAATCTCATGAGTGATTTTAAATGTGTTCAGTTTTTTTTCCTTTTGAGGTACGGAACCCTAAAAACCTGGAAATTAAAACAAAACAACTTCAAAATTTAATGCCTCTAAAAAACAAGCGGCGGGGACGCGTCAGACGCCGAATGGCGCGGGGGCGCGGAGAAAACCGCCCGAACAGGCGTTGCGCTGCGCCGTCACCGCGCGCGTGAAACGCCAAACCGCGCCCCGCGACGACGGCGCGCGTTGGCAGTGGGAGAATCGCCTTAGAGTCCAATTATTTATAACCACCACAAATAATCGAATTTCTCAAGATGCATCGGCTAGATGTGACACAAAACGCAAAAATAAACTAATTATATGCCAATGTATCGACAGGCAAGAATTCATAAACTTTAGAATTCTTGAAGGTTATACCCTCAAAATAACGTATTCCGATCGGTCTATTTTCTAGAAACAGCCTAATGATTCTGACCGACCGACGATATGGTAACCCTACACTGTGATTGTTCATAGTAAATAAATTTGCAAATTTCTCTAAAACGAGTAAAGATATTCTGAAAATATGTTTTCGGGTCGTTTATCGTGATCAAACGATTACAAAAACCTGCTTATTTTTAATCTTAATGCAATTTTCATCAATATTTTAGACTTAAGTGTGTGGGCCGGAGAATCGCATGCTTTTAAAACTTTAGATCGCGATATCTTTGACCCTGTTGCGTTACATGAGCAACGAAAGTGTTTGTAGCTGTTACAATGAATATGTAACGGCTACAAATACATCAAACCACCGGTACAGACTCAGATTGATCTGGAATTCGACGATTTAACAAAAAACATAACCTCAAAGCATGCGAATCTCCGTGCCACATGCTTTTGTCAATCATTCTGCCGGGAAGCCGGTACAATCGATTTGATATCTGAAATAAGAACGTATATCATCGGTACATTACTTCTAGGTAGTTTTAGAATGGAATTATTCAGTGGCACGGAGATTCGCATGCTCACGCAGAATGCACCTAATGTCAATGTCAGTGTGATGTCTTCTTCTTCTTCTTATTTTTGTTATGGCAATCTACTTTCCTCTTGGAAGTAATTTTTGCCATTGTCATGTTTTGAATAGTTCAGTATTTCTAGATTTTCTAGTAGATTGTTTCAGTTTACATTAAAATGCGGGTGCATCACATTCCAATGCTGCTTGGAGCATTTGGTAGCAAGCATATCAAGACAGTTTACTCGGTAAGTTTTGCCGAGGTAGCCACCACTACAATAAAAGTCTCAGCTTCACGCAACCAAGATCGCGCCTATTTCCATTATCCCACATATTGTTCAGTTGCGTAGACACTTGTACCACAAAACTGCACCAATTTTAAGACTCAATATCCACTATAAATCAATTTGCGAATAATTAAAATAGTCACCGAACTGAACTCGACAAAATCCCGCCAAAAACTCCAGTGATGGCAACACTGATGCCACCAAAAATATAACAAGAAGTTTGTAGGTAAAGTATGGAGTTCAAACTCTGAATACCTACTTAAGGCAAAAACCTACATATCGTTTTTATCGTTTTCTCCCTCTACTGGAGACCCCCTCCTCTCTTTCTATATAGGGTGACCGTATATTTTGTTTTCCTAAGGAAGATCGGAAAACTATTGTTTTCCTAAGAAAGGAGGATTCGAATGGGGAATATCCGAAAAAAATCAAATCGGTTGAATATTTTTTTATAGGTAGGAATAAGGTCTCATAGTAAAAGAAAAAAGTTTCAGAATTTTCGGTTGCGTGAAAAAATTTAAAAACATTAAAGTCCCTTCCACTTCACAAATGTGCGAAAGTAAGAGCAGAATGGAGATTATACCTTTGCTGCTAACTGCCACAACCACAACACAACACGTATTAAAAAAAAGTTTTGACATTTTGTATTGAAACTTTTTTTAATACCATGTTGTAGTTGTGGTTTTTTAATACCATGGCAGGTGGTGGCAAATGTATAATCTCCATTCTGCTGTTGCTTTCGTATATTTGTAAAGTTAAATTATAGCACTAAATTATAGCAATTACAAGCGAATTCAATATTCATTATGCGCTATCTCGATGTCGGCCTCTCGGCTGAGACCGGCACCGAGATAGCGTGCAGGGAATATTGCATTCGCTGAGCGGTCGTGACGATGAGCTCAACATTAGTGATGAGCCGTGCCGCCCACCACGGCGGGCTGTGGCCGAACCGTTACACCAATTTTTTCTTACTTCTCAATTAAAAGTCAAACTTTATTAATTTATAAAGAGGAATATTGTTTATATTTTAGACTTACTTAACTCTTCGTCTCTGGCTCTGCAGTGATGAGGACATTAAATGATTGATGATAATGACGATGACTTACTATGTGAGATATACCATGTAGGTAGGTAGTTGGAATAAAAACATCAGAGGTAGGTATTTTTTTTTTATTGAAATTATTATTCTGACTACTTATCTTATCACATTGCAATCATTGTTTAGAAACAACATTTTTAATGTTGTTGTTTTTGCTAGAGACCAAATTTTCCAGCCCATTACCTTGAAAATACGCCTTTTGGAGGGCTACCATACCACACCATATAATTCCCTTGATCGTACCGAGACTCGTTTTTGAGTTTAAGCTGTACGCACATTTTTTACACTTTCTTTTATAATCGGGTGAATCAACTTTTTAATGTCAGGAAAAAATCGACCCATATGTAAATTTTTATAAATTAAAACAAAACTAGATAATTCTTTTGTAAAAAATCTGTATTTTACGATATTTAGATTCATAGCCAATAAAGCATACTTAGTTTTGTACAAAAATAATCAATAGTTTAAAGAAAAACAAGGGTGACCTAGGGGACAATGTTGTCCCCAGCTTTTATATGAAAAATAGGAGTTGTCTCCTGGGTCACCTATGTTTTTCTTTAATGTCACGTAAAAATTTTCATATCTTTTAAGTTTTCTTATAAGATAATTAGCTGAGAGTATTTGCAACTACAGATTAAATTCATATAAAAATGATTCACGTAGATATTTTAAGAAATGTCACAAAACAACAAAAAGTTGATTCACCCAATCGTATTTTTATTTATGATAAAATGAATACAACCATTGCAGGAGATGATGATGGACCACCATATGACAAAGATAGAATCGGTGCAAGACAACGACGACTATCGGAAGGTTAACTGGTGGCGCATCTAATGCTGTCATTGATTGTTCCATCTGAAAATAAATTTGTATATGATTTCAGTATCAATATCTCTCCTACATTTACATTAGACAAGCACTAGAAGCTTCTACCTATATTTTATCTATAGATAAACTTCGCCCTCTCATCCCTCTTTTTAAACGCAGGCTCCATATTGAAATCATGTACAAAAAATATGCAAAAAGATAAATAGATTTGCATATGCTTTATGGCGGTTAACAACTCAAGTTAATAAAAAAGCTGCTTTAATGGCCTATCATGGGTATGTCGCATCAAATCTAAAATATGGTATACTTTTGTGGGGTAACTCGGTTGACGTAAAAAAAGCTTTCATATCACAGAAACAAAGCATCCGAGCTATATGCGACGTCCCTCCAATGACGTCCTGCAGGGAATTATTTCCTAAACTAAATTTGCTTACCCTCCCTTCTATCTATATATTAGAATGTTGCATTTTTGTTAAAACACACCCCCATATATTCAGTTTTAAAAATACAGATAACTGTAGATTAGCGAGACACCATGGTAAGTTGATGTTACCCACAACGCATACAAAGTATTATAGAAGGAATTGTTATCATAACTGCATAAAAATTTATAACAAACTACCAAAGACCTTAAAGGAGCTTAGTTTACCTATATTTAAAAAAAAGTTACAAACATGGTTAAAAAATAAATGTTTCTATACAATTGAAGAATTTCTAAATTCAAAAATTGACATAAAATGAATTATTCTCATCGCATGTAATTTTAATTTGTTTAATCGTATTTAATTTACTACTCTAAATTGACATTTCACATGCTTTTTCTATGGCAAGGCAGAGAACCGGAATGTAACCAATAAAAACTGTATGCACTCTGTTTTTTGTGAATAAAATGATTTGATTTGATTTGAAAAAAAATTATAGCCTACCTATGTCACTACCGTAAAATCGGTCAATAAACAATTAGTCATCTTTTAATTTCTCTCATACTTGTAAAGATAAATCAAATAAGCTTTAGCTCAATGATGTTGCTTTGTTTTATAACAGAATCACTCTATTGTTATGCCAGCCTAACTTTTACATAATTTTGCATTAAATATGACTTACAAACATAAAAAAACTTCAATGCAATTGAATACTTTAGAAACACTCTGAGAATTTCACTTGGTAAAACTAAAAATTTACAAGTTTCTAGGCAATATCACTGAACGAAAAATTAATTTATTTTATATTTGTCTAGTTGGACAATATTAATGATTTGATTTATGTAAAACCATTCAACTTTAAGCTAAGCTAAGCATTTAACAATCAGTTATAATATGTAGTCCTCAACAAAATATGTAACGGAATCAAACAAAATATGTAGGTAATGTGCAATAAAAATAACATTCAATTATTATCAGGCACCAAAACAAATCACTATGTTCCACAAACATTTTTTTTAATCTAACTTAGTATTGTCTACTATTATGTGAGAAAATCCTACGGAAAACAAAATTCGTGGTCACATCAGTACAGTTTCAATGGTATTAAAAATCGAGTGAATTTAACAAAAACGTAATGTAATTAGCACAAAAAACTATCATTTATTTGATAAAAGGCACTGTTAGCTTCTTTTAATTAAGATTTAGTAACGAATTTCGATGAAAACCTCATAAAACCGAAATAATGGGAAATCGTCGTTTAACACTTACAGGTGAAAGGATACGTAGAATCCTGGATACCATGTACTTCCGCAACCACGAACAACACATTTATCAATCATTTTTATTGTTTTCCTCATACAATTTTCTTAAAATCACACTTAAAATCACGAGTCGACATGTAAACAAACAATAAGCAAGACTCAGTGTTGCCGCGTTATTATACTTATTATTACCCTAGAAGTGGGTATTTTCTATAACTGTCTTATTCAGGGTGCGTTCGTTAAACTAGGGCCAAAGTTAACATGGCGTTAGACTGCGGACTAACGCCATTTTAGCGCAAATTGTATTCAGAGGACAGTTTAACGTCTAGTCCCACCGTTTAAGGATTAAAAGGTGCATCATGATTGGTTTACAAGCAATAAACCAAGTTTTGTTAGAACAGTCTTGCACCCCAGTTTTGTGAAACATCTCTGAATAAGACAGTAAGAATTCCGTCCCATAAGCGTCCCCACTGAAGGGCGATTAATCGCTGAGCGATTTTTGTCGCTGAGAATAGAAAATATGGTGTTTTAATAAAATAAAATAATGTGAAAATATTGATAAACACGGCGTTAATCGCGGCGATAATCGCGACGCTTTTTTTGTCGCTGGTTAAGTAAAACCATTGTCGTGTCATTTCGCGGGTGATTAACGCCGCTAATTATCGCAGCTACAAAAAGTCGCCCGTGATCATGAGCGTTTACGCTTATAGCCTCATCATAGGTACGTATTGACTGACTGACCGCCGCCGTGATTATTTATTTAATAATCGCATATTATGTTTACTTAAGTAAGTACTAAGATTTTACCAGTTCCCATTGTTATTGTTTATGTTTGATTTTAAGTCTGTTTATATGTGTGAGGAAATAAAATTTTCTTAGTAAAAATGTAATTTTTACTGACTAAACCTGAATCAATTTCAATATTTGCTGCATGACTATGCCACAAAGTTTCGAAAAAAAAACGCTAGCTGAAGAGTTCTACTGTACACCCTAAACGGTCAAGCATGGCTTGTCAATCATTTACATTGCATTACCACCACAACTATTATTTGTGGGCCTGGCTTACCTTTGATAGGCCACGATAATCAAGTGAAGCCGCCTCCACACGCTAGCCAAACAATGGTAAACAGCATACAACAAACGCGAATGTGGATAGGTGTTTATGTTTGCCTGTTTTTGTTTGTTGGCCAGTGTTAAGCCATAGAATATTAAGCCGGGTCCATAGCGCATGTTTTGCCCTACACAATCAACAAAATATCTCAACATTGAACAAAATCCTCATGTTTTTGTTTTTTTGTTGAATGTTGAGATGTTTTTGTTGATTGTGTAGAGTAAAACACGCGCTATGGACCCGGCATTCAGGCAAACATTTTGTGAAATCTCCACACGCTTGGTAAGCCATCAGTTATTATTAATTAATAAATCATTAGCTACGCCTATGAAGACTTTAATTTAATTACTGTAAAAAATGAATTAGTAAATATAATTAATTAAAAAAAAAAAAAACGGTTTTTTCGTTCCTTGTTCTCGACCGCCATATTTGCCAATCCGGAATAAACTAGCACGTTCGCCAAGCTTCAGGACACCTGTTTGTGTTGGGTGATTGTGGTCGATGTTTGGTAAAGGGCGGGTCCATAGCACATGTTTTGCTCTACACCATCAACAAAAACGTCTACACAAAACATCGTTTGCGAAACATGTTTCTCTACACACGCCGTCCACAGCGATCGCGTGGCTTGTGTAGACAAAACTTCAGTGTTGCCAATTTAGCATTTTATGTTAGCCTATAACAGCTTGACCATAAAGAGTTGACAAAAATTTAGGGCACCACTTTGTATGTAAACACGTCAAAACTACGAGTAATTTGGCAAGACTGACTATATTTTGTACTGATAAAATTTAGTTCCATTTTTACACGACTGCCCAAAAAGGAGTGTATTTACACGACTGCCCAAAAAAGAGTGTATATGTGTTTAGGGTTCATGTATGTTTGTGGGTATGTGAGTTTCTTTATTCCACCGTAACTTCTAAATGGCTTAATGGATTTGGATGTATAGTATATCGTTGGAATATTTACATCATTCTAAGTGACACTGGCTATATTTTTTTTGAAAAAAGTCACTATAGCGACTGTACCACGCCATTTTCAAACGTGAGAAAACATTTTTTTCTTCAATTATTACAAGATGGGCATCAAATGAAAGGCCTTAATGAGTTCATTTCAAAACTATATAATTTGTCACTAAAATGTGTAAAATAAAAATAAATGAATTTAAAAAATATTAAAAACACGACTGCCCTGCCAAAAACGACATAAAAAGTTAAATAACAAGTGTCTTGGCAGTCGGGGGACCTCTTTGATTAAAAATTGTACCACAAAACGGTCCCCTGACTGCAAAGACACTTGTTATTTAACTCTTTAGTTCGTTTTTGGCAGGGCAGTCGTGTTTTTAATATTTTTTCTATTTTATTTTATTTCTTTATGCCAAGCTGTAAGTACAGCTTGGCCATAAAAAAATTAAATAAAATGATCATGACTCGAAAATGTATGAAATTTTATAAGTGACCAAAGGTTTAGGTATATCTGAAAATGTAACTATCAAGCTCAGTTTGAGAGCGACATTTTTTTGTTTCCATTTTTGCTAGGAGATTAGTAATCGGATTGTAATTCCGCCTCCAAACGTTCGCCAACCTCGTTATAGTTAGTTGATGTTTTTGGTAAGGTCCTTGTCGCGACCAGACCGGGACCCTTTATAATCTCTCTCAGTGAACGACTTACATATTTATAATTAGTCAATATATAGTTTAGTAATTTATTATTATGGGGTGCTTCGCATTGTCATTAAGGTTATAAAGGGTATCCAGCGCGACACTGTGTAGACACATACCTTCAGGATGTCGTCCTCTCAACCAACCTTTCCATATTCTCCAGTCCCGGGGGCACTGAAGTGGTATACTTGTATTATCCGTTACTGTTTCCTTCTCTTCATCTTATTTATGTCCCACCTGTAAGTATAATGTCCCATATTTATCTGGGCTAAGCACACACCTACTTTCTCTAGTTTATCAGATACTAATAAGACAATTTACTTTATACTGTTAACTTTAATATGTATTATTAAATCATTCAACGCTGTTATGTCTTTTATTCTTTATGATATTACTTTATAAACATGTACTACTGCCAATCTTTCTTATCAAGCCTGGAAGATGGCTGCCTGTGACAGGCAGCCCCCTTCCAGCGCTGTTCTTTCATTGTTTCACTTTATCAAACTTTACTAATATGTTTATTACATCAAGGAGCTAATCGAATCAGGACCCTGCGTTCCTCATTCGCCTTAGCCTCCAGTATGCAGTTGTTCATTCCCTCTTAAGTGTCCGGACCTGGCCACCCGTCGGTGAACACATTTAGGTAAAGGCTTATTCTTGGGACTGCATACATCTCGCCGCCGATGGTTTCTGCTTGCCTAAGGCATCCACCACCGGCGAACTACGTGATCAGGCCTGGCCACGTTCAGTCGATCCTATCACGACCAGGATCGAACATTTGGCTCAGTAGTATTGCTTTCGATACTCTATAAATCTAGATTAAGTAAGTATGTGACTTAGCTGTGAAATCCTCGGTGCTACTGCAAACTCGGCCTCCTTTAACTACGATTACACTGGTGTTGAAGAAGATCATCACATTCATTTTATGAGGTTAGAATGACAGATTAGTTCAAGCGCATACGCGCTAGGGAAGGGCGAAAGTGGTGAGTTGTCTGTCTGATTTAGTGTTGCCATTTAATTGTTATTATGTTTAATCAATGTATTTACTTTGATAGTTAGAGACATCGCGATACCGTAATTCGCGACACTCCCGACGACGACAGAAGTTACATGTTCTCCATTAATCTACGCGTCCACTCGCGTATCTTTTCACGAGCCTTTAAAGACGCATCTCTTACTTCTCTCACTTCTTCGGGTTGTGTGTTTTCATTAATGTTGATGCTTTTAGGTGTGCTCTTATCATCACGTCCTTCATCATGTACTGATTGGATATCATCTTCTGTGGTAAGTATTCTATGAGGTATTTGGTCTACTGTTTCTATTATACTTGTTTGTCTGCTTTCTGTTTCAGGTTTGTCGACGAGTTCTTCTGTGGTTCTTGGAGCTGAAGAGATATCTTTGGTGAGACTAGTTATGTCTAATTCTTCTAACAGAGGTAAGTCGTCTAACGTTGCTGTTACGTCTTCTCTTTCGAATTCAAACATAACCTCTTCTCTTCCAGGTACTTCTTCATCAACTTCCAATGGGTAAAGATGAGCGATGGAGCGCGTGAATTCCGTGTCGTTCACCTTTATTCGTGCCACCCTGCATTGACCGTCTGCTCCCTTAAGCAGAGATGTGATCCTTCCAACTTTCCAGTTTTCTCTATTTTTCGTATCTCCTTTAATTTGTACTATGTCTCCTATTTTTGGGATTTCTGACTTAGTAATCCTTGGTTCTTTCAGAGCGTGACGATATCTTTCCCTTAAACTCGGCAGGTATTGCTCGATGAACATCCTTTTAAATTCCTTTAACATGTTTTGTCCTATTTTCCAACCGTCTACTAGGTTTTGTTTTGTCACCGTGCCTTCTTGTGGAAATTCAGCATCCGAAGGTGTTGTCGTGATGCATTTGTTCAAGGTTAGAAAATCTGAAGGCCTAAGAATGTCTTCCAGATCAGATCCTACACAAGTTAATGGTCTCGTATTTATCACCGCTTCTATTTCTTTTATAATGGTGTTAAGTTGATTATCTTTCAATAGATTCTTTGTGAGTGTTCTCTTGAGACAATGTTTAACTAGTCCAACTAGTCTTTCGTAGAATCCTCCATGCCAAGGAGCTAGTTGTGGAATAAATTTCCAGTCTATTTCGTTAGTGATGCAGTAATTGCTTGACAGTATTTCTGCAGTCAGTTTGAATTGTAGTGCATTATCTGAAACTATTCTATCCGGTACGCCTCTACAAGATATAAATCTTCGTAGTGCTAATAAGCATTCTTCTGCTGTAAGATCTTTGACAACTTCTAGGTGTACAGCGCGTACTACCAAACAAGTGTACAGGCATATCCATCGTTTTGCTGTTTTACCGTCGGTCCTTACTTGGAGAGGACCTAAGTAATCCATGCCGGTGTATGTAAATGGTGAGCTATAATTTACCCTTTCCTTTGGAAGCGCAGGAGGTGGTGGTAGTTTAAATGGACCTCCTCCATGCTTAACGCAATTTGTGCATTTTTTAAGTATTTTCTTAACTTGACTTCTTCCTTGAGGAATCCAATATAACAATCTGATCAGACTTAGAGTGTGGTTAACACCTACGTGATAGTTCTTTTTATGTGTTTCTAAGATCACGGTGTTAGTAAATTCACAGTCCTTTGGAATCAGTATTGGATATCTTTTGTCATAAGACCAGTCAGCATTTTGTAGTCTTCCTTTGCAACGTAGGATTCCGTCAACGTCAGTGAACACGTTTAAATTTCTCTTTAAATTTGTATCTTTACCTACTACTTCTTCAGGAAAATGTTTTGCTTGGATTCTTTTGATTTTTTGTACGTATGACAGTGTATCGTCCTCGCATTTCTCTGAGGGATTCTTTTGCAATTCTTCATTTAATTGTTGTCTCTGATTTTGTGAGCTTGGTTCTCCACTCGTGAGACCCTCCCCAATGGGAAAAGAAAATTGACGATCCACAGAGGAATGCGTGGCAATCAGTACACTTTCATCTTGAGTAAGCGGAGAAACTTCCCTCCTACGACTCTTTGGCCATTTCTTGCAGTCTTCTAGCAGGTAATCTGGTCCGGATAACCATTTGTGCTTGAATTTTTCAGAATCTGTGGGTCTAGTCGCTACATCAGCTGGATTTAGCTCTGTTGGTACATACCTTATCGTTGCTGACACATTTCCCTTTATTTCTTCTATTCTTTTCGCTACGAATGGTGGTAATAGCTTACCGCCGTAGTACCAATCGATTATTATTTGACTGTCCGTCCATATAGTATTCTTTTTGGATTCGAAATTCAGAAATTTGTTTACATACTTCAGTAGCCTGCTACCAATCAGAAGTCCTAATAATTCAAGTCTTGGAATTTTGAGATTGTCTTGATCTTTGATGGGTACTAGTCTTGATTTCCCTATCACGAAACTTAACTCTCTTCCGTTAGAAATGTATACTACAGCTGCGTATGCTTTGGTCGACGCATCTGTAAAGGCATGTAGCTGAATGTCTTCATTGCCCTTTTGTTTGAAATATCTTCTAGGTAAGACAATATTCTTTGTTCTTTCTAGTCGTTCTCTAATAATTTGCCATTCTTTAGTTATCTCTTCTGGTAAAGGAGTGTCCCATTTAAATTTGTTTACCCATAGATCTTGAAGTAGAAGTTTTGCTGGCAGCAGATCTGGCGCAGCATATCCGCATGGATCATATACTGAAGCTACGTTTTTTAATATTTCCCTTTTCGTATTAGCCTCTGTTATTTTCTTTGGCCTTAAACTGATAGTGTCCTCTTCTGTATTCCAATTCAGACCTAGTACTTTCACTTCTATGTCTTGGCAAACGTCAGTTGGATCTATTTCCTTTGAGAATTGTCTGGAGTTAGAACTCCATTCCCGAAGATTCATCGAAATTTCTTTGAACGCAAATTTGCATGACTCATACATTTCAATTGCTTCATGGATGGAGTCCGTTCCCGTAACTAAGTTATCCACATAAATGTCGTTCATTATCCTTTTCAGGATTTCTTCATTGGAACGCAGTAGATGGTGTTTCAAAGTAGCGTTTAACAGGAATGGGCTCGATATCACTCCGAACGGAACACGACAAAACCGTAAATGTAGAATATTATCTTCCGTGGCTGCCTTTTCTATGTCTTTTAGCCATAGGAATCTAGTCACGTCCTTGTCTTTTTTGTGTAACGCGATCTGCAAAAATGCCTTCTCTACGTCCGCGGTTATTCCCACTTGATGTGACCTAAATCTTAACAACATTCCTGTCAGGTCTCCCAACATGAGTGGACCACAGTGTAAGCATTCATTTAAACTTTTGCTGTTCTTTGTTTTCGCTGACGCGTCGTATACGATACGTGTAGGTTTTCCTGGATGACTTACTCCATGATGTGGCAGGTAATGGATAGGATGGTCTATACCAATATCACACCTTTCTTGATCGGGTACGCGTTCTATAATTTCTTTCTCTAACTGCTCTTGTAACGTGGCGTTATATGACTTTAATGCTTCTGAATCTAGTTTCTTCAATAAATTTACTAGTCTACCGATTGCAAGACCATAATTGGTTTCTAGTTCAGGTGGATAATCGATCCATGGCCAGCTGATCGTATATCGGTCATCTATTAATTCTATTGTTTCATTAAATTGATTGATGACTTCTTCGTCTCTAGTTAGATTTGGTGAATCGCATATCCCTATAGATTCCAATTCCCATAAACATTTGATGCTTCCATTGTATAATGGTAAGTCAGGCGGAGTTAATTTGTTCTCTACTCCTTGGAAGTACGTTATCACCGATAATGGGTCCACATCCTTAGCCGTGGTTCTTCCGGTCAATATGTAACCAAATCTTGATTCAATCAAGTATAAATTATTTTCCAGTTGGATTTTGTTTCCTAGTATGAATGAAAAATAGAAGTCGTTTCCAATTAGAATATCTACTTTCGGTGACAGTGAGCCGTCATCAGCCAAAATTAGATTTTCTTCTCTTCTGCTTAAGTCTATATTTGAATAAGGAACTCCATGTGATATGTGTGTGACAACGTTTGCTTCTATTTCCAGAATATCGTTTGTTCTGGTTTTCATTTGTAGCCTAACTATTGGACTTTCAATGATTTGAGGAGTTTTAGCACCGAATGTGAAAACTGATAGAGTATTTTCTTCTTCTATGGGCAGTTTTAGTTTAGAAGCTATTTCTTGTGTGATGTAGGTACGCTGGCTGCCAGAGTCTAACAAAACTCGACAAGTTTCTTCTTTGGTATCATCGTTTTCACGTCGGGCTTTGACTATTGCTGTTTGCAGTATAGTGGAGTTAATGGAATTGGCGTGAAGAGTTGTGACACTTTCAGAGTTAGATGTTTGTCCTTTTAAACAAAGTGCTCTATTGTGAAGATTAGTTTCTTTACAGTGAACGCAGAAAGTAGATCTCTTGCAATTATTTCCTTTATGGCCGAGGCCTAAGCAACGATAACATCTGTTCTTTAATCTTCCTTTCCTTTCTTTTATGGTTTTGAATTTATCGCATTGATCATTAAAATGTGATCCTTGACAGAAAACGCATTGCCCTCTCCTTTTCTTTCCCGGTGGAGCATCCCTATTATTTTCTCGTTCTTGAAGCTTCCTTTTCAATGGAAGTCTGTTGTAGTTATTGTATTTGTGAGATGATCCAGGTTCGTTGAATCTATCTTCCTTCTTAATATCTTGCCTTTGTTGTATAAATTTGTGTCTCTTGAAATCTCTTTGGCTTCGGTTGGGTTTTCCTGGTTTCCCTCCTTTTACGTACGTATTCACGTGTAGAGATTGAGTAGTGTACTCTTCTACATTTTCAGAAGTAATTCTCTGCGCATCTTCTCTTGCCGAAATGATCACTTCCAAATGTTGCCGGATCTCCTCAATAGATTCAGTATTCGCTCTCAACTTTAGCTCGTAGACTACGTCCGAAGGCATCTTCTCCAAGATGAGAAATCTCAGATGATCATGGTTGATATTTTGGTTTAATGAATTTAGAATTCTAAGGTGCTTCTCAACTTGGCTAAAGGTCTCCCTCAGGTCCTTTATGCTACCCTTAGAAGCCTTAGGAATCTTATGTAGAGCTGCGTAGTGTGCGTCCACTATGTGACTCTCCTTGCCGTACCTCCCCTTTAAAATAGATACAGCTACCTCGTAGTTCTTGTTGGTAATTTCAAGTCCATCGATGATCCTCTTCGCATCGCCTCTCAAAGAACCCTTGAGATAGGATAGTTTATCCACATCAGACAGATCTCGGTTCCCTATGTTGGAACTGAACTGATCCCAAAACTGGTACCATTCTAGTATATCTCCTGAGAATTCTGCTAATTGTAGTTTAGGTAACTTTCCGGTCAATGCGATACTTCTACCAGGCGTTGCTGCAGGTGTAGCACTTTCTTTTACTCTTTTCAGCTTGATATTTAATTCTGCGAAAGTTTCTTCGCCCCGTAGTTGTATCTCACTGAACGAAGTGATCTCTTCCACGAAGGATCCTAGTTCATTTATCGACAAACACTGATTTAATTCTGTACCAAACCTCTTTACCGCATTGTCTAGTTTTGTGAGCAATATTTCTACGTTTTCAGCATCTTTTAGGTTAATATTATCTTTGTACTCGAGAGCCTCTAAGGTAAGCTTTTCTATGGCGTTAGCTATAGACTCTAGCCTATTTAGAATAATTTTTTCCATGTTTCTGGAAATCAAAAAATTTTAAATTTATACCATATAATTTGATTTTCTAAAACCCTACACCCTATATAGTGTTAGTTTCAAATCGCCTAATACACGTAATGTAATATTTCTTAGAAAAAAAAAAGTTTTTTATTTATCACCCTGTATGTTAAAAACACGAGTCGAAAGTTTGCACCTCAAAAATGAGCCGTCTGCCAACCGTCGACCAACCACACAAACAAATAACATTTCAACAATTGACACCCTGTATACACTGTGGCGTGTCAGCTGTCGGTACCCTCCCTAATAAGTAGCATACCAAAAACTGACACCCTGTATATTTTTTAATTTTCATCAAGATGTGAGAAATAAGTTATTTTCTATAAAGCGGTGTGTTCTCTGAGTCGAACACATCCATAAACTTGTAATTGTAATATAAATTCCTTCATTTAAAATTATTTCTATAATTGTTTTAGAATTCAATTGAATTCAGATTTTATTTCATCAGTTATCATCCTTATTGACGGATAAGCAGGTTCATTTCATCAGTTTAGTTTCAAAACTTTAAATTTCTAAAAGTGTTTCATGCTCTGCAATTTACCCCAGTATACCCTTTCAGATCATATGAAAATATTGGTATTATTTTTGTAACTCATACTTACACATGTGAAGAACCAACATTATTTGTGTATGCATCCACAAAGAATGTTACGTTCCCCATGTATTAACATAATATTTATCTAAACGAGTACCAAATCAGATTAGAGGTACTTTGGTCAAATGGGACTATTGTTTTGCATGAAATACAATCAAATTGAATATATTCATTTAGAAACATGTTTATCCGTTGGTTTAATTTTGTTTTGCAAATATTATTTAGTTTGTGTTTACTATACCTATCATGAACATAAGAAAATGTGTACCTTAGTTCTTTCTATTAGTTTATTATTTATGAATTTTAAGTACCTATGTAGTCATCAGCGACTTGATTTAATATTTATTCGATCACCTATTTAGAAATATCAACCTTTAGGTTAGTAATCTTTACATAAACTCAGATGATACAACCTTATTGTTAGGTATACATGAGTATCTCACCTCATGCCACAATCGCTTGCCTACAGAACCCTTAGAATAATTTTACTGTCAGACTTGACAGAATATGAGTTGACTTGGTAACTACCACAGCTTAAAATGTCAATAGTTTACCTTGCTATCTTCCTTGTCGATCCTGATCATCAATTCAATCAGACCTTTCATTCAATTTGGAAATATGCACTTAAAGGTAGGTAATTTTCTCATAGGAATCTTCTTACTTCTTTGCCACAACTGTGACCTTTCCAACGTCAACCTGTAATTTCCATACGTTTTGTGTGTTAGGAAAGCTATGAGCTACTTTCTTATAAGATTCATCGAATTTTCCTCACAATTGTGGGTGGATGATGCATTTTGTCATCCAACTATTTCTGTATAATATTTATTTATGCTCGTTAGTGAATTGTATTGTAGACATTAAAACTCAATCGCCTTACTTGCTTTTCTCACTAATGAGTCATATTTCACAAGAAACCTTAGTTACATTTACTTATTAGATGTTTCCAAACAAAATGCCCTATGCAAATTTTGGCAAAGTAAATATTGCTTAAACTCACCAGTACTTAGTTATGTAGTCTACCTGAGACTAATTTGTCGTTTAATCACAATTTTATTACTGAATTATGACGCTCCTGTGGAAAATAAACAGTACTATTTAGGATTTTATCCTTTTCAGGCAGACTTCTCAACACCTTCCCAAGACGCCATCTTCAAAGTACGAAAGAACTTCCCTGTCTTCAAAGAGACCACGCGTAACTTGTTTACTTCAACCTATCCAGTGTAATTGTTTACAACATCATTAAGTAAATTAGTTGCCGAATTTTACATAGTTTATTTCTTAAATCAAATACAGTTTCCAATTGAAATCTATTAAGAGTGCGTTCATTTGCCCTCTTACATGACGGATGACGTCTTTTACATCACTTCCGGTTAAGGTTCATTTTCATTTGACAAATAAAGGCCGCGTTCCGAATCACGCTGACAGCGCTGTTAGCGCGAAGTCAAATACACACCAAACTACGAGGTGGACATTTCAATTAATTCCAAACGCTATACATTCTATGTGTACTCGTTTTATAATCTTTCAATTTAAGGTATCTTTAAGAAACTTTCAATTTAGCATTTATTTGTGCGCCGTACATGAATAATTATACCATGCTTTTACAATGATGGTATAATTTAACTTTGGCGCCTTTAAGTAGCTTTCATGTGGTTTTGCTTATAAGGAACCAGTACCAAAAATATCTCATAGATGTCACTACTATTCAGTTTTACAGAAATGGAATAGGATTTAATTGTTTCTGAGAATTTTACCAATGGAAAGTTTGGTTGAGATTTCGCTTTGGGTTGCTTGATCGGGATTCTTCTATATCCCAGCACCTCCACCATTGTCGCGACCAGACCGGGACCCTTTATAATCTCTCTCAGTGAACGACTTACATATTTATAATTAGTCAATATATAGTTTAGTAATTTATTATTATGGGGTGCTTCGCATTGTCATTAAGGTTATAAAGGGTATCCAGCGCGACACTGTGTAGACACATACCTTCAGGATGTCGTCCTCTCAACCAACCTTTCCATATTCTCCAGTCCCGGGGGCACTGAAGTGGTATACTTGTATTATCCGTTACTGTTTCCTTCTCTTCATCTTATTTATGTCCCACCTGTAAGTATAATGTCCCATATTTATCTGGGCTAAGCACACACCTACTTTCTCTAGTTTATCAGATACTAATAAGACAATTTACTTTATACTGTTAACTTTAATATGTATTATTAAATCATTCAACGCTGTTATGTCTTTTATTCTTTATGATATTACTTTATAAACATGTACTACTGCCAATCTTTCTTATCAAGCCTGGAAGATGGCTGCCTGTGACAGGCAGCCCCCTTCCAGCGCTGTTCTTTCATTGTTTCACTTTATCAAACTTTACTAATATGTTTATTACATCAAGGAGCTAATCGAATCAGGACCCTGCGTTCCTCATTCGCCTTAGCCTCCAGTATGCAGTTGTTCATTCCCTCTTAAGTGTCCGGACCTGGCCACCCGTCGGTGAACACATTTAGGTAAAGGCTTATTCTTGGGACTGCATACATCTCGCCGCCGATGGTTTCTGCTTGCCTAAGGCATCCACCACCGGCGAACTACGTGATCAGGCCTGGCCACGTTCAGTCGATCCTATCACGACCAGGATCGAACATTTGGCTCAGTAGTATTGCTTTCGATACTCTATAAATCTAGATTAAGTAAGTATGTGACTTAGCTGTGAAATCCTCGGTGCTACTGCAAACTCGGCCTCCTTTAACTACGATTACACTGGTGTTGAAGAAGATCATCACATTCATTTTATGAGGTTAGAATGACAGATTAGTTCAAGCGCATACGCGCTAGGGAAGGGCGAAAGTGGTGAGTTGTCTGTCTGATTTAGTGTTGCCATTTAATTGTTATTATGTTTAATCAATGTATTTACTTTGATAGTTAGAGACATCGCGATACCGTAATTCGCGACAGTCCTCTTTGACACATTTGTTACAAAAGCGGCAATGTACGCCACCGACTTAATAAAACACCCCAAAAAACGTATTCCACATAATGCATCGATTAAAATATTCGGTCAGGTGATCGATGACCTTGTCTGGCAGAATACGCCCAATATGACCACTGACTATGACAATACCCTGCCCCTCGACCCACGCAAAATGTTTTGTGTGCGTGTTTTCCACCGGGCATGGAAAGCAAAAACATTGATTCTCTACACAAAAATGTTTCGCGAAACAATGTTTTGTGTAGATATTTTTGTTGATTGTGTAGAGCAAACACGAGCTATGGACCCGCCTTAATGAGTGCTTTTCAAAGTGACATTTGAAAAATAAAAAAGTAACTATTCGTCTCACTAGATGGTGTTGATACTCTTCGAAGCTTAGTAAATAATCACATCGACACACATTTTTATCAACGCCATCTACCAAGCCTACAGTTTTTTGTCATTGTGAAAAGCCCTCATTGCGGCAAACCCCTACGTGCTTGTCAAGCATCGCTCCTAAACGATCAAGATGTGATTGACAAGCCGATGCAATGTAAATGATTGACAAGCGGTTTTGATCTTTGGAGTAGGTATTTTTTTTTTGCCACAAAATTGCCAACATTTTACAGAATAAAATATGTCATTTTGTAAAATGAATTATTTTATTCTGTAAAACGCTGTCTATTATCAATTTAATTACATTGTATTGAAATTAATTCTCCGCACTGAATTTCAAATTTTGGACTGATGACAAAATGCCGATCTTTGATTTATTTTGTTTGAACAGGGCGTTTGATTTATATTAAATGGAACGGGAACGGGGCTAAAAAGTTATGTATGACTGTCCTGTAACCTGTAACTTAATAAATTCGGATTGAAATGGACTATAGGTAAAAGAAGGTCTACATATTATTTCCTATCAATATCAATTTGTGGGTACATTTTGTTTCATGCTGTTATCCCCAGAGTCACCAGAGAGTAAGTGAAAAGAAAGATATAATTGAGATAGCGATAAGTAGGTATTTGCCTTAAATAGGTATTTAGAGTTTGAACTCCATACTTTACCTATAATCTTCTTGAAATATGACTGACATATTTTTGGTGCTGGCATCAGTGTTGCCATATATACAGATTTATCTGTATTTATATTAGCGTATAGTTGGCAGCCTCACCATTGAATTAGAAGGTTTTGACTAGGTCAAAAAATTGTTAGTAAATAGTGATAAATAGTGAACTATAGCATATAAATAGTGATACTATGGTTCAAAAGATATTTGAGTATCTTGGTGAGGCTGCTATCTTGACGTCAAGCTAGCAGACACCTTAAGAAATACAGTTCGTATCAATGTGATTTATATGCCAAAAAATTGTTAGGAAATAGTGAATCGTATACGCAAAATTTCAATAATATTGCTTCAGTACAAGCCAAGATATTACGATCTCAAAGTGGGCTGCTAACTTGACGTTTCTGGCAATGGCGATTCCAGAGAAACGGGTACAAGTTATAAACAAATAAATATATCAAAAAATTGTTAGTGAAATTGTGATTCTTACGATATAAATAAAAAAAGAATTCTTCATTGCTATTTTCTAAAAATCTAATGTTAACTTCTACATAGTACTCTGAATATAGGCTGTCGATCAATATTGAACATTGCTCCACAGTAATAAGGTTTAAACTTGATTGCAATCATGAGGTGAGTACTATCAAGCAAAGACACCTTAAGAAATACAGTTCGTATCAATGTGATTTATATGCCAAAAAATTGTTAGGAAATAGTGAATCGTATACGCAAAATTTCAATAATATTGCTTCAGTACAAGCCGAGATATTACGGTCTCAAAGTGGGCTGCTAACTTGACGTTTCTGGCAATGGCGATTCCAGAGAAACGGGTACAAGTTATAAACAAATAAATATATCAAAAAATTGTTAGTGAAATTGTGATTCTTACGATATAAATAAAAAAAGAATTCTTCATTGCTATTTTCTAAAAATCGAATGTTAACTTCTACATAGTACTCTGAATATAGGCTGTCGATCAATATTGAACATTGCTCCACAGTAATAAGGTTTAAACTTGATTGCAATCATGAGGTGAGTATTATCAAGCAAAAAAGTGAAATTTATATCTTTTGACTGTGTCAATAGTCATATCCTCGGTGCAAGGCTATTGATTTGGTATAAGTAAACAAATATTTTTCTACTTACTTTTTTAATTTATTTTTTATTAAATCTCATCAAAAAAAATTTGATTGTGTAACACTACTTTAATAATAATTAATACTACTACTCTAATCATCGGTAATACCACAGCCTAGAGAGTAATCTTCTTACAGTCGGACATCGCCCTTTGTGTTGGCGCAAAAGCCGCCGTTCGTCTAGACAGTTGACGCAACGACTAAAAGTGTAAGGGTTGGCACGATGTAATTTGCCTTTTCGAATTTTAAAAATATATAGGAAAAATAAGAAAGACATTTCAAAATTCTTGTTTTATTCTTTGAATTATTAATTGTAATTTTTTCTAGAAGGTAAGAATATTTTTTTCAAATTTGACTCTTTTCCTTCTTTTAATGCTCTTAAAATAAGGAAAAGAAAAAGTTTTTCTTAGTATTTCCTTTTTTTTTCTTCTTGCATCATAAGTGCGAGGAATTATAGGAATTATGAAAAGGATATGGAAAGGATGTATGATAATCATAATTTTAATTTTAAATAATTACTAATTTAGGGCTAAATAAGTATAAAATAAATCTTAAATTAGTACTCAATTAGGAAATAATAATGAAAAAATAAGTTCCAAGATGGCGGCTGACAACTTTTTTGTTTATGGGCCGATTTCGATGAAACTCGGTTTTTGGTACCATTTTGACACAAAAATAACAACGCAATGTTGAAAATATTAAAAAATTCAAGATGGCGGCCAACTTTTTTGTTTGCCGACCGACCGATTTCGATGAAACTCGGTTTTTGGTAGTATTTTGGCAAGAAAACAGCAACGCAATGTTAAAAATGAAAAAAATTCAAGATGGCGGCCAACTTTTTTGTTTGCGGACCGATTTCGATGAAACTCGGTTTTTGGTAGTATTTTGACAAGAAAACAGCAACGCAATGTTAAAAGGTAAAAAAAATTCAAAATGGCGGCCAACTTTTTTGTTTGCGGGCCGATTTCGATGAAACTCGGTATTTGGTAGTATTTTGACAAGAAAACAGCAACGCAATGTTAAAAAAAATAAAAATTAAGATGGCGGTCTACTTTTTTGTTTGCGGACCGATTTCGATGAAACTCGGTTTTTGGTAGTATTTTGACAAGAAAACAGCAACGCAATGTTAAAATGTAAAAAAAATTCAAGATGGCGGCCAACTTTTTTGTTTGCGGGCCGATTTCGATGAAACTCGGTTTTTGGTAGTATTTTGGCAAGAAAACAGCAACGCAATGTTAAAATTGAAAAAAATTCAAGGTGGCGGCCAACTTTTTTGTTTGCGGGCCGATTTTGATGAAACTCGGTTTTTCGTAGTATTTTGGTAAGAAAACGGCAACGCAATGTTAAAAATAAAAAAAAAACAAGATGGCGGCCAACTTTTTTGTTTGCGGGCCGATTTCGATGAAACTCGGTTTTTGGTAGTATTTTGGCAAGAAAACAGCAACGCAATGTTAAAATGTAAAAAAAATTCAAGATGGCGGCCAACTTTTTTGTTTGCGGGCCGATTTCGATGAAACTCGGTTTTTGGTAGTATTTTGGCAAGAAAACAGCAACGCAATGTTAAAAATGAAAAAAATTCAAGGTGGCGGCCAACTTTTTGTTAGCGGGCCGATTTCGATGAAACTCGGTTTTTCGTAGTATTTTGGCAAGAAAACAGCAACGCAATGTTAAAAATGTAAAAAATTCAAGATGGCGGCCAACTTTTTTGTTTGCGGGCCGATTTCGATGAAACTCGGTTTTTGGTAGTATTTTGGCAAGAAAACAGCAACGCAATGTTAAAAAAATAAAAAATCAAGATGGCGGCCAACTTTTTTGTTTGCGGACCGATTTCGATGAAACTCGGTTTTTCGTAGTATTTTGGTAAGAAAACAGCAACTTAATGTTAAAAACGAAAAACATTCAAGATGGCGGCCAACTTTTTTGTTTGCGGGCCGATTTCGATGAAACTCGGTTTTTCGTAGTATTTTGGCAAGAAAACAGCAACGCAATGTTAAAAATGTAAAAAATTCAAGATGGCGGCCAACTTTTTTGTTTGCGGACCGATTTCGATGAAACTCGGTTTTTGGTAGTATTTTGGCAAGAAAACAGCAACGCAATGTTAAAAAAATAACAATTCAAGATGGCGGCCAATTTTTTTGTTTGCGGGCCGATTTCGATGAAACTCAGTTTTTGTTAGTATTTTGGCAAGAAAACAGCAACGCAATGTTCAAAATCGCAAATTCGGTTCAAACGCAAAATCGGCCCGCAATTAAAAAAGTTGGCCGCCATCTTGATTTTTTTTAATTTTTTACATTGCGTTGCTGTTTTTTTGCCAAAATACTACGAAAAACCGAGTTTCATCGAAATCGGCCCGCAAACAAAAAAGTTGGCCGCCATCTTGAATTTTTTACATTTTTAACATTGAGTTGCTGTTTTCTTGTCAAAATACTACCAAAAACCGAGTTTCATCAAAATCGGCCCGCAAACAAAAAAGTTGGCCGCCATCTTGAATTTTTTTTTTTTTTTTAACATTGCGTTGCTGTTTTCTTGCCAAAATACTACGAAAAACCGAGTTTCATCGAAATCGGCCCGAAAACAAAAAAGTTGGCCGCCATCTTGATTTTTTTTTTCATTTTTAACATTGCGTTGCTGTTTTCTTGCCAAAATACTACCAAAAACCGAGTTTCATCGAAATCGGCCCGCAAACAAAAAATTTGGCCACCATCTTGTTTTTTTACATTTTTATCATTGCGTTGCTGTTTTCTTGCCAAAATATTACCAAAAACCGAGTTTCATCGAAATCGGCCCGCAAACAAAAAAGTTGGCCGCCATCTTGAATTTTTATTTTTTAAGATTTCGTTGCTGTTTTCTTGCCAAAATACTACCAAAAACCGAGTTTCATCGAAATCGGTCCGCAAACAAAAAAGTTGGCCGCCATCTTGAATTTTTTACATTTTTAACATTGAGTTGCTGTTTTCTTGTCAAAATAATACCAAAAACCGAGTTTCATCGAAATCGGCCCAATAATCAAACAAAAATACACAAATATCAACAAATACATCAATGTGCGGCCGCCATTTTGAATTCCAAATCTAATGTCAAAATCGTACCAAAAACACTTTTTCATGACACCAACATCAAAAAATTGCAAACACTAATTGCGTTGCTGTTTTCTTGCCAAAATACTACCAAAAACCGAGTTTCATCGAAATGGGTCCGCAAACAAAAAAGTTGGCCGCCATCTTGAATTTTTTACATTTTTAACATTGAGTTGCTGTTTTCTTGTCAAAATACTACCAAAAACCGAGTTTCATCGTAATCGGCCCAATAATCAAACAAAGATACACAAATATCAACAAATACATCAATGTGCGGCCGCCATTTTGAATTCCAAATCTAATGTCAAAATCGTGCCAAAAACACTTTTTCATGACACCAACATCAAAAAATTGCAAACACTACTTTCAATATAATATAACCCAATCAGAAGCGTAAGCCCTGACGGGATAGGGCCCGAGATGCATACATTGCCAAAGTATGGGCTCTCGGGCCCTCCCACCCCCCTTCTATACCGCACCACCCCGCACGATTGCTCTGTCTAGACCAAGGGTGGCCAACCTTTTCGACACTTGGGCCAAAATTCGGAAGTAGAATTTTACCCCGGGCCGCACTACCAAATTTTATGTATAGTGCGCGCCAGATAAGTCCGACATTAATAAAATGTGCTCGGCTCCGCGGGCCACAAGGTAACAGACGGCGGGCCGCATGTGGCCGGCGGGCCGCGCGGGTTGGCCACCCTTTGTCTAGACGCCTCCAATGGCCGACTGTATGAAGACTATCTCTCGGCTGTGGTAATACTACTCTCAGTTCATTTATTTAGTTACTTATTCGGTAAAAACTAGAAATATATTCTACTTATATCATCTACTTCCTACCTACTTACCTACCTACTGATTACTAATTTCATTATAAATCTTACCAAATATGTACTTAACGTTAAAGTTTCAGTTACTAAAAAAAAAATACAAAATATTCATTTTCAAAAAATTACAGGTTAGGGTATTTTCATTAGACTCCTCCCTTTAAGTTATAGTTTTAACGTTAGGTACCTAATTGGTAGTAAAATATTAGTAGTTTTTCCTAAACTAAATAAGTGAACTGAGAGTAGAGTATTAAACGACCAAATTGTTTTTGATGAGATTTAATCAAACATTTTTTGATTGTGTCAATACTCTAAAAAATTAAAAAGTGGGTAGAAAAATATTTGTTTACTTATACCAAATCAATAGCCTTGAACCGAGGATATGACTATTGAAACAGTCAAAAAATATAAATTTCACTTTTTTGCTTGATAATACTCACCTCATGATTGCAATCAAGTTTAAACCTTATTACTGTGGAGCAATGTTCAATATTGATCGACAGCCTATATTCAGAGTACTATGTAGAAGTTAACATTCGATTTTTAGAAAATAGCAATGAAGAATTCTTTTTTTATTTATATCGTAAGAATCACAATTTCACTAACAATTTTTTGATATATTTATTTGTTTATAACTTGTACCCGTTTCTCTGGAATAGCCATTGCCAGAAACGTCAAGTTAGCAGCCCACTTTGAGACCGTAATATCTCGGCTTGTACTGAAGCAATATTATTGAAATTTTGCGTATACGATTCACTATTTCCTAACAATTTTTTGGCATATAAATCACATTGATACGAACTGTATTTCTTAAAGTGTCTGCTAGCTTGACGTCAAGATAGCAGCCTCAACAAGATACTCAAATATCTTTTGAACCATAGTATCACTATTTATATGCTATAGTTCACTATTTATTACTATTTACTAACAATTTTTTGACCTAGTCAAAACCTTCTAATTCCATGGTGAGGCTGCCAACTATACGCTAATGTATTTATACAGATTTTCATTAAAATATACAGATCGCAAAATATAGCTTTTCATACAAATTTTAGGCCGGCCACACACAGACGTAATCACGTAACGGAATCTCGCAACGGAATCCCGATTCGGAATTCCGAACGCAGCGATTGCATACAAAATCGATGCCTGCCACACACAGACGTCAACGTTTCGTACGTTATTTTTTTCCGTGCGGAATTCCACATGAGGGCTCGTGCATTCGGAATCACGCACGGAAAAAAGTCATTCCGAACGCAAGCCTCCCATAGATTTTGTATTGGTCGCCACACACAACCGTTATTCCGTACGTACGGAATGCTAACTTTTTTATTACAGCTCTGGATACCAGACTTTTGGCCTACTTTTTAATTATTTTGCTAAGAGCGGGTCCATAGCGCATGTTTTGCTCTACACAATCAACAAAAACATCTACACAAAACATTGTTTGTCACAACACGCCGTCCACAGCGATTGCGTGGCTTGAGTAGACAAAACTTCAGTGTTGCCAATTTAGCATTTTATGTTAGCCTATTACTTATCATGACTCGAAAATGTATGAAATAAAATTTAAAGTGACGAAAGTTTTAGGTATAATATCTGAAAATGTAACTATCAAGGTCAGTTTGAGAGTGTCATTTTTTTTTGTTTCCATTGAGATTAGTAATACCGCCTCCAAACGTTATAGTTCGTTGATTTTTTTGGAAAGGTCCTCTTTGACACATTTGTTACAAAACTGGCAATGTACGCCACCGGCTTTAAAAAACACCCCATAAAACGTACTCCACATAATACATCAATTAAAATATTCGGTCAGGTGATCGATGACCTAGCGGCTTGTCTGGCAAAATGCGCCCATTATAACCACAGACAGACCAGCCTTACACTTGCAATATTATTGGCAATAATTTGCATATTGACAATAATATTGTGTGTTTGCGGGCGATATTGAGTAGTGTTCAATATTATAGTTGCCAATATTATTGCGTGTGTGCGGCTGGCCCATGACAATATCCTGCTCCTCGACCCGCGCAAAATGTTTTGTGTACGTGTTTTCCACCGGGCATGGAAAGCAGAAACATTGTTTCTCTACACAAAAATGTTTCGCGAAACAATGTTTTGTGTAGATCTTTTTGTTGATTGTGTAGAGTGAATTTTAGTATTTAGTAGTAATCAACTTTATTAGAGTTGATTGTATTTTGTTTCTGTGCCTAATAAATAAATAAATAAATAGAGCAAAACACGAGCTATGGACCCACCTTAAGTTATTAGTTCTATTTTAACAAAAAAAAAAATCAAAAAACAATTGAATTGACCTAAGCGTAATATAAATAATAAATAGATTATAATTATTCATCTTAATTATTCATTAAAAGTCAAAATAATTCATCTTCGCTCAATGTTCACTCATCAAAGTCTGGCGCCTGACTGAGCCGTGATTCCGAACGAAAAAAAACGTCTGTGTGTGGTAGTACGTACGGAATCACGTTGCGTGATTCCGTTGCGAGATTCCGTTGCGTGATTACGTCTGTGTGTGGCCGGCCTTAACCTTATACAGATTTTCCTTGTTAAATTTAGTATGAATTTTGTAAGAATACAGATTTTTATTTTATAATTGCCATAGAAATAATACATTTATACTGAATTTTTGATGTCATGCATGATACAGATTTTCATTAGACATATCTGGCAACACTTGGTGGCATTGTTGACCAATTTTCTTTTCTCTTTTGATTGAGGTTATTATTTTATCGAAATTGTGTTTTTAATGTGTAATTTTTACTCAAAATGAATAATTTTCATCGTTAACTGAAGCATTTTAATCAGATTTGTCCCGAAGTAAATTACATACGTTTTAAAATAGTTTAGCCTAGTTAGCCGCACAACCTAAATATAGTCTCACTCAGCTATCAAATTAAGCAATTTTCTATGAAAGTACGGTTACTATGGAGAATGTTTTGGTTCTAAAAGACTACAAAACTGCCCCCGATATCGTTCATGAATATGAGCCTTCATTAAAGTTTGGACATATTCCTTTAGTAATAGATAATGGTAAGCATCTTCAGCTTCTAATTTCTATCTATATCTATCTATCTATCTTTCTAAATTTTACAATATAATAATTGAGATAATTCAAATAATTACAGGCTCTTACCAGTGTAGAGTTGGTTGGTCTATTTATGATGAACCACACCTCATATTCAAGAATTTGATCGCAAGACCTCGAAAAGATAGAAGCAAAAAAGATGCAGAACCTCCAGTGACTCCTCCTATTCAGATAGGAAACGACATTATTAATATAGAAGCTGTAAGGTAACTGATTAATTTATTAATGATTTTTTGTTAGGTACGACTTTCCATTAGTTGACGTGGAATTTAAGGGTGGGAGGGGTGGTAGGGGGGAGGGGGGGTCCTCCCTAATCCCCCCTTAAAATTTGGGAGTGCGGAAATGCACACTTTTTTTTTAAATGAATTTTTAATGTTGCAAAAAAAGGAATGATAATAGCCAAATTACTGTTATTTTTCAGCAATTAAAGGAGGGGAGGGGGAGGAGAAGGGAAACAAGTTGAAACAACTCCCTCCTCCAATCCCCATCTGCCGGCGACGCGTAGTTTTCGAGAAATAAATTTTTGTGTAAACATAACCTCAAAACAAAAAATATGGAAATTAAGCAGGGGAGGCTAAAAAGAGGTGGGGAGAGGGGAGGGGACGTACGTACAAAATTTCGCACGTAAAAAAAGTCGTTTCTGGCGCTTCGCCGGCCGCTGCCGCGGCACGCTCGCTTCGCTCGCTCGGCTTGCGCGCTGGGTTCATGTACACCTAACATGCTCGTCGCTACGCTCCTCGCACCTATCACGTGACCTGCGGTCTTTGGTCACCATCGCAACAATTTAGCAGTGCTACCAACATAGTGCGCCGCCATTAAACGTCAAAAATGACGACACTGGCCTAAAATTAAGCTTCGTACAGACTGAGGCGAGCGAATCGCGCGCGTCGCTCATTTTGACAGATTTTGATCGCGTAACTCAAAGCAATGGCCATAGCCATAGCCATTGCCATGCCAATGCCATAGCAATTTCCTTGACAATGGCTATGGCTATGGCTATCGCTTTGAGTTACGTGGTCGCACTCGCGAATTTCGCGCGGAATTCGCCTCAGTCTGTACGAAGCTTTAGACATTTTAACCTAGAAAATCTAAATTTTTAGATTTTTTTTTCTCGCATCCTATTTGTTTCCGCACCTTAATATTTCGTATTCGTGTTCTAAATTATGAGTTCTTTACACAAAAAAAATATGAACTCTAAACTCCACGTCAACTAAAGGAAAGACGAGCCTGTATTTTCTATGTATTATGCTACAGTGCATTAATCCTTTAAGCCCCGGAAAATGAGACACAAATAGATTTCCATTAATTTGTGACCCGATCGGGACACTCGGGCTTTGATCAACACTGGCATCTGGTAATATCACACACAAGACCATGGACAATACACAATTTTGATGCTAGTGGGTAGGAGAGGTTGGTGGTGGAGCACAGCTATGTGCATGGTGGCTAACTTACAGCCCCTATTGAGTTTGAATCGCACTGTACTAACACACTTGAGGTAGATAAATAACTGAGGAGCTTGGTGGTACAGTGGTTTAGCTCCTGACCCTGCGATTACGGGTTTAAGCAACTTTCGCAAAGGTCTGTCATGGGATGGGTGACCAGAAATTTATTATCTCGAGTTCCTCGAGTATGTTAATAAGCCATTGGTCCCGGCTGCATTAGCAGTTGTTAACACCCACAAATCTGCATTGTCCTGTGTAGTAGATTACAGCCTCCCCTCCTTATTTACTCATAAGAAGGCCCGAGCCCGAGCAGTGGCGACATTAAAAATTACTGATATTTAAATAAGTAACCTTTCAATAACATTATTTCGAATAACACATTTGTTTTTGCCATTTTCAGATTTCAACTAAAAACTCAATTTGATAAAAATGTTGTAACACACTTTGAGGCACAAGAACAAGTTTGTGATTACATTTTCTCACATTTGGGTATTGACAGTGAGGGATGTGTTCCTCATCCAATTGTTATGACTGAAGCATTTGTGAACCCTAACTACTGTCGGCAATGTAAGATTATTGTTTTCATTATTTATTATGTTTAATAAAAGTTTCAATACTTTCAATAGTTGTGCTTTAATGGCACAGTTTTTGTTACTAAAACCAGGGGGTGCTCACTCCGCTCTTAAACATATATATTAGCCTACTGCTCGTGACTGAATCAGTCGAGCCAGCGCACAAGAGATGTGTGTCAGTTGAGACAGCTATGCGACTAATGTGACAGATTGAGGAACATACAATTATGCACTGTGCAATTTAAAATTGTACTTTATCGCCATGCAGTGAGAGTAGCTTATTATTTGATTGTCCTCTAACATAATAATAATAATTCTGTCCTAAATCACAAAAACCAGTACTATTAAAATGCCATTGAGACAATTATTACATTAATGTTAACAATAGCTGTGTTGTGTGGTAGCACTGTAACACAGCAATTTGGTGACTGCTGCTATAGAAAAAAATCTGCCAAGTGCATGTCGAGCCACACCAGTAGGATACCTTACTCACCTACCATACCTTATTTAATACCACTATCATTTTTCATATGCAAAAATAACTTAGTTTTTCATAGTGTTTGTATAAATGTAGTAAAGCTTTAGTATGTCATGCTCACTTTAAACATTTCTGCGGTGGAGTGGTGTGAGGCGGGTCGTTACGTTCCCTCAAATATGGTTGAGCGAAACGATGGCTGGTTCTTGCGTCATGCTTGTGAACGGGTGCTGCCAGTGGGAATGGGTCTGCTTGTACTAAGGGCGTCGCATATATTTTTTTTTCCTGTTTAATATTATCAATCAGTATGGCACTTCTTACTCAAAACATAGAATTAATAATTAATCCTTGTTTTGATTTCTCACTTTTTTATTGCTAATGACCAAAATGATTATTTGGCTTTCGTTATTACGATGTTTTCGTATTTTTTCGTCTATAGTTTTGTAAGTAAAGGCCTATGAAAAGCTTTTGGATATTAGTTTTCAATTCAGTGCCTAGAATGGGTAGCCTAAGTATGTCATGCTCTCTTTAATCATTTCTGCGGTGGTGTCGTGTGGGGCGGGTCGTTACGTTCCCTCAAATATGGTTGAGCCAAACGATGGCTGGTCCATGCGTCATGCTCGTGAACGGGTGCTGCCAGTGAGAATGGGTCTGCTTCTGAGTACCTATCTTAACGCATATTGAATTGTAAGAATTGCGTTTTTATTTTTTATGTCTTATCAAGTGTTTTTTAGTTCGAGTAGCAGACAGAGTGATTTCTCAACTAGTTGAAAGTTATTTACTCTCACAATTACCTATCTGAATGTAGTAGATATTTAATTTTAACCTACCTACCCATTGTGTGTAAACTTTTGATAATTATTTTGATGGAAAATGACCTCACTTTAAATGTGGAGCTCATTTTTCAATGTTGACGACTCTGTATGAAATATACAGGGAGAAAAAAGCAGCCCTTGACGAGTTTCTTGCCGGTTCTTCTCGTTACAAGATCTCCCGCTTAGGGTTTGCGAACCGATGGCGTAGCTTCTATGACATTCACAAGTGCTTGTAACAGCCTAGACTGAATAAATTATTTTTGAATTTTGAATGACAAAGTTATATTTGCGGTTTTGGAAAATGTGCTATATCTCTAAAACTACTAAATATTTCTCGTTCAAACCAATTTTAGTTGAAAGTGTTTATTAAGATCTACAGCATATATTTTTTTAAGATTTTTCACTTCCTTATTTTAAAAGTTAGAGGGGGGGGACACACTATTTACCACTTTGGAAGTGTATATCTTTCAAACGGTTGACTTTCAAAAGAAATAGTTTTAGGAACCTCAATATCATTTTTAAAGACCTATCTATAGACGCACGTATAGGTTTGATGAAATTTTTTTTTTCAGTTTCAGTTCCATGTATGGGGAAGCCCCTTCGTGAAATTTTTATTTTTTATTTTATTATTATTATTATTTGACAGGCAAGCAGTTGAGACAACTGATAAGAGCCTGTATCCAGTTATATCATGGGTCGAGTTTATCTTTCATTAGTTTTTAAATATTTGTCCAATCTATTCTTAAACTGATTCATATTCTGTGCAGATATTACTTCTTCTGGCAACTTGTTCCAAGCTTCAACTACTCTATTATTAAAGAAATGTTTATGTGGATTGTTTCCTGATAGTGCCTTTGATAATTTGAGATGATGGCCTTGTAGGGTCATGTTTCGTGAGTACTGGAATAGTTGTTTATCAAAATTCTCGATGTCATAGTGTCCATGCAAGATTTTATATGTTTCTATTAAGTCCCCACGTTCCCTGCGTTCCTTTAAAGTTGTGTGTTTCAGTGATTCCAGTCTTTCCTCGTATGCTCGTATGGTTTTATTCTTCAAGGCTTTCGGGACTTTGGAGAACCTACATTGAACTTTTTCTAAGTAGTAATTGAATATCTTTCTTGAAGTATGGGCACCAGCCTTTCTATTGTCTTATTTAAAAATCTATCGCAATCGCTTTCAGGATGTAACACATGAAGCTTCTTATTGGGACAAATAAAAACTTACCAAAGAAATGCAGCAATGTGTCACATCCCTCTGTCAAACGAAAGCGATTGCGATAGATTTTTTGAATTAGACAATTAGCCCCCTGATTTGAAGAGCGTATTCTAAAATCGGCCTTACATAGGTTTCGTATATTTTCAGCATCATTTCAGGTGTTAAGTACGCGAAAGCTTTTCGGATGAGGTAAATTAAACTGAACTAACTTTCTTGGTCACAGTGGTGATATGATGTTCCCATTTTAGATTATTAGCAACATGTACTCCTAAGTTTTTCTTCCTATTTTCGTGTATAAATCGTAAAGTGGTTCACAAAATACATCTACCTACTAAGTTTTAACTGTGTCATTCTAATAATTTCGGAATAAAGTGGCTGTGACACACAGACCGACAGACAGACATGACGAATCTATAAGGGTTCGTTTTTTAAAATTAGGCTACGGAACCCTAAAAAGGTAGAATTTTGTATTTGTCTAAATGTCTTATCTTATTCTTTTTATTCTAAACTATAACAGTCATTTACTTCAAAATACACTAATTAACTTCAAAGAAGTACTGTTTGATGCTAACATAATATGTAAAGTTTTATCCAGCACTTTTTAAACTTACCTTAAATGTGTGTTCCAGTGATGTCTGAACTATTATTCGAAGCATATGCAGCCCCAGCAGTGAGTTATGGCGTTGATTCTCTGTTCAGCATGTATAAAAATGAAATTGGAGATACTGCTCTTATTGTCAATTGTGGATACCATACCATTCACATCATACCAGTCATTAGAGGTCAAGTAATTGAAGAACACGCTAGAAGAATAAATTTGGGTAAACTAAATAAAATTACATACATATTCCTTGTTAAAATAGTTGATGTTTGTTGTTTCAATATAATGGAAGCAATAAGTTTTTCATTTGCCACTCGAAAGATTATATTTTCCACATTTCCACATTATCTACCATTTTGCATGTATCAAATATTATAACAGGTGTAACAAGAGACACTCAACGAAGCCGAAGTCCATGCATTCCGCCCATCATCAGGATCATTTTTAGGGTTCCTAACCCAAAGGGTAAAAACGGGATCCTATTACTAAGACTCCGCTGTCCGTCTGTCTGTCTGTCACCAGGCTGTATCTCATGCATCTTCTGTGAAACAAAATCTGTGTCAACAAAAATACATCTTCTGTGAAATTTTCACAGAAGATGTATTTTTGTTGCCGTTGTAACAACAAATACTAAAAACAGAATAAGATTAATATTAAAGGGGGGCTCCCAAACAACAAACGTGATTTTGTTGCCGTTTTTTGGTACGGAAACCTGCGTGCGCGAGTCCAACTCGCACTTGGCCGGTTTTTGTCTTTTAGACTATAGCTGGGAAACCAATAGCTATTGAAGATCAAAGTAAAATATTTTTTTTAATTTATGAAATCTTATTTTATTCATTATTTCCTAATTTTTGTCTACAGAAACATTATCAAAATTTTATGTATTTCGTAACAAATAATGACTTCAAAACGTCATCACTCAATGTATTTCATGAGCACGCACATAAACGCTGCCTTTCAACTCGGCCGCACGCAGCTGTGTAGCATACACTCGCAGGCGCGGTCTGTTGTACGCGTTACATTGCGTGGTAATGTATGCAATGCTTGTTTAACACAAAAAATTCAAATCGTTTCCGAGCAATAATTTTGAACAGAAATGGTCCTGATGATGGGCTAAATACGTTTATCTCGGTTTTGTTAAGGGTCTTGTTACACTCGTTTAGGGGCCTTTTCGACCAAGGCCTTAACTTAATTTTTTTCATTGTTTTGTCAGGAGGTAGTGAAATGATATTTTACTTACACAAGCTACTGCAACTGAAGTACCCGGTCCATGCAAATGCGATCACAATGTCAAGGGTGGAGGAAATCCTTCATGAGCATTGTACCATTGCTCTGGACTATCAGGAAGAAATTAGGAAGTGGGTCAGTCCGGATTATTATGAGGCAAACGTAAAGAGGATTCAACTACCGTATGTCCAAAGTAGCAGTTCATCAACATTAACTGGTGAGAATTTAAATTTAATCCGTGTTTTTACAAAAAAATATTAAACACTGTTTAACCAGGGCTCTGCCACTCCGCGCGTGTGTATGAAGCGCTCGGCGTCCTCTGCAAGGACAAATTTCATACGTCAGAAAAGATAAGACGTACGCGGTAGAAAGAGAGGCAACTACTAAGTGAATGTTTTGGAGCGAAATGAGCGCTTTGCGACCTGAATTGCACTTTATTGTGTCGGAGCAAAAGTCGCAATTTATTTAAACGATTTTGCGCAGTCCAACTTCTGTACGCTAGTACTATAATCTATTCTGTGGTTTAACTTAGACCTGTTTAAATGTGGTGTCGTTTCTTTAAAACAATATTGTCAAAAAAGTGACAGCATCACATATAAAAAGGTGTCTAAGTTAAACAGTGTTTAAAATCTCTATAGTAATAACACAGAGAATATTTATGCCCTTCGTCGTACAATGTACAATACGCAAAATGTACATCTGTTGCAAAATCTACAATACGCAAAATGAACATACGCAAAATGTACAATACGCAAAATGTATATACGCGAAATGTACAATACGCAAAATGCACAATACGCAAAACGTACATACGCATAATGTACATAATGCGACGAAGGGTATTTATCACAGCATACCATTTTGTGGAAAAGTTTTGGTATCAATATCACTTTAGCAAAAAAAATAGTACAATTCTTGTCAATAATTTTAGCTGAACAACAAAAGGAACGTAAGAAGGAAATGGCGCGTCGATTGCTCGAAATAAATGCGAGAAAGAGAGAAGAAAGATTGGCTGAAGATGAAGACCAGTTAAACCAGTTGCTCGCCATTCAGGTGCCCTAAAAAAATTTTTGTTTTCTTTTATTTTTTGCTGTTTTTTATTACTTATTCAATTTTTTATAGGCTGGATGGCAATTTAATTTGGGTAGTATTTCATCGGGTAACAATAAATTCCCATTTTGGGTATCAAAAATACTAAATATAGCGTACGAAAATACTAAGTGGGCGACGAACTGAGGGCGACTATAAGAATTGAAAATGGGTGACTTTAAAATACAATAATAACTAGTTATCAGAACGGGCGACCACATTTCTATTTGGGCGACAACTTTAGGGCACACAAAACATTTAAAATTTGGCATATATTTTATTTAAAAAAAGGCGACTATTAATGTAATCAAATCAAGATGACAAATATACTATGTTGGGCAACGAACCAAGGGCTCACAAAAAAAAAAAACATAAACAAGCTTCTAACTATTTAATGAGGTTCCGCAACGCAAAGCTAATTGTAGATGTCGCTGCGTACGCTTGTTCCTAAGAAAGTAGACGTTCAGAACAAAATGTATGGGAAAATAGGTATTTATTTTCTGTTTTAACGAAAAAGACCCATTGACCCAAAAATATATAAAAGACTATTCTACAATGCAAATGCCGGAATTTAAAGCCAAATTAAGACGTTTTTATTCTTACAGAATTTATAAATTTTTTCTATATCCAGATTTTTCGGAAATATGTAAGTGCCAAAATTTTTGAAGCCTATTACACAAAATTTAATTATTTTAAAGCTAAAAAAACGATTTTGTTAAGCATAAGTCCTAACTCTCGTGGAACAAGCGTACGCAGCGCCATTTTGACAGTTTGCCTTCCCCATTGGTGGTTAGTAGTATAGTAGTCGACAGCAATATCGAGTGGGATAAGAGAGGTCTCGACGTCGAACTCTGCCTTGATATTTTAGCATAGTTGAGTTCTTTTCGAGATATTGTTGTTTAAAGTTTGACAGATGACAGCTGTCAAACTCAAAATAGCAATATCTCGAAAAGAACTCATCCTAGATTGAAGGTGTCTTTGAAGAAAAGAAAGGTCTCGATGAGATCTTCGTTTTAGATGACAGCTGTCAATTTAAGTGTGTCATCTAAAATGAAGATATCACCAAGACCTATCATTTCTTCAAAGACAGCATCAGTCTGGGATGAGTACTTTTCGAGATATTGCTGTTTTAAATTTGACAGATGACAGCCTGTCATCGTTATATAACTGCTGTGTGGGAGCACCCTAATACCTGTGGTCACAATCTCGTCGTCGCCGTTCTGCTGTTTCCAAAAAAGATATACGTATGCTCAAATAGTATTACAGTATCCCAAAATATTTTTATCGTCGCCCACAAAAACATCCCAAAAGATATTTTTTTGAAGCCCTGATTGTATTAGCCTAAATCAGTTATATAGTTACCCACTTAGTTTAATAGTCACCCACCCAGTATTTTAGTCACTCATTTAGAATTTCCACTGCCAATTTAAATTATTTTTTCCCACATATAGCTGCCCATTTTGTTTTGTAATCTACTGTTTGTCGCCCCTTTGGTTATTTTGTCGCCAACAAAATAATCCAGGTTTAGTATTTAAGTATCCCATTAACAGTCGCCTGTAATTATTTCCTGTCACCCATTAAATTAATTCCCATTTAATTTGATGCATAATGACAAAAGTGGGTGGGGTTTTATATAAATAAATACATTACAGGAACTGATAGAAGATGGAGATACAGATGAATTTAACGAGGCCATCAAAGGATTTGATATTAAAAGCTATGAGGATCTACAGGTATAAAATGATTTATTTATCACAATGTAATTTTCATAATAACAATAACGGCCGTTTGCACTAGAATCGCCTAAGTATTTTCCTAAGTACAACTCGACCAAGATAATTAGACGCATGACAGCTAAGTTCATGACACCGTTTTAATTTGGTCGAGTTGTAGTTAGGAAAGGACTTAGGCGATTCTTAATTTTAGTGCAAACGGCCGTTTGTTAAATAATTACAACAACACTAATAGACGACACTTCATCAGGTGTCTATCGGTAATAATTAGAATGTAAGAATATATTAGAAAAACTAATATTCTAACAAGAACACTTATTGGCCGCATTTCACTTTACAGTCGGAATAACCCAAAAATTAAGCATAACCGATTTTTTATCTTCCGGTTTTTCCGCTTACGCGACAAGCGACCAGTGGACACGCACACATGCCCCGCGTGCTTGTAGTAGTGCAACCGATTCGTGCGGTTGTATGAAGCTTTGTCTCTGGTCCTTTTCTTTATTCATGTGACTGTGCTTTGAATTATAGGTGTGTATGGAACCCTTTCCGAGCGATGCGTCACGGCCGCATGCGACCGGACGGTGCGCGATCTGAATGCGGCCGTGACGCACCGATCGGGAAGGGTTCCATACACTCCTATAATACGCATGATGTCTATTTTTTGATTTTATGTTACATAAAATACCTCTCAAAAAAGAAACATTGGTAAAAGTATTATTTCGCTAGCATGAAAATGCCCGAGATAACACAGTTTGAAATGCACACAAATGGACTCACCCAAAAACGTTCCATACTAACGGCCACGCTTGAGTAGTTTGTATGCAACGCGTAGGAAACTTGTTCGGTAGCTATATTAAATAGTGTGTTATCAAAATGGTTTCTTAGACAAGACATTTTACGGACTAATTAAAGGTATTATTTATTTTAATAAATTTTATACTTTTTAAATGAACTTGTCCACCCAACATTGAAGAGTCATAAAACAAATAATACGCAATATATAAAACCAAGAGGTATACAAGCTACTCTAAAAGTATGTTGATGATTTTTATTAGTATTTCTTTATTTTATTCATTAGTCGTCATCCCTATTCAAAGTACAGCCGCATGGCCACGTCGCGTGGGCCGCAAGTGACGCATGACGCAAGCCGCACTGCTCCGAAGTCTACCTCAATTACAATAATAAATAAAATTCACCGCGGCTCCACTTTCGGTGATGGTACCGCCTTAATAAGGCCGAATAAGCAAAGAGTGTGTGTAATTTCAGCGGCAAATCTCGAACGTGTACATGCGCATAGAGAAGAACAAACAGCGCATCGCTATCGCGGCGACAGCGGAGGAGAACCCCGAGGTGCGGCCCAGCGGCCGCGCGCAGCCGCCGTCGGATCCCGACGCGTTCCAAATATGGCTGGCAGAAACCAGGGCTAAGGTAACTAGCTGCAATATTATGACACATAATAAGTAATTTAGACAAGCTTTTATAGGTTATATATAATTTAACATAACTCAGGTGCACACCTTCAACATATAGTGTAGGAAATGAAGCGATCTTTTGTATGGAGACCCCAACATTAAATCCTCAGTCGATGAAACTTTGCAGGGATGTAATATAATATGAACCAGAACCTATGTACAAATATCCAAAAACAAAAAAAAAACGATTTGGATAATTTAAAAAATATGGTTCATTTGTGATACTTTACATACTGTAAAATTTCGTCTACTGAGGATTTACTGTGGGGGTCCACTATCTTCCTTACCTACACTAAAGCGTCAGTCAAATTCCATCAGTCATGAATTACGTTTGACTGTTGGTGACTGATGGAATTATATTGACATTACACGGTCATTCTGTCTGACTGATCGTCAGTCATACGCAAAAATTCACAAAGAGTACACGTGTTCATGCATAAATTATGGATATTCATTATAGAAAGACCTGTATTTGAATTTCGATTGCGATTTTGAATAATAAACGGGTAAAAAGAAAGCGTTGGGCAAAAGATTGGCTATTAAAAAAGGCTTTCTAAACCCATATAAACTTGTTGGCTGTTAAATGGAATTATTCAAAAGAGGATAAAGATTATGCGAATTATTTTTGCATGAAAGATGCGTTTTTTAGGGTTCCGTAGCCAAAATGGCAAAAAACGGAACCCTTATAGATTCGTCATGTCTGTCTGTCTGTCCGTCCGTATGTCACAGCCACTTTATTCCAAAAGTATTAGCACTACATAGTTGAAACTTGGTAGGTAGGTGTATTCTGTAAACCGCTTTACGATTTTTACACAAAAATAAAAAAAATAAAAGATTAAGGGGGGGCTCCCCATACATGGAACTGAAACTGAAAATATTTTTTTTCATCAAACCAATACTTGTGGGATGTCTTTAGATAGGTCTTTAAAAATGACATTGAGGTTCCTAAGACTATTTTTTTTCAAAGTCAACCGTTTGAAAGATATATGCCACCAAAGTGGTAAAATGTGTGTCCCCCCCCCCCTTTAACTTTTAAAGTAAGAGGGTGAAAAATCTAAAAAAAATATAAGCTATAGATCTTAATAAACACTTTCAACGAAAATTAGTTTGAACGAGATATAGTAATTAGTTTTCAAGATATAGTACATTTTCCAAAACCGCAAATATAACTTTGTCATTCATACAAACACTGTGAAAAACAAAGTTATTTTTTCAGACGAAAAATGATAGCGGTATTAAAATATGGTATGGTATAATGTACCTACGGAACCCTACTGCGTGTGGCCCGACACGCACTTGGCCGGTTTTTTTATAACCTTTTGGTCTTAGTGACAGACACCATACCTAAAAACAAGTTACCATAATGCGAAAAGCTATAGGTGACTATAAATAAAGATTGTTGTTGGAAATGGCTCCTTTACTTTGGACCACTAATTACAAGATACCCTGTAATTTTATGAAATGTGCACAGCACAGAGACAGCTTGCCAGAGTAAATGTCACAGACTACATTTACTTATACGTTTCCACCAACAATCGCGGAACCCTGGGATTCCGTAAGAGGCTCTCAGGGGTTCCGCAAAAATTCAAGAGTTTATATATTCAGGATAGGTATATATTATTATCTTTTTCTTCTAACCATGTTCTAACTAAATAAATATTGTATATCTTAAAAAAGTCCTTCTTTTAAAGTCAAACTAACTTACAAGATGTGAACACCAAAGCCTATCTTGTTAGAAGTATGTATGTCTAAAAATCTTATTAGAATAATAATTCATGTATGAAATTTTGTAAGATACCTACCTACATCTTATAAGCAGAGACCGGACTTGCGGTGGCACGAATAAAATGACGTTTAATAGTGCGTGGACAACTTAATTATGTATTTGTGTAATGTATCGAAAAAAATATAATTACTTAAGTAACGTAAAAAATGAGTAAAAATCGAAACTAGATTTTTTCTGCAAGGCATTATGAACTGAATAAGTAAAAATCATGAACTGTAGAAAAAATAAAATGCACTGCAGTTTTTCTTGATGCAAAGATAGCAAAGTCAAAGTGAGTGAAATAGAATGTATTTTTTTTAAATACATCCTTGTTAAAATACAAAAAAATATACAGACGCGATCAAAGAAGTTCTACTTCAAAAATATTTTCAAAACATCAATATGTAAACATTTACGATAATTTGATAATCACTAGCAAGTTTGTATTCCTGCTACCGCAAATCCGGCCTTTGCTTATAAGAAAGAAGTTTAAGAAAATGTTTTTAAATTTTTAGTACTTTTTTAATTTTTCAAAAACACAAGCTGTCAGTGGCGAGGGGTCGAAATATGGCGAAGGTAATCCGGACCAAAAAACACCACCGCGTGATGCAAGCTTCAAGCGTTTCTTCAGAAGTTAGGGCCTCAATTTCACCATGCAAAAAAGCACTGACAAAATAGTGACAGTCTAGCCCGCGCTACTCTATACTGAGTTGGAATCAGAAATAATAATCATGGAAAACAAAACATTTTATTGAGTTTGTAACTGCTTGTCATCCTTATCGTAGAAAGATATATTATATTGAAAATGTTTAAAAAAAACCCATCATGCTACCGTAACCATAACTTCGTAACTAAGTTTGGAAAACAATATTTCGCCGCGCTAGTCAGTTAAACGACAATCCATATTAATTAAAGCCATTATGGCAAATAAAACTTACCGCAATAAACAAATACATGAGATAAACACATTAAAATAAACAAAAACCGGGAAAAAGTATCGATTCTCACTCACTAATTCACTATTTTGATAAAAACTAATCACGTTCCAAACACTCACATAATGATAATGGCAGAAACGTACTATTATACTTCTAAATAAAAATATCTAAGTTGCGATGTATTTTCTTCTATCGTTCTTATTTTGTTTATTTTGCATTTTAAAACTTATTCGTCTCTTTATAACAGAAAGAGAAAAGAAACGTTAACATCGCTTCAAATAGAAAGAGAGAGAAAACTTAAGCCACAGCCGGCCGGCTTGCCTTTCACCATTTTCAACCGAAAGGCACGCGACTGTGGTGCGTTGGTGAGAAAGAGACAGAGTAATAACAATCAACCGTTGCCCGTGGCAACCGCGCCAAGACACAGTGCAAAAAGGAAGCCAAAGGACGTCGGCTTGCCTCAAGGAGATTTTGTACGAAAATTGATTTGATATTCCTTGCACGCGGGGCGCGGCGTGCGCGCGAGCGTTTTTAGAGTAGACAATTTACTTAGAAATTCATAAAAAATATTTGTAGCCATTATTAATTAATCTTACCGAAATGGCGAAAAAATTAAGTAATGACATGTTATAATGGATCGATGGGGATGGGATTTTAAAAGGTAAGCCGATGGGAATCGTCTTGTATGGACCCTTCGCCACTGCAAGCTGTGTCTGTATTATGAGTTTAAACAGTTAACTTACCTTTGTCGTCCGTGGTCCCTTCCAGGGACAAAGGGCCGAGACCACGGGCGACAAAGGTTAAGTTACAGTAGGTACGGGGCAAACATCTTGAAAACGGGTGGGGATTGCGCAGACCGAACGTATTTTGCGTATGCGGTGAGGTACGGGTATGCGGTGCGCGCGCTATGCTCACAAATGCACATGCGCGAACTTATCCCCACTCCGTCGAAAAACTGTCAAGATGTTTGCCTCATACTGTAAATTTATTATAGTAAGCGTAAACTCATAATACATCTGTTCAACAGATGTATTCTATTAAACCAAATGCTGCATATTACCGTTAAAGTCGAATCCCTTATTTTACTCACGCTTAGTACCGTGAGTTGGTAACCCGTCGCGAGGCTCGTCGCGCGCGGCGCGCGGCCATGGTGAAGCGTCGCACGGCGGCCGCGGCCGAGCGCATGCGCGTCATATCGCACCTCGCAGCCGCCGGGGACGAGTTCGGCAATCAGGACTCCGACTGGGACGCGTATAAGAGGTAACTACTGGTCTTGTAGGTACATAAGTAAGGCTCGTCTGTCGGCCATGGTGAAGCGTCGCACGGCGGCCGCGGCCGAGCGCATGCGCGTCATATCGCACCTCGCAGCCGCCGGGGACGAGTTTGGCAATCAGGACTCCGACTGGGACGCGTATAAGAGGTAACTACTGGTCTTGTAGGTACATAAGTAAGGCTCGTCTGTCGGCCATGGTGAAGCGTCGCACGGCGGCCGCGGCCGAGCGCATGCGCGTCATATCGCACCTCGCAGCCGCCGGGGACGAGTTTGGCAATCAGGACTCCGACTGGGACGCGTATAAGAGGTAACTACTGGTCTTGTAGGTACATAAGTAAGGCTCGTCTGTCGGCCATGGTGAAGCGTCGCACGGCGGCCGCGGCCGAGCGCATGCGCGTCATATCGCACCTCGCAGCCGCCGGCGACGAGTTCGGCAATCAGGACTCCGACTGGGACGCGTATAAGAGGTAACTGCTTGTCTTCAAGTCGGTAGTAAAGCCCGGCCACACACGACGGTATCCCGATTCGGAATTCCGAACTCTTCCTGAATATTGATAATGTATGGAAATGCTATACGGAAAAATAACGCATGTGTGTGGCAGATCCATAGATTTGTATGGACTAGCTGCGTTCGGAATCACGTATATCGTCGGCGAAGAGTGAAAACCTCGTAAATCTCATTTTTGTCTAGAATATTTTTTGCAGTTTTTGACAGAATACCTCTTATCTCACGAGTCTATTT
Source organism: Agriphila geniculea (assembly GCA_943789525.1). Lineage (NCBI taxonomy): Eukaryota > Metazoa > Arthropoda > Insecta > Lepidoptera > Crambidae > Agriphila > Agriphila geniculea. Next base: position 14,013,882 of record OX038885.1, read on the forward strand.
CACTCATATTCCATTCAAACGCGTAGAACGTCATCTATTGCATTTTATGAAAACCTCGTCAATGACAGAGTGACGAAAAACTCTGAAAAAGTGTTTTAGACAAGAAAGAGAATTTACGAGGTTTTCACTCTTCGCCGACGATATACGGAATTCCAAAACGGAATTGTGTGTGTGGCCACTCTTAGGCCGCATTTTCACCTGCAAGAATACTTCTGCAAGAAGTGCCCCACGACGTGCCTTACAAGTGCTAAATAATAGCAAATGCAATGGCGATAGTTTGTCAAGCGTTTGTAAGCTACTGTGTGAGGCTGTGGGACACTTCTTGCAGAAGTTTTCTTGCAGGTAGAAATGTGGCATTAGACTCGTCTCTCGGCCATGGTGAAGCATCGCACAGCTGCCGTGGCGGAGCGCATGCGCGTCATATCGCACGTGCCGGGCTACAGCTGGGCCACAAAAAAAAAGTTGGAAATCTGACTTTTTACTATGCCATGATGAAGACGATAGTTTGTCGTAATTTGTCGCCAAAAACCAGAATTTGTCGGGCTTGCGTTTAGGAGATATGTGTGGCGCAGCTGTAGAGACGTCTCTACAGCTGAGCCACACAGATCTCGAAAACGGAAAGTCGTAGCGAAAATCTGATTACTCGTGTGTGTAGCCAGTAGTTTGTCGGATTTTGACACCAAGAACCAGATTTTGTCGGTCTTGCGTTTAGGAGATATGTGAGGATACGCTGTGGAGACTTTTCTACCTGGGTCTTGAGAAAGGAAGGTCGTAGCGAAAATCTGATAACTCGAGTATGTAGCCGTTAGTTTGTCGGAATTTGTCACCAAGAGTCAGAGTTTGTCGATCTTGCGTTTAGGAGATATGTGAGGATACGCTGTGGAGACCTTTTTACCTGGATCTCGAGAACGAAAGGTCGTAAGCGTATCCTCACATATCTCCTAAACGCAAGATCGACAAACTCTGATTCTTGGTGACAAATTCCGACAAACTAACGGCTACACACTCGCGTTATCAGATTTTCGCTACGACCTTCCTTTCTCAAGATCCAGGTAGAAAAGTCTCCACAGCGTATCCTCACATATCTCCTAAACGCAAGACCGACAAAATCTGGTTCTTGGTGACAAAATCCGACAAACTACCGGCTACACATACGAGTAATCAGATTTTCTCTACGACCTTCCGTTTGCGAGATCTGTGTGGCGCAGCTGTAGAGACGTCTCTACAGCTACGCCACACAGATCTCCTAAATGCAAGACCGACAAACTCTGGTTTTTGTGCGACAAATTCCGACAAATTAACGGCTGCACACACGAGTAATCAGATTTTCGCTACGACCTTCCCTCTTCGAGATCTGTGTGGCTCAGCTGTAGAGACGTCTCTACAGCTGCGCCACACATCTTCTAAACGCAAGCCCGACAAATTCTGGTTTATGGCGACAAATTCCGACTAACTATCGTCTTCATCATGGCATAGTAAAAAGTCAGATTTCCAACTTTTTTTTGTGGCTCAGCTGTAGTCCGGCACGTTCATATCGCACCTCGCAGCCGCCGGGGACGAGTTCGGCAATCAGGACTCCGACTGGGACGCGTACAAAAGGTAACTACTATAATTACGGAACCGCTCATGGCGAAACTTGACAGACTGTACTCGATCACGTTTGTTAAGCAACGCAATGCTAGTTTCGGCCAGGTGTCGGCCGTTAACTGGCAACACAACTGAGCGCTTCCGTGCTTTGGAGGGCACGTTAAACCGTCGGTCCCGGCTGTTGTCGTCCGATAACAGTCGTTAAGCCAAGTTAGAGGCCTTACAGGCGGCTTGATAAACTCTTAACACCAGAGGTGGCCACTAATCCTAATTCGATAAGAAAAAGAAGGCTGAAATATAGTGAAGCTCGCCTCACGGCCATAGTGAAGCGTCGCACGAATGCGACGCGCACAAAAGGCCAGCCAGGACTTCACAAAGTATACCTTCGACTACTTTTATACATATCGTTCAGTGCCAAAATGTACACTTCCCAAAATGTACAGTACACCGGTTTAAAAGGTTATTTTTTATAATTTTTTTAGTAGCCTACTGCTCGCAGCTGACTCCGTCGAGCCACCACACGAGGGATAACGTCGGTAACGGTATAAACGATAGTGTGTCGGTTGAGACAGAGCTACGCAACTGAAAGAAGCGCTTTGGAGGCGTTAAGAATAATGGGCACGCAGCGTTGTGCAATTTGAAATCATAGGTAAAGTCTGTTCATCCATACGCTTACCATTATTTCAATAAAGAGTTGGGTGAAGATTGTTTACCATATAAGACAAGTAAGGATGACGTGCCGGACTACAGCTGCGCCACAAAAAAAAAGTTGGAAATCTGACTTTTTGACTATGCCATGATGAAGTCTATAGTTTGTCGGAGTTTGTCGCCAAAAACCAGAGTTTGTCGGTCTTCCGTTTAGGAGATACATGTGGCTCAGCTGTAGAGACGTCTCTACAGCTGCGCCACACAGATCTCGAAAACGGAAGGTCGTAGCGAAAATCTGATTACTTGTATGTATAGCCGTTAGTTTGTCGGAGTTTGTCGCACAAAAACCAGAGTTTGTCGGTGTAGCCTTTAGGAGATACGTGTGGCGCAGCTGTAGAGACCGTCTCTACAGCTGAGCCACACAGATCTCGAAAACGGAAGGTCGTAACAGAAATCTGATTACTCGTGTGTGTAGCCGGTAGTTTGTCGGAGTTTGTCACCAAGAACCAGAGTTTGTCGGTCTTGCGTTTAAGAGATATGTGAGGATACGCTGTGGAGACCTTTCTACCTGGATCTTGAGAACGGAAGGTCGTAGCAAAAATCTGATAACTCGAGTGTGTAGCCATTAGTTTGTCGGAGTTTGTCACCAAAAATCAGAGTTTGTCAATCTTACGTTTAGAAGATATGTGGGGATATGCTGTAGAGATATTTCTACCTGGATCTCGCGAACGGAAGGTCGTAGCGAAAATCTCACATATCTCCTAAACGCAAGACCGACAAACTCTGGTATTTGGCGACAAACTCGGTCGAACTACCGACTATAGATATGACTAATCAGATTATCGCTACGACCTTCCGTTCTCAAGATCCAGGTAGAAAGGTCTCCACAGCGTATCCTCACATATCTCCTAAACGCTAGACCGACAAACTCTGGTTTTTGTGCGACAAACTCCGACAAACTAACGGCTATACATACAAGTAATCAGATTTTCGCTACGACCTTCCGTTTTCGAGATCTGTGTGGCGCAGCTGTAGAGACGTCTCTACAGCTGAGCCACATGTATCTCCGAAACGGAAGACCGACAAACTCTGGTTTTTGGCGACAAACTCCGACAAACTATAGACTTCATCATGGCATAGTCAAAATGTCAGATTTCCAACTTTTTTTTTTGTGGCGCAGCTGTAGTCCGGCACGTGTAAGGATGGACAGACTTTACTTTATTGCCGTGCAGCGAGAATAGCTTGTTGATTGTCCTCGCGTGGATGGGCTTCTGTTCGTTTAGTAGGTACTATGAAGCGCTCATGGCGGAACTTGACAGACTGATCGTACTCGATCACGTTTGTTAAGTAACGCTCGGTCCGGTCAGGTGTCGGATGGGTGACCGTCAAAGTGGCATCACAACTGAGCGCTTCCGTGCTTCGGAGCACATGTTAAACTGTTGGTCCCGGTTGTCATCTGATAACCGTCGTTAAGCCAAGTTAGAGGCCTTACAGGCGGCTTAATAAACTCTAACACCAGAGGTGGCCACCAATCCTCATTCGATAAGAAGAAGAAGTAGGTACTATTATATATTCTGTGCTAAAACCACAAATCTTTTCTAGTCTAGACTAATTTTTCATATATATAAAATAGATATATAAAAAATGCTGATTATAAGGTTTTGGGTCTGGCTAGCTAAGCGATTGCTGTTAAAAGAAAACCTAATTTAAGTCATTTTCTGTTGTTTTTTTTAAATTTTGCTTAAGGACTCTTGTTCATTGTTGTTATAAAACGTTTCAGTATAAGTCGCGACGCCGATTCGGATTCAGAAGCGGACGGCGAGCGACTAGTGGAGCTCGAAGAAGTGCTGCGCGAGCACGAACCGCAGACTTCGACCAACCAGCATCACCAGCTGCATCTCGCTATTGAACCTATTAGGTACATTGTTTGACTACAGTGTCACTTTTTTAGGATTCCGTACCCAAAGGACTTTATTACTAAGACTCCACTGTCTGTCTGTCACCAGGCTGTATCTCAAAAACCGTGATAGCTAGACACTTGAAATTTTCACAGATAATGTAAGTATTTCTGTTGCCGGTAGAACAACAAATGCTAAAAACGTGATAAAATAAACATTTGAGTGGAGCTCCCATACAACAAACGTGATTTTTTTGCCGTTTTTTGCTACGGAACCCTTCGTTCGCGAGTCCGACTCGCATTTGGCCGGTTTTTTATACCCCGGGGCCATAACGATTAACGCTTCGAACTTCGGCAAGTCTGCCGGGCTTCAAATCCTTACTAATATTATAAATGCGAAAGTCCGTTTGTTTGTTTGTTTATTTGTTTGTTTGTTACGCCTTCACGTTTTAACTACTGAACCGATCATCATGAAATTTTGCATACACGTTGTCAGGGGTACAGAGAAGGACATAGGGTAACTTTCATCCAGAAAAAAAGTATTGTTCCCAAGGGATAGCAAAAAACCTTTCCACGCAGACGAAGTCGCGGGCGGCCGCTAGTTAAAACATAAATCTGGGGCCGTACCGGCTAACGAATCGAACTTCGAAAAGTTTGCTGGGTTTCAAATTAAAACATAAATAGAGCCCCAATTAGGCCAAAATGGCGAACCCTAATTCATGAGGTCACACAAACATCAATATCTTCCAAATAACTTCAACAGATAGTACAATATGAAATTCCTTACTTCGATTTATCTGTTTTTATTTGAAACTCGGCAAAATTTCCGAAGTTCGAAGTTTGATTCGTTAGCCGGTACGGCCCCAGGCCAAAATGGCGACCCCATTCATGATAGCACACGAACATCGATATCGTCCAAATAACTTCGGCAAATAAGTTGTACAATACGAAGTCCTTACTTCGATTCATTTGTTTTAAGTTGAAGCCCGGCAGACCCACCAAAGTTCGAAAAGTTAAGCCAGTAGGGCCCTGGAGCTTTTTGTCAATCTTAAATTTTCAATCTTATTCTCTAATGATAATCTAATCTAATCTGAGTCTTATAGTCAAAGACTACAATGGTGGATGGAGACACTTGGACTATAACGGTGCTTGCCATCTGCTTCAATTATACACATCAACTTTGTCTAGGGATACAGGTGTTATTTTCATACAAATGAGGTAACTTTGAAGCCTTGGTTTTCTGCTATTTTCGTGGTTTTTTTAAACATGTCCATTACGTTTTTAGAATGAAGTGTATAGCGATCTGAATCTCCTCCATTCACTCCCTGGATAGCCGTCATCAGATCACAGCACGGTACATCTCTGGCAGGGAAACCAAGGCTTCAAAGTTACCTCGTTTGTATGAAAATAACACCTGGTATCCCTAGACAAAGTTGATGTGTGTATTTAGGTCCTTATTTAGATAAGTGAAAGTTATTTTTGTGTAGTATAACAGTACAAATGCTCTTAGAAATTGTGTTATTTTTATAATTCGCGATTCTTATATGATCGCTCTTGACGCGCGGCACTGATTTTTTTCATTTTCTCAAAGATAGTTTTTTTTTTGTTGCAGAGCAGCTGAATTAATATTTCAACCGTCTATGATGGGAAATTTGGAAGCTGGGCTTGCAGAAACCATGGAATATGTGTTCAAACATTTTAGTCCTGAAGAACAATTGATGCTAGCGAACAACGTCTTTGTAACAGGCGGTTCTTCACAATTCCCAGGTAACTAAACCACAGTTTCGGTAAAATGTTTTATTGCATTTTTTTTAACCACAATAACGGGTTAGACTTAAGGCTTGTTGCCAATTAAACAGAGTACAATAATGTAGACTTCGTCTGTGTATTAAATTAACCCCGAGACTCCTACACGCTGTGATTTTATAAAGGGCATTGCAAGAAATGTTCCAGATTAGTGCCTTTTTGTAAATAGCTGCGCACCATTCATACCTCATTAGATGGATGGATAGAAAGAGTACTTTGATACAAGAACTAGTAGCTCACCTGTATATCCGATCAGAGATAATCCAAGATAAATAAAGGTCTGTCCTACCCCACATGTCCGCCCTGGGACGTATCAGGGGCCCAAGTTACGTTGGTTGTTTTAAGATTCTGTATGTAAAACAAATATACGTTGAGCTCCGACCCGGCCACGGCCTGGATGTGGGAATAGACCTTAAGGGTTCCAGTTTTGGTATAAGAAAACTGGTAATGTGTATGTGTGATTATCTCGGATTGGATACGGTTTAGAAGTGAGCTCGATAATCCGCACCCAAGCTAGTCCGAACGCCTGTATAATCCGAACGACCTCCTGCCCCTGCGCATCTCTGCCGTTTCTTAGAAACCCGCTATGCCATGCGCATATTTTAGTGCCGAGTTAAACTTTTTGGACGCTATACCACAGGATAACTGTTAGTACAAGTACAGAAGCAGCACTCCGCAAAGTTATTTAAATAAATAGCGACTTTTGCTCCGACACAATAAAGTCCAATTCCGGTCGCGCAGCGCTAATGGCCTACAATTATATTCACCTAGTAGTTGCCTCTCTTTCTATCACGTGCTCTTACCTTTTCTGACGACGCAACGTTAGGGTTGTCTTCTTTTAAACGAACTGCGTAGCATATATCATAATGTGAAAAACGACAATTGTTTATTGGTTTTTGATTTAGACATCCGTACGTACACAGCACAGTAATGTCGATTCGACATTGTTACTATTATAAAGAGACAATACCTAAGCAGGCAGTAAGATGCCGCACAACTACACAGGCGGGCGTCTGGCGGCCCTCTGCTCACTTGTTCGTTAGAACGAACGGCTAGCGGTAGGTGTTTATCGCGCGACCTTGAGAGAGTGATGGGGGCCTGGCTATACGTATTGTACTTGACCGCTCCGTGTGCCATTCCGCCATTTTGTTGTGCATGTGACATGGCTTCAACATTTATTGCTAATATACTTTTTAAAATGTCTACATACTATAAATCCAAACGCTGCGTACATCCCAACAGGGTATAAATTTTGGGCGTTCGGATTATTGAGGCCCTACTTTATTGTTTGTATCAAAGTACTCTATCCATCTAATAAGGAGTGAACGGTGCGCAGCAATTTTCAAAGGCACAAAAACTAAGCATGGCCGTACCATAACACTTAATTATTTTTTATTGTTACAGGTTTAAAAGAAAGATTAGAACGAGAGCTCCTAGAAATGCGGCCTTTCAAATCAACTCACAAAGTGGTAATGGCCAAAAACGCCTGTCTCGACGCCTGGTACGGTGCCCGAGATTTCGCAGGGAGCAACGACTTCGAAAACTGGTGCATATCCAAGGAAGACTATTACGAGATGGGAGCGGAATACTTGAAGGAACACCACGCAAGCAACAGGTATTACAAGAGTCCGGCCCCTATCACTGATAATACGCTCGCACCGGCCGGCGATGCTAACGTAGTTAAGGAAGAGATAGTTGTAGATTGCTAGTAAGAATAAAGTCAAGTAAAATATTTACATCTTTTATTTATGGACAGTGATGGGCAAAAGACCCAGTTTAAAATCCCATGGACCATTTTGTTAAACTAAATAAAATCTTTAAAATTAAGAGATGTTTTGTTTTCCTTTGATTTTTTTTTCTGTATTGATGAAATTGTTTCAATCAATAGAATAAGTAAAAGTGTTAATCACATACATTATAGGGATTTTTACTGGGTTTAGACCCAGTAGTCGGGTTTAAACTGGGTCTTGTCCAATCTCTATTTATGGACATTGGACAGTGATGATTAACGTGATCTGGGGCCGTACCGGCTAACGCATCGAACTTCGGAAAGTGTGCCGGGTTTCAAATAAAAAAAGATAAGGAAGGGCGGGGCAATCCGTCACAAAAAAAGAGGTCGAAAGTTTAGAATTCTCTTATCTCGTCTAGTATAAAGTAAATTTAATAACTGTATCTAAGAGAGTCGTTATCTGTTAATCTATCCATCATATTTTCAGTTCAGGGGCCGTACCGGCTAACGCATCGATTATCGAAAAGTCTACCGAGTTTCAACTTAAAACAGAAAAACCAAAGTGAGGAATTTCGTCTTGTACTTTCTGTTGACGTAATTTGGAAGAAGACGATGTTCGTATGACATCATGAATTGGGGTACGCCATTTTGGCCCAATTGGCTTTGGTTAAAAAATAAAAGGTATTTTTTTACATTTTTTTACTACAGATTAGGCCAATTTAAGAAACTAATTTGAATATTTTAACATTTGGTCCCGTATTTATTTTTTTATAAATTTATTTGTCGAGCGGATACGGTCAACCGGAATGACGTCATTAGTGGCATGAAAGTTTAAGAAGGAAAACCTTTGCCATCTACTTATAGAAAAAGAACGGCCAAGTGTCATTACCTGTCATAATGACTTTATGGTTGTTTGTAAACAAATAAATTATAGTTAATATTTCTTCTATTTTATTCATTTAATCCAGTTGTGACGGTTCTAACCTACCTTCTTAATTTTTGAGGTGGTAAAATTATAATAAAAATGCTTACCAGTGGAAACTCAGCTGAAAAACTTTGTAAAAACTGACACGCCCAATTTACCCAAATTGCGAAATATATTGTGTCGATTTTGGATGTAGGCTACATGGATGAAATTGTAACGATTGCTTGTGGACTGATAAATAAACATTGTGAAAATTATGTGCATACTTTATTTCTATTTACAAACATTTAATAGTAGGGATGTGGAAAAAATTACGAGATAAGTTCATCGAAATTTTTCGGGCGATATTAAATACTCTGATATATCGATAGATGTTTTTACAATAATTTTTCCAAAACATTTTTCTAATAGACGACACTATTTTGTCACTGGAGCGTTTTGATTTTTTCCAACTTTTGAGTCTTAAAAATGCCAAAAGGCCAGAGGATACCAGATGCCTGGCGAAAGAGCCATTTGATTCCCTTCTACAAGGGTAAAGGTGACGTGCGAGACTGCGGAAACTACCGAGCAATAAAGCTGATGGATCACACGTTTAAGCTGTGGGAAAGGATAGTCAATGGTCGATTGAATGGAATAGTTGAAATTACACCTAACCAGTGTAGATTTGTGGCTGGCAAAGGCACATCAGATGCAATCCAAGCTATAAGAATCCTCGTCGAAAAGGCAAAAGCTAATAGAACGAACCTGCATATGGTCTTTATAGATCTGAAAAAGGCGTTCGACCACGTGCCGCGTGATCTCATCTGGAAAGCCCTCCGCGCGCATTCTGTTCCAGAGCCATACATCGCACTGATCATAGACATGTACACAAACGTCTCAACGCAAGTGGTCTGCCCTGCAGGCACAAGTGAAAGCTTTGACTTGAAGGTAGGGGTACATCAAGGGTCCACTCTGAGTCCACTTCTATTTAACGTCACAATGGATTATCTAACAAAAAAGTGTCAACAGGAAGTGCCTTGGAATCTTCTCTATGCCGACGACGTGGCCCTCATGTCTAACAATGCGATGGATCTCCAACGTGATTTAAACTGCTGGGTGGAGTCGCTGGAAGAAAATGGCCTCAAAATCAGCCGAAAGAAAACGGAGCACATGTCTTGTGTTTTCGATGGCACATCACACCCCGATGATTTTTGCTTCTATGTGGGAAATGACCGCCTACCAACAGTCAATCAGTTCAAATACCTTGGCTCCGTACTTAGTAATGACGGAAAGATTGACAGCGACGTCCTACATAGAACTCAAACGGGTTGGATGAAATGGCGACAGCTCACAGGCTTCATGTGCGATAGACGAATGCCTCTGAAGGTGAAGGGACAAGTTTACAAAACAGCTATTAGACCTGCCATGCTGTATGGGTCCGAATGTTGGGCCACAAATAAACAACATTTAAACAAACTCCATACGTCAGAGATGCGCATGCTACGCTGGTCAGCGGGCGTCACTATGCTGGACAAAATCAGAAATACATACGGGGAAGTTTCAAGGTAGCACCCATAACAGAAAAGCTGAAAGAAAAACGTCTACGGTGGTACGGGCATGTAGAAAAGCGCCCCGACGATCACATGGTGAAAGTAGCCCTAAACATCCCAACGACGACGCGAGGGCGCGGTAGACCCCCTGCCACTTGGATGACGACGGTTCAGCGCGACCTGAAAGAAGCCGATATCGACCCCAACCTGGCACTCAACCGTGCACAGTGGAAGAAAAGGACAGGGAAGGCCGACCCCAAGTAAATGGGAAAAGGCCCAGCAAGATGATGATTTTGAGTCTTAAAAATCATCGTAAAATTCGTCAAATCGAGCCAAAATTTCGCGTAGGGGTTTATTTTGCTATTTTTTATGTTTTACAATACCTTAAAATTAGAATCCATTACTTAGTCATCATCCCATTTCATCCCATTTTTTTTCTGAAAAATATTACCTATATCGATATTTTTTCACTTCCACCTTCCACCATCCCTAATGCCAAGTTCATTGTCAAAATTGTCTTTGCCCTTTTTTCTTTTTTTTATTATGGCTGGGGATCTGTATGTGATGACGTCATATGAAGGTCATTTGAAAGTTAAAGCTTTTTATTGTATATTATAAATATCTTTAAAAATATAGACTTATTTTTAAATTTAATTAGTAGACACTGTACCGAAAGCTTATTCCTCGAAATGGTTTTGAGATTTTCAGTCATGTTCAAAAAGTTATAATAATAATAATAATAAATGCTTGGACAATTTCACACAGCGCCATCTAGCCCCAAACTAAGCAAAGCTTGTAATATGGGTACTAGACAACGGTTAAACTACTTATATACTTTTTAAATATATACTTATTATACATAGTTATCAAAGCCAATTGGGGCTCGATTTATCTGTTTTAATTTGAAACCCGGCAGACTTTTCGATATTCGATTCGTTAGCCGGCCAAAAAACGCATGGCAAATTTGAAAAAAAACAGCAAATTTCTTGTGAAAACTGAATTCTGATGTAATAGCCTCGCGTGGGGTAATTACGTCAAAGTACATTGTACAAGCCATCTATGAAGCTATTTTGGTAAAACTTAGAAATAGATAATACTGACGACAGTAATAATTAGAATCTGCACTTTATGGAGCGTTACTATGGTTTGTTTGAAGAAAAAATACTTTAGTTTTCGTGGGGCTATTTCGTCAATTTTGTAAATTTTTCATATATTTTAAGGATGAGGTCATAATAATCGATAAACAAACCAATGCAACTTCATACAAAAACGATGGGGCTATTAAGTCAACTCAATCTGACTGAATTACCCGCCTTAATATTTTCGCGGTTTATTACGTCAGACTCGTTAGCACTGACTGTGAAATGAAAGCGTAGGATTAAACCAATGGTCTACAAAGAATCTTTAGTTAATAATGTCGCCACTTACCTTGATCAGAATTCGAAAAAAACACAAAAACCACCTAAAATGAAAATAAACTTGAGGAGCGTTTTTGGTTAACACTGTTAAAAAAATAGTGACTGTGGAATGATGCTTGTCAATCAGACAGCTGACACGTTAATAGCGCCACCTAGTATACCTCATATGTAAAAAGAAATTATCTATCTGTACATAGATGTCACTACTGATACGTGCCGGACTACAGCTGCGCCACAAAAAAAAAAGTTGGAAATCTGACATTTTGACTATGCCATGATGAAGTCTATAGTTTGTCGGAGTTTGTCGCCAAAAACCAGAGTTTGTCGGTCTTCCGTTTAGGAGATACATGTGGCTCAGCTGTAGAGACGTCTCTACAGCTGCGCCACACAGATCTCGAAAACGGAAGGTCGTAGCGAAAATCTGATTACTTGTATGTATAGCCGTTAGTTTGTCGGAGTTTGTCGCACAAAAACCAGAGTTTGTCGGTCTTGCGTTTAGGAGATACGTGTGGCGCAGCTGTAGAGACGTCTCTACAGCTGAGCCACACAGATCTGGAAAACGGAAGGTCGTAACAGAAATCTGATTACTTGTGTGTGTAGCCGGTAGTTTGTCGGAGTTTGTCACCAAGAACCAGAGTTTGTCGGTCTTGCGTTTAGGAGATATGTGAGGATACGCTGTGGAGACCTTTCTACCTGGGTCTTGAGAACGGAAGCTCTGATAAAAAATCTGATAACTCGAGTGTGTAGCCATAAGTTTGTCGGAGTTTGTCACCAAAAATCAGAGTTTGTCAATCTTACGTTTAGAAGATATGTGGGGATATGCTGTAGAGATATTTCTACCTGGATCTCGAGAACGGAAGGTCGTAGCGAAAATCTCACATATCTCCTAAACGCAAGACCGACAAACTCTGGTATTTGGCGACAAACTCGGTCGAACTAATGGCTACACACTCGAGTTATCAGATTTCTGTTTTAAATTTCCATGGTTATTAACATTATTTAAATATACTGTATCGGGATTTTCACCATGTACCTTTTTATTTTTGAGACTCCGATATTTCGGCGCAGTTGCATGCGCCATGATCACGGAAGAACTGTCGGTTGTCACGTGCGGGTAGATGTTATTGGCAGACGAATCGGTCTACCCTCCGTCTAGTTCTTTTATTACGGTCGGTACCGGTACCATTGTCTGCAAACTCACTATTCACTCGAATCTGTTCTCGACACACGACACTCACTGTATCTTTACGCTGAACGGCACTTTTTTTTATTTTTGTTGTTTTGACACAGCCGGACTACTGGATTCCAGACACTCGACAATTTAAACCCATCATCACGATTGAAATTTTTGTATTTGGTAATTTCAATCGCTTCCCTGACCATTCTTGGTATGTAGTGGCGTTCTGTGGAGATGATCTGAGGGTTATGTAACTCGATCCAGTGATTTGTGTCCGAATGAATTAAATGTTCAGCGATGGCCGATAGACATTGCGATACCTTTTTTAAAGGAGTGAAGATAGTTTTTATGGCGTACTTTTGTAATATATTTGAGACCTTATCCGTCACTCCCTTTACATATGGCAAAAATACTGGCTGTCTATTTACTTCCTGCCTCTGTAACTGGTGCTTTTTCATGTGTCTAGGTGGAAGCTTTCCTGAATATCCATTGCTCTGCAGGACATGCCGCACGTGTTGTAACTCTTTGTCTAGGTGTTCATCATCACAAAGATCATATGCACGGTTTGTTAGTGATGCCACTACAGAGTTTAGATGCCTAGGATGATGATGCGAGGTAGCTTTGAGGTAACGATCTGTGTGTGTGGGTTTTCTGTATACAGAGTGGCTGAGTGTACCGTCAGCGCGCACCTTAATCTTGACATCTAGGAATGCTAAGTTTCTCTCTGCCTCTATCTCACAGGTTAGTTTAATTTTTGGATGAATGTTCTTTAAATATGCCAGATAACCTTCAACATCCTGTTTGTTTTCCTTCATTATGCAAAGAACATCATCAACGTACCTTTTCCATAGTTTGATCTCGGCAGGCGCAGTCGCGAGGGCTTGTTCTTCAAAATGTTCCATCCAGAGGTTGGCTACCACTGGAGCTACTGGACTGCCCATAGCCACTCCATCTACTTGAAGGTAGTACTGACCATTATAAATGAAGTAATTCTTCGACAAGCAGTGATCCGACAATCTGGCGTATTTCATCGGGATATCGTTGTTATGTAACTTGACCTTTATAATTTCGAGACACTCCGCCACTGGCACATTGGTGAAGAGCGATTCTACGTCAAAACTGACCATCAACTCATTCTCCTCGACCTTGTTATGCGACAGAATGTCAACGAGATGACGGGAGTCCTTAACGTATTACGACGTTTGTCCTGCTAACGGCTGTAGTACATTCGAGACATGCTTCGCCAATTCATACGTAGGTGAACCTATTTGACTCACAATAGGCCGTAATGGCACGTTTTGCTTATGTACTTTAGGCAAACCGTATAATTTAGGAGGCTGGACGTTCCTGGGGCATAACAGATGTTTGACAATATCATCGTCTATTGCGTGAGAGCATTCCATAATCAGCGTGCGTGTGCTTCGATCCGTTCTCGCTGTTGGGTTGTAATTTACCTTTTTGTATGTTTTGTCATCACTGAGTAGCTCTAGGATCTTATTGTCATACTCGGATGCGTTCAGTACTACTGTTGCATTCCCTTTGTCTGCTTTTAACACTATGATTGTTTGATCTCTCCGTAGTTCGTTAAGTGCAGACAACTCCGAAGCTGTAACGTTCGCCTGTGGTGGTTTTGCATGACGTAATGTCACGGCAATGTCTTGTCTCAGGGTGTCCGCATCAATTGATGGTATTTTGTTACGTCTGATACCTTCCTCGACCGATCCAATTACATCCTCGTAGGGAATGTGCCTAGATGTGATGGCAAAGTTCATCCCTCTTTCGAGAACGGACAGTGCAGCGTCAGACAAGTCTACATTTGACATGTTTACCACCGTTCGAGTTTGGGGTACTCACCCCAAACTCGAACGGTGGTAAACATGTTATGTTGGTTACCCCCTACCATGAGAACTCTCTCATGGTAGGGGGTAACCAACTTCTGTTTTTGGTCAAGTAACTCGAATTTACGATGTTGTTTCACAGCACGTAGTTCTCTTATCCGCTGGGCTTGTAAATAGGTAACACGATCGCAAATGTCAAAGTCACCGTATGTGTGATATAATGTCAAAGTGCGAGTGTAAAACTATTACGGAAAGTGATACGTAATTGCAGGTACCAACTGGATCAAGTTCAGAGTGAGTTGTATCGGATACATCTCGAGTGCAGTGAGTCTCTTTCGGCAGGTGACTTTGACATTTGCGATCGTGTTACCTATTTACAAGCCCAGCGGATAAGAGAACTACGTGCTGTGAAACAACATCGTAAATTCGAGTTACTTGACCAAAAACAGAAGTTGGTTACCCCCTACCATGAGAACTCACCCCAAACTCGAACGGTGGTAAACATGTCAAATGTAGACTTGTCTGACGCTGCACTGTCCGTTCTCGAAAGAGGGATGAACTTTGCCATCACACCTAGGCACATTCCCTACGAGGATGTAATTGGATCGGTCGAGGAAGGTATCAGACGTAACAAAATACCATCAATTGATGCGGACACCCTGAGACAAGACATTGCCGTGACATTACGTCATGCAAAACCACCACAGGCGAACGTTACAGCTTCGGAGTTGTCTGCACTTAACGAACTACGGAGAGATCAAACAATCATAGTGTTAAAAGCAGACAAAGGGAATGCAACAGTAGTACTGAACGCATCCGAGTATGACAATAAGATCCTAGAGCTACTCAGTGATGACAAAACATACAAAAAGGTAAATTACAACCCAACAGCGAGAACGGATCGAAGCACACGCACGCTGATTATGGAATGCTCTCACGCAATAGACGATGATATTGTCAAACATCTGTTATGCCCCAGGAACGTCCAGCCTTCTAAATTATACGGTTTGCCTAAAGTACATAAGCAAAACGTGCCATTACGGCCTATTGTGAGTCAAATAGGTTCACCTACGTATGAATTGGCGAAGCATGTCTCGAATGTACTACAGCCGTTAGCAGGACAAACGTCGTCATACGTTAAGGACTCCCGTCATCTCGTTGACATTCTGTCGCATAACAAGGTCGAGGAGAATGAGTTGATGGTCAGTTTTGACGTAGAATCGCTCTTCACCAATGTGCCAGTGGCGGAGTGTCTCATAATTATAAAGGTCAAATTACATAACAACGATATCCCGATGAAATACGCCAGATTGTCGGATCACTGCTTGTCGAAGAATTACTTCATTTATAATTCAAAATTCATTCAAAATTCAAAATAATTTATTCAGTCTAGGCTGTTACAAGCACTTGTGAATGTCATAGAAGCTACGCCATCGGTTCGCAAACCCTAAGCGGGAGACCTTGTAACGAGAAGAACCGGCAAGAAACTCGTCAAGGGCTGCTTTTTTCTCCCTGTATATTTCATACAGAGTCGTCAAGATTGAAAAATGAGCTCCACATTTAAAGTGAGGTCATTTTCCATCACAATAATTATCAAAAGGTTACACACTAATGGTCAGTACTACCTTCAAGTAGATGGAGTGGCTATGGGCAGTCCAGTAGCTCCAGTGGTAGCCATCCTCTGGATGGAACATTTTGAAGAACAAGCCCTCGCGACTGCGCCTGCCGAGATCAAACTATGGAAAAGGTACGTTGATGATGTTCTTTGCATAATGAAGGAAAACAAACAGGATGTTGAAGGTTATCTGGCATATTTAAAGAACATTCATCCAAAAATTAAACTAACCTGTGAGATAGAGGCAGAGAGAAACTTAGCATTCCTAGATGTCAAGATTAAGGTGCGCGCTGACGGTACACTCAGCCACTCTGTATACAGAAAACCCACACACACAGATCGTTACCTCAAAGCTACCTCGCATCATCATCCTAGGCATCTAAACTCTGTAGTGGCATCACTAACAAACCGTGCATATGATCTTTGTGATGATGAACACCTAGACAAAGAGTTACAACACGTGCGGCATGTCCTGCAGAGCAATGGATATTCAGGAAAGCTTCCACCTAGACACATGAAAAAGCACCAGTTACAGAGGCAGGAAGTAAATAGACAGCCAGTATTTTTGCCATATGTAAAGGGAGTGACGGATAAGGTCTCAAATATATTACAAAAGTACGCCATAAAAACTATCTTCACTCCTTTAAAAAAGGTATCGCAATGTCTACGGTCCCCGAAAGACAGTTTTCCTTTGGAGAAACCGGGTGTTTATAAGATCGACTGCAGTTGTGGTAGTTCATATATCGGCCAAACTAAACGCACAATAGCATGCCGTATAAAGGAACACATAAAAGCGGTCAAAAACAACGATACGCAAAAATCGGCCATCGCTGAACATTTAATTCATTCGGACACAAATCACTGGATCGAGTTACATAACCCTCAGATCATCTCCACAGAACGCCACTACATACCAAGAATGGTCAGGGAAGCGATTGAAATTACCAAATACAAAAATTTCAATCGTGATGATGGGTTTAAATTGTCGAGTGTCTGGAATCCAGTAGTCCGGCTGTGTCAAAACAACAAAAATAAAAAAAAGTGCCGTTCAGCGTAAAGATACAGTGAGTGTCGTGTGTCGAGAACAGATTCGAGTGAATAGTGAGTTTGCAGACAATGGTACCGGTACCGACCGTAATAAAAGAACTAGACGGAGGGTAGACCGATTCGTCTGCCAATAACATCTACCCGCACGTGACAACCGACAGTTCTTCCGTGATCATGGCGCATGCAACTGCGCCGAAATATCGGAGTCTCAAAAATAAAAAGGTACATGGTGAAAATCCCGATACAGTATATTTAAATAATGTTAATAACCATGGAAATTTAAAACAGAAATCTGATAACTCGAGTGTGTAGCCATTAGTTCGACCGAGTTTGTCGCCAAATACCAGAGTTTGTCGGTCTTGCGTTTAGGAGATATGTGAGATTTTCGCTACGACCTTCCGTTCTCGAGATCCAGGTAGAAATATCTCTACAGCATATCCCCACATATCTTCTAAACGTAAGATTGACAAACTCTGATTTTTGGTGACAAACTCCGACAAACTTATGGCTACACACTCGAGTTATCAGATTTTTTATCAGAGCTTCCGTTCTCAAGACCCAGGTAGAAAGGTCTCCACAGCGTATCCTCACATATCTCCTAAACGCAAGACCGACAAACTCTGGTTCTTGGTGACAAACTCCGACAAACTACCGGCTACACACACAAGTAATCAGATTTCTGTTACGACCTTCCGTTTTCGAGATCTGTGTGGCTCAGCTGTAGAGACGGTCTCTACAGCTGCGCCACACGTATCTCCTAAACGCTAGACCGACAAACTCTGGTTTTTGTGCGACAAACTCCGACAAACTAACGGCTATACATACAAGTAATCAGATTTTCGCTACGACCTTCCGTTTTCGAGATCTGTGTGGCGCAGCTGTAGAGACGTCTCTACAGCTGAGCCACATGTATCTCCTAAACGGAAGACCGACAAACTCTGGTTTTTGGCGACAAACTCCGACAAACTATAGACTTCATCATGGCATAGTCAAAAAGTCAGATTTCCAACTTTTTTTTTGTGCGTTCAGGACGTGCCGGACTACAGCTGCGCCACAAAAAAAAAGTTGGAAATCTGACTTTTTGACTATGCCATGATGAAGACGATAGTTTGTCGGAATTCGTCGCACAAAAACCAGAATTTGTCGGGCTTGCGTTTAGGAGATACGTGTGGCGCAGCTGTAGAGACGTCTCTACAGCTGAGCCACACAGATCTCGAAAACGGAAGGTCGTAACGAAAATCTGATTACTCGTGTGTGCAGCCGTTAATTTGTCGCACAAAAACCAGATTTTGTCGGTCTTGCGTTTAGGAGATATGTGAAGATACGCTGTGGAGACTTTTCTACCTGGATCTTGAGAAAGGAAGGTCGTAGCGAAAATCTGATAACTCGAGTGTGTAGCCGTTAGTTTGTCGGAATTTGTCACCAAGAATCAGAGTTTGTCGATCTTGCGTCTAGGAGATATGTGAGGATTCGCTTAGGACCTTTCGTTCTCGAGATCCAGGTAAAAAGGTCTCCACAGCGTATCCTCACATATCTCCTAAACGCAAGATCGACAAACTCTGATTCTTGGTGACAAATTCCGACAAACTAACGGCTACACACTCGAGTTATCAGATTTTCGCTACGACCTTCCTTTCTCAAGATCCAGGTAGAAAAGTCTCCACAGCGTATCTTCACATATCTCCTAAACGCAAGACCGACAAAATCTGGTTTTTGTGCGACAAATTCCGACAAATTAACGGCTGCAAACACGAGTAATCAGATTTTCGCTACGACCTTCCGTTATCGAGATCTGTGTGGCGCAGCTGTAGAGACGTCTCTACAGCTGCGCCACACGTATCTCCTAAACGCAAGCCCGACAAATTATGGTTTTTGGCGACAAACTCTGACAAACTATAGACTTCATCATGGCATAGTCAAAAAGTCAGATTTCCAACTTTTTTTTTGTGGCGCAGCTGTAGTTTGGCACTTATATTTCACGTGCCGGACTAAAGCTGCGCCACAAAAAAAAAAGTTGGTAATCTGACTTTTTGACTATGCCATGATGAAGACGATAGTTTGTCGGAATTTGTCGCACAAGGTCGTAGCGAAAATCTGATTACTTGTATGTATAGCCGTTAGTTTGTCGGAGTTTGTCGCACAAAAACCAGAGTTTGTCGGTCTAGCGTTTAGGAGATACGTGTGGCGCAGCTGTAGAGACGTCTCTACAGCTGAGCCACACAGATCTCGGAAACGGAAGGTCGTAACAGAAATCTGATTACTCGTGTGTGTAGCCGGTAGTTTGTCGGAGTTTGTCACCAAGAACCAGAGTTTGTCGGAGTTTGTCGCCAAAAACCAGAGTTTGTCGGTCTTCCGTTTAGGAGATACATGTGGCTCAGCTGTAGAGACGTCTCTACAGCTGCGCCACACAGATCTCGAAAACGGAAGGTCGTAGCGAAAATCTGATTACTTGTATGTATAGCCGTTAGTTTGTCGGAGTTTGTCGCACAAAAACCAGAGTTTGTCGGTCTTGCGTTTAGGAGATACGTGTGGCGCAGCTGTAGAGACCGTCTCTACAGCTGAGCCACACAGATCTCGAAAACGGAAGGTCGTAACAGAAATCTGATTACTCGTGAGTGTAGCCGGTAGTTTGTCGGAGTTTGTCACCAAGAACCAGAGTTTGTCGGTCTTGCGTTTAGGAGATATGTGAAGATACGCTGTGGACACCTTTCTACCTGGATCTTGAGAACTTAAGGTCGTAGCAAAAATCTGATAACTCGAGTGTGTAGCCATTAGTTTGTCGGAGTTTGTCACCAAAAATCAGAGTTTGTCAATCTTACGTTTAGAAGATATGTAGGGATATGATGTAGAGATATTTCTACCTGGATCTCGAGAACGGAAGGTCGTAGCGAAAATCTCGCATACCTCCTAAACGCAAGACCGACAAACTCTGGTATTTGGTGACAAACTCGGTCGAACTACCGACTATAGATATGACTAATCAGATTATCTCACGTGCCGGACTACAGCTGCGCCACAAAAAAAAAGTTGGAAATCTGACTTTTTGACTATGCCATGATGAAGTCTATAGTTTGTCGGAGTTTGTCGCCAAAAACCAGAGTTTGTCGGTCTTCCGTTTAGGAGATACATGTGGCTCAGCTGTAGAGACGTCTCTACAGCTGCGCCACACAGATCTCGAAAACGGAAGGTCGTAGCGAAAATCTGATTACTTGTATGTATAGCCGTTAGTTTGTCGGAGTTTGTCGCACAAAAACCAGAGTTTGTCGGTCTAGCGTTTAGGAGATACGTGTGGCGCAGCTGTAGAGACCGTCTCTACAGCTGAGCCACACAGATCTCGAAAACGGAAGGTCGTAACAGAAATCTGATTACTTGTGTGTGTAGCCGGTAGTTTGTCGGAGTTTGTCACCAAGAACCAGAGTTTGTCGGTCTTGCGTTTAGGAGATATGTGAGGATACGCTGTGGAGACCTTTCTACCTGGGTCTTGAGAACGGAAGGTCGTAGCAAAAATCTGATAACTCGAGTGTGTAGCCATTAGTTTGTCGGAGTTTGTCACCAAAAATCAGAGTTTGTCAATCTTACGTTTAGAAGATATGTGGGGATATGCTGTAGAGATATTTCTACCTGGATCTCGAGAACGGAAGGTCGTAGCGAAAATCTCACATATCTCCTAAACGTAAGACCGACAAACTCTGGTATTTGGCGACAAACTCGGTCGAACTACCGACTATTGATATGACTAATCAGATTATCGCTACGACCTTCCGTTCTCAAGATCCAGGTAGAAAGGTCTCCACAGCGTATCCTCACATATCTCCTAAACGCAAGACCGACAAACTCTGGTTCTTGGTGACAAACTCCGACAAACTACCGGCTATACACACGAGTAATCAGATTTCTGTTACGACCTTCCGTTTTCGAGATCTGTGTGGCTCAGCTGTAGAGACGTCTCTACAGCTGCGCCACACGTATCTCCTAAACGCAAGACCGACAAACTCTGGTTTTTGTGCGACAAACTCCGACAAACTAACGGCTATACATACAAGTAATCAGATTTTCGCTACGACCTTCCGTTTTCGAGATCTGTGTGGCGCAGCTGTAGAGACGTCTCTACAGCTGAGCCACATGTATCTCCTAAACGGAAGACCGACAAACTCTGGTTTTTGGCGACAAACTCCGACAAACTATAGACTTCATCATGGCATAGTCAAAATGTCAGATTTCCAACTTTTTTTTTGTGGCGCAGCTGTAGTCCGGCACGTGATTATCGCTACGACCTTCCGTTCTCAAGATCCAGGTAGAAAGGTCTCCACAGCGTATCCTCACATATCTCCTAAACGCAAGACCGACAAACTCTGGTTCTTGGTGACAAACTCCGACAAACTACCGGCTACACACACGAGTAATCAGATTTCTGTTACGACCTTCCGTTTTCGAGATCTGTGTGGCTCAGCTGTAGAGACGGTCTCTACAGCTGCGCCACACGTATCTCCTAAACGCAAGACCGACAAACTCTGGTTTTTGTGCGACAAACTCCGACAAACTAACGGCTATACATACAAGTAATCAGATTTTCGCTACGACCTTCCGTTTTCGAGATCTGTGTGGCGCAGCTGTAGAGACGTCTCTACAGCTGAGCCACATGTATCTCCTAAACGGAAGACCGACAAACTCTGGTTTTTGGCGACAAACTCCGACAAACTATAGACTTCATACGTGCCGGACTACAGCTGCGCCACAAAAAAAAAAGTTGGAAATCTGACTTTTTGACTATGCCATTATGAAGTCGATAATTTGTCGGAATTTGTCGCACAAAAACCAGAATTTGTCGGTCTTGCGTTTAGGAGATACGTGTGGCCCAGCTGTAGAGACGTCTCTACAGCTGCGCCACACAGATCTCGAAAACGGAAGGTCGTAGCGAAAATCTGATTACTCTTGTGTGCAGCCGTTAATTTGTCGGAATATGTCGCACAAAAACCAGAGTTTGTCGGTCTTGCGTTTAGGAGATCTGTGTGGCGCAGCTGTAGAGACGTCTCTACAGCTGAGCCACACAGATCTCGAAAATGGAAGGTCGTAGCGAAAATCTGATTACTCATGTGTGCAGCCGTTAATTTGTCAGAATTTGTCGCACAAAAACCAGATTTTGTCGGTCTTGCGTTTAGGAGATATGTGGGGATACGCTGTGGAGACTTTTCTACCGGGATCTTGAGAAAGGAAGGTCGTAGCGAAAATCTGATAACTCGAGTGTGTAGCCGTTAGTTTTTCGGAATTTGTCACCAAGAATCAGAGTTTGTCGATCTTGCGTTTAGGAGATATGTGAGGATACGCTTCCGACCTTTCGTTCTCGAGATCCAGGTAAAAAGGTCTCCACAGCGTATACTCACATATCTCCTAAACGCAAGATCGACAAACTTTGATTCTTGGTGACAAATTCCGACAAACTAACGGCTACACACTCGAGTTATCAGATTTTTGCTACGACCTTCCTTTCTCAAGATCCCGGTAGAAAAGTCTCCACAGCATATCTTCACATATCTCTTAAACGCAAGACCGACAAAATCTGGTTTTTGTGCGACAAATTCTGACAAATTAACGGTTGCACATACGAGTAATCAGATTTTCGCTACGACCTTCCGTTTTCGAGATCTGTGTGGCTCAGCTGTAGAGACGTCTCTACAGCTGCGCCACACAGATCTCCTAAACGCAAGACCGACAAACTCTGGTTTTTGTGCGACAAATTTCGACAAATTAACGGCTGCACACACGAGTAATCAGATTTTCGCTACGACCTTCCGTTTTCGAGATCTGTGTGGCGCAGCTGTAGAGACGTCTCTACAGCTGGGCCACACGTATCTCCTAAACGCAAGACCGACAAATTCTGGTTTTTGTGCGACAAATTCCGACAAATTATCGACTTCATCATGGCATAGTCAAAAAGTCAGATTTCCAACTTTTTTTTTTGTGGCGCAGCTGTAGTCCGGCACGTAGACTTCATCATGGCATAATCAAAATGTCAGATTTCCAACTTTTTTTTTTGTGGCGCAGCTGTAGTCCGGCACGTCTCAGCTGTAGAGACGTCTCTACAGCTGAGCCACATGTATCTCCTAAACGGAAGACCGACAAACTCTGGTTTTTTGCGACAAACTCCGACAAACTATAGACTTGATCATGGCATAGTCAAAATGTCAGATTTCCAACTTTTTTTTTTGTGGCGCAGCTGTAGTCCGGCACGTGCGAAATATTGAAGTTACTTTACCAGGCGAGCTTCCCTTCTCTGTTTTACTTAGAAACTTAACTATGATTTGGTTCGTTAAATAATAAGGGGTAATAAGAAAACAAATAAGTAGCCACAAATATCATGGCACGTTTATTTTTCTCCACTACATGGCGACTTCTAAAAGAATCGTGACTTGTTATTTTGCATTCATATAGTTCTTTTTTGATAGAGCTCTGCAAACGAGCACTAAAGAATAATTTTACAATGTATACCTTTTCCATAAAATTAAATAAACTCTGTATTTATTTTCTCAATCTCAATATAAATCACTATGAACTGAATAAAAAATTAAAAGATTTGTTAGTTCGCTAATATTGATTGATGAGACTATAATAAAGAGTACATTTAAAAAATCACATTAAAGCATATACATAATGCTGACTACATAATGCTCTTACAGCCCGCCTACCGATGCACCGCCTTGCATGTTCTGTACTACACTCAACCAAAAATAACAACAAACAAAGTTTTAGTATTAGGAAAACAGACCAATATAGTTCTAATATAAAAATTTATCACAATCCAATCAGACTATAAAATAACAAAATAATATGAAAAAGGCTGTAAGAGCTATATTCACGTGCAATGTAATATACCACAATTAACAAATCTAACTTATTTAAAATATAACTAGCCTAAAAATTTTAACAAGTAAAGGAAAAACAGTTTAGTTAAAATATTGGTCATTAAAAACTCTGATGAGCTATAACTAAATGACCGTATCAATAACCATCATGCCATGATGTTTGCTTATTGATTTAATAAAAAATTAGCAATTAAGGGGATGTAAATAACTCCAAAAATTTTTGGTTAATTAGGGCTTACAGCCGTGTAATATAATTTGGTTAGAATATACAAATCGTACAAAACCAGTGACTTAGAAATAGCTCTCAGTATATAAAAAAAAGTTAAAATCCTTAGGCTGTACTCTCGTATGATTATAATGTAAGCAACGCAATATGTTGGCAAAGCGGAAGTTCGCGTAAATCTAACGATACAATATAACTAAATATGTATGTACCTTAGACATTATGATTACACAAGGCTCACTGTTATTTGCTCATAAAACTACCACGATCAGCGTAACGTCCGCGGCGCGCGGCCGCCACGACTAGCTCATTTCGACGAGGGAAATAGTATACATTTTTCACGGGTAAGGATATGTACGATTTCTTCAACAAAATTTCAAGAGCTACAATGAAACCGGTTGGTCCTACACCACCCCTTCGACACTAAACAACGAAATCAACAAACAAACCTAACATTGCCAATAGTTCCGGTGAGTATTCTTATTTAACGTGAATTCTTTTAAAGTAATTCAGTCTTTTCTACGGTTGAAAATTAAGTAGACAAAGAGAGAATACCAAAACATACCACACAGCGATTACGTAAATTGAAATGGCTCATTATTACATTCTAAATATAGTAACTAACATCGGTATGTAAAATAGCTGGGGCATTGAAGACGCACAAGTTGCGACCCGTCACTTGGTACTCGTTTCATTAAATTCCCGAGAGGACAGGTGTCAATCTGTGTCCCTTCAGTGCTTTTTGTGGAACCTCATTCCTTACGAAATATTCCCTGAAAACCTCACTTGTAAAATTTAATACATTATTTGTAATATGAATTTGTAGGCAATAGAGAAAATACGTCGTAAATAATAGGGATCTACGTGGTCTATTTCTCCATAAGCTCGACCTAACTGAAACAACGATAAAACGATCACAATAATTGGGGATAAACAATTATATTAAACAAATACAATATGTAACAAAAATATATTACTAAATCTAGAATTTATAAAGAAACAATGAAATCACCTCGCCGAGCTATCGAGAAATAGAAACAATATAATATATATATTTTATAATATGTATCTAGTATACTATGTTGGTGTTTCTATTTCCATTCATAAATCTATGGATAAATTAGCGGCAGCAACACTCAAATTACCAGCCATAATAATGCTGATGAATTATGTCGCCCACTGCTGATAAACTATGGTTTTAAAATCCTTGACGACAGTTTCATAAAAAATGGTATCTGGATTTATACTACTCTTTAAACCCGAGTCCTAGTTTGTCTAAATAATACTGTTATCAATGGCTTGGTAAGAAACTTACTAACACATTAATTTGAAAAAAATAAGAGACAAGATGTTATCCCTAACTTTCTGGGCACCTAAATGCATCCGTTTTAGTTATTTATCTTAAAATATCGTGTACATAGTTTTTATTTATTACTTTTAAATGATAAAGGAGACATTGGCCTATTTTTCTCGTGTTTCTTTCGAATACAGAACTATCAAAATATAAAAAAATATTGAGGACTATCAAACAACATTAATATGTATATTTATTATTATTATGTATACGTATGTACACCTACAAGGAAATTTTTGATTTTATAGTACATAGTACCCAAAGTATAGTTCTGTGCTAAATAGTCTAACATTAATTCCAATTATTCTTCTCAGTTCGATAATTTAATTTCTATGATCGTAGAGCATAATTTAATTTCTACTAATCATACATTCACTTTTTAAATTCTGGATTGATTTTACTTTTCGATATACTTGAATAAATAAATCCTACCAATATTTACAATTTTTGACCCAGCACATGGACACACACAATATGGAAATAAAATAATGTATTCTTGCAATAAAATAACATTTAAATACATAAAATAAACAAAATATGTTAAAAACGTCGCAACTTATTATTATAAATCGAAGATGAGTTTCCTTACAATATTTTATTTCCAGTACTACCCTGACCGGCAGACTTAACTAAACTTACTCTACCACATGATGTACATAGAAATGGCACCAATCTATCTTTGATATCAATAATGGCAAACCATAAGGAACCCCCGCAGCGGACGCATTAGCTGCACTCCACAGTGCACTCTGTCTCAAGGTATTGGAAGACTACTGCTCTATATACTATTCATAATTACTATTATTCGAAACAGTAATGGAAATTAACAGTTCGCACTTTACCTATATACACAGTAAAACGAAAACTGCATTATTCTAACGGTAATCAAAATATGCTGTATGTTTATGATGCTTTACACGTATGAGAATACTTAATTATGAACATCCGTATGGAAATTAGAAAAAATAATGATGTTTTTATTCATCATGGTGTTATGATCGATATTGCCTAATGTCGCTATCCGCTAGAAGGCACACAAAGTTTAGTAAGAAGCTTCACAAATGATACGCTCTGCCTACGCGGGCGCGGCCTCTGTGCGGGCCGCCGCTTGCCGCCGGTGACACACACACACTGAACGTAACGTCACAAGAACGCAACACCATTAAAAAATATTGCCAATTTTATGTTGCAACAGGCACTTCTCTGGATTTCTCCAATAAACATCATATAAGACATTAATTTTGTGAAGCTTTCAATATTGCCTCTGAGGACTCTGAAAGTATATGGTTTATTTATTTGTACTTATGTATTATTATTACTTCATATGAACTTGAGACTTTATTAAAGCATTCTTATGGATCACTTATATGGAGTATCGTGTAGAGTCCTTTAAATTTCTCAGCGATCATATTACCTCTCATCGGTAACGATTCTATAAAATTATTGAACTCCTCTTTATACATTGACAATCTAAGTTAAAGCATCGCAATAAGATAATGTTACATTTCACTACGACTAATGAGAGTGGGTATGATAAGCTAACGACGAACATTAAATTTAGAATTTCAAGGTTGGAGATTTACCATTTACGATTCCAAAATTTATCACACTAAGCAAATTAGAATATGAGATCAAATTTTTTAGGCCTACATCTAAAATGATGAGAGTTATTAAGTAATGATTTATGAACGCCACCACTAGAACGAATACAATATTGTGATGGTATAGATAAATCACAGTTCTGTGGGTATAAATCACAATGCATATCATAGGCGGTACCGCTACGTGACTACAACTACGTCCTCATCTCTGTGATGTCCACTTGGTGTTGCCGAGGGATTCCACAAGCTAACGAAACTCCACCTGCTGCCAATCTCTGGACACACTGCCACTGGGTAAACGAATAACCGAAACAAACGACACATCTTGCATGAGTCCACGCTGAAACTTAATTATTCAGGGGAACCAGTCCCTTGTTCTTTCGTGATCATAGCTGCTCTTGTTGATGGCTGCCACTCTTCTAATATTGCACTCTGGCTGCTCGTTAGTCAACCGAGAGCTGGAACCAAATAAACTCCATGAGTTTCTGGACACAAAACAAGGAAAGTAATTTAATATAAGGCCCGTATTTATAAACCGCTCTCGACGTTGAGAGCTATCTTGAGATTATACCTGAGATGCAGCTGTTCCTATAAGAAGAACATCTGAAGCAGCGAACTAAAATCTATAGATCAAGCATTGCGCTCAAAAAATGGCACCACACGAATAGTACAACTAAGTGGATGGAACTAAAAATGCTGGCATTTAATTATGCAGCACCAGGCGTCCGAGCATTGGTTGCTTATTAGCGACCATAATTTGTATACTTATAGATATTTTCTATACGTAAACGAAAAAATATGATACGTTATTTCTGCATATTTCTACTGACTTCTTTACGACTTTTACTTACACCATTTGACTACAGAGGACGTCATTTCTAATAAACATTCTCTTTCTCTATTTTCTCTACAATACAAACTTCAGTTAGTCACTGGGTGCGTGGCTTGCCCGACTAAGAGCGGGTTGTACTTTTTCGGCCCCGTGCTGTGGTGCCATTTTTGTTTGCTATTACACTTCCATAGATTTTAGTTCGCTGATCTCAATATAGCATTCGTTAAGAGCGGTCTTAGTGTAAGAGAACATACCTATTCTGGTGATCAGTCTCCAAGGTGCATTTGGCCAGACATTGGCTGCGGGGTAGGGGTATGCGGAGGAGGGGGTGAAGCTGGAAAAAATAACACCGTTAACAACAGTTTGTATGTTTTATGTGATTTAAGAGAGAAGTAGTAAAAACTTACATATTGATGCAATAGACTGCGGCGACATGGCTGACATTTTGCTTTGTGTATCCTGCATTGACACTTGCGTGCCTTGAGAAGTCATGTAGCGGTTCACCATTGGGACAAAGCTATAAAAAAATAAGGCATTGTGTTTATAAAGATTCATAAAAATAGAAACAGCTAAAGATTATTTTATCCAGTAACAATGAAGCAGTATTGCTTAAAAATTACCATTATCAAATTGAAATAAGTGATCTTTCAGCCCTGTAGGCCTAGCATGACCGACAAAACACGATATATATCACGTAATACAGCGTTTTATCGACACTCAACTGTCAAAATCCATTGTCTTTTGACAGTTAAACGTGATATATTGCTATATCATATCCCTTTTCAGTGGTCATGCTAAGGGGGCTGACTTATAAAGGTTGTAAGTTACTTACTAAGGAGTTTTTTATCTAACCAAACTATAATTGTTCTTTCCATCTCAAGAAGTCCGTTTTTCTATAAATGTGTTAGGAAGGCGTGCACATGCACATTGTTTTAGTGCGTCTGCATGCATGCTCTCGTATTACGCATACTAAAATAATATGCATATGTACGCCTAACAAAATTTACGCCGGCCACATACAGAGGGAATCCCGATTCGGTATTCCGAACGGAATATTGATAATGTATTGAAATTCCGTACGGTAAAATCCCACATGTGTGTGGTAAGTCCATAGATTTGTATGGATTAGCTGCGTTCGGAATTACGTATTCGGAATACGGAATTCCGAAACGGAATTCCGTTTGTATGTGGCCAGCCTTATAGTAAAACGGTTTTCGTGAGATAGAAGAACTATACCTATACCACACCCCGGGCACTCCATACAAGCGCCGCGTTTCAACTACCAAATTACACAGACGCTACACAGTGACGTTGTTGCACACGCGCAACTGTGTGCGTGAAGTCTAGAGCTATTGAATGAGCACTCTCGCAACTCGCGGGGTGGGGTGAGGTGAGGTAATAGATTGTGGGGCGGGGCGGAGAGTTTCCTTTCTGTACGGTAGTACTTATATCTATTCTGTGCCTATACGTGTCTCTCACCTTAAGTCACATACGCCGGGCGAGTCGAAGTTGCTATTGTTGGAGTTGTTCGTGTTGGTGGCCACGCTGTTGATGGTGCCGATGCTGTTGGCCGACACGTTGCTGTGGTTCTCGCGGTGCACGCGATTGTGGTGCCTGTCGCGCAACAGTTAAGGCTGTTACAGTACGAGGCATATATCTTGAAACCGGGTGGGGATTGCGCGGAACGCGTATTTTGGGCATGCGTAGCGGTGAGGTACGCGGGCGGTGGGAGAGGGGCGCGCGCTATTGGTCGCTCGCAAGTCCACATGCGCGAACTTATCCCCACTCCGTCGAAAAAATTTCAAGATATATGCATCACTGTATTTGAATGGTAGAATGACAATTCAGAGTTACATCTAAAAGCTTACGTTTTAAAGGTGTATCAATGATTTTTGAAAATCGTATTTCCTAACCGATAAACCCAAATAGTTGAGCTATTGAGAAGTAAAATAGTTGTTCAGATTCCAGTTGATCGGTTCAGTTGATTGGAATGAAAAAACGGGTTATTTTGTACTAATAAATGTAGCTGTAGCTGTCATGTAGGTAAAGTTATTTAGCAAAAAATATGTGAATTTATTGTCAAAAGAAATGTTTGAGACTGTTGAGATGAAATAGTTAATTGGTTCATTGTGTTCGCAATTGGTCATAAACGTTGGAAACAATATTGGCCCAATGATTACAACAGACTCTTGTCAACTTTTCAGATAGCACCAATAGTTGTAACATTCTACAATGAAGACATACTATAAGCCAACGACAAATCACCGCAGAGGATGTTACCTCGACTCCGATTCGAGGAAGGAACGCCCGTGGTTTTCAGTACAGAGGTAAGGCGAACACTTACGGTACAGATTATATGTGATTATTGTCGCACTAGGCGTGATGAAATTAGGTCTACCCGACTTTGTGTTTGATAAGGTAGAGATTGCCCTGATATGTATGAACTTAAAGGCTCCATAATATTTGTGCCGAAAAAGCATAAACAATGAGGATCCTTATTCAGCGACGATTTTTGTTTAGTGATGATTAATTGTGAAGAAATTTTCACGATATCGCTTAGACCTCAGAAGTTATACGAGCTAGAATATTGTTATTTTTGGGGTTCTAATGACGTCATCGGCCACGTATGTGAGCCTCACGTCGTACGTAATAAAATAATACGTACGTAATACATATTGCATTGAGCTTGACATTTCCTTTAAACCCTTATAACTCAACCCTCTCTAAACTGATTTCAAAAAATCTTTTACAAGGGTTCATAGCTGCTCTGAATATGTTTTATATTATATCAATAAAACTATAGGATTCAAACCTTTCGCTGAACCTCATTGAGACACAAAATTGCACTGATTACATCTGACTTTTTTTAAATAATACACGATCTACGAAGTGGCAATGGGCGGGACACATAGCGAGAAGAACTGATGGCCGTTGGGGCGGAAAGGTTCTGGAATAGCGACCGCGCACCGGACGACGCTCCGTGGGTAGGCCCCCGACAAGGTGGACCGACGTGAGAGTGAAGGTCGCGGGAAGCCACTGGATGCGGGCAGCGCAGGACTGATCGTCGTGGAGATCCTTGGGGGAGGCCTATACCCCGTAGTGGGTGTCGAGCGGCTGATATGATGATGATGATGACACGAACTAAACCAAAACCCGTAAAATGGCATCAAAACACTGTACGTACCTTATTAGATAGCTGTCTCGTACGAACGTGCGACCGCACACGCTACACTCGTAGCAGGGGCCGGCCGAGTGCGTGCGAATGTGCAGCGCGAACTGCGACTTCGAAGTGAATGTCATCGAGCATCGGTCGCAGTTCAAAGGCTTGTCGGCTACGTGAGACCATCTGGAAACATCAATGGAGAATAATAGCGATTTTTGTTTAGTGACTAATCTAATATCATATAGGACCACGTGCACAACTGTGAAGAAATTTTCGCGAGATCTCTTAAAACAAAAAAGTTATATGGCCTAGAACACTGTTATTTTGTGTTGTACAATGACGTCATTGGTCATACAGGTGAACCTTACGTCTTGCGTAATAAAGCACATATTTAAGTGCGCTTGGCATTTCCTTCAAACCCTTATACTTCGAAACTACTCGCTTGATTTAAATGAAACTAAAACATGTGTATTGCTAGATATTTAGCTACATGGTCATAAAGTTTCAAGTGATTTAACAGACCCAGTAACATTCTCCATTAAGTTTTATACATCCATAATTATAATATAAAAACCATATACTCTCCGTTTTTTTGCTTGCCGTAGTCGGGTAAAAAATATTAGAACGATAGTCAAATATGGAACATACGGCAGCACATTTATAGGACTTTTTTACTCTCAGATGGCCTTTATTTGAATTTAAACCTTAATGTGGTATTAACATTGGTGACTAAGCCGCACAACTTTCGCCGCACGGCGAAAAGAGACCGTGTAAATGCCAATTCGGCCTAACACTGACTGAACAAAATTATCTGATTCGGTGGTCAAAACTAGAACTACGTTATTACATATTGTTACCTATGGGTTACACCATCAACTACACTACAGACGACAGCGACGCCATCACCTGCGATTCAATTTTGGAAGCGACTTGCTAGGTGACTAAAGGCGACCGTCACATGTGACTAAAATCGACCCATGTAAATAGCCCAGTTGGATGTTAAGTTCAAAACCGATTAAGAAAAACTAAGCACATTTTGTTTGTGTATGTCCAAGATGGATTCTACAAGGTCTGCAATACATAAATAGATACCTACACAATAAAAATAGAAGTTCGTTTACCTGTGTGCTGTAACGTAGCTCTTTACAGCGAACCTTTTTTGACATATATCACAAGCATAAGGCCGTTCACCTGAAAGACAGTGTGCACAATGAAATACCAATATTTTTGAGACTTCAAAATAACAGCAACGCAAAACTAAAGGATGATTCAAGCAGAAGTGAAAGAAATTAGATGTAAGAAAGACGGCAAGATGCAACTACATAGTAATGAAATAAAACTTCATATATTACTTTATGTTTCTGGGTCTATCCCAAAACCATTTTAATGGGATCTCACGTCAACATAAGTTATTCAAAAAAATAAAGAGATGTGTTTGAAATTAATGAATGCATAAGCCATGTTTAAATAATAATATTATGATGATGCAGCTGATGATAAAATTGTCTAAAAAAGCTGTATGTTGTCGGTGCCACATCATTAAATAAAGGGTAAGTAAGTAAACAGTTTTGTTTCAATACCTGGGGGGGGGGGGGTATTACAACCTCTTAAAACTTACCAGGTTTATGAATTGCTATAGTTACATCTCTTTCTCGCTGTATAGCAAATAAAAAAGATAGATTGATAACCAGTCAGAAAACTGCCAGGAAATAAGAGGTCATAATACGGTCCCTGGACGCATTTGCCGTCTTGATTATTTTGAAACTTAAGTTATTGTAAATACTTCACACAGTACCGCCATTTAATGTTGGAATTTTTGCTACCGTTACATTCGTTAATCGTTTTTATTTTACTTGTGGTTCTGTGTGAATTATTAACAGCAACTAAAGTTAATAAGATAATTAGCATAACCCACGTTTGAAGTTATACTATGTTCCAGGATAAACTATGATTTATTATCATATCATTGTAGGTCCTACGATTATATTGCTCAATTCGAGTATAAAAGGTTTATTATAGGCGGATGATAAGAAAGACATCTCTGATAACTCTCGTAATTCAAATGCTATTTATCTTATTTCTAGGTTAATAGTTTACAGAACCTTCAAACAGACAGCATGCGTTAGACGCGTGTTCGCATACCAGTATGGATTCGCTTGTGAATGTTGAGCGTAGATTTCTGCGTGAAGCGCTTGTAACAGACATCGCACTCGAAGGGCCGCTCGCCCGTGTGAGTGCGCATGTGAATCTCCAAGTACGGCTTACAAGTGAACGCCGCCGGGCACTCCATACACTGGTACGGCCGCCCTTGCACTAACCAGCGACAACGTTACGGACTGGCCACGCGGAGCGGCGACTGACGACGCGACTCGCGAATTCGTAATACATTTCGTGTAATGCCGCCAATCGGGATGTTGACAACTTTTTTTATTTTAGATTACATAAATTACCTCTCAAAAAAAGAAACATTGGTAAAATAATTATTTCGCTAGCTTGAAAACTGCCCGAGATATCACAGTGTGAAATGCACACAAATGGACTCGCCCAAAAACGCTCCATACTAACGGCTACTGAATTATGACGTCACGCCTCAGTAGTTTGTATGCAACGCGTAGGAAATTTGTTCGGCAGCTATATTAAATATTGTGTTTATCAAAATGGTTTCTTAGACAAATTTGCTATACATTTTACGAACTAATTAAAGGTATCATTTATTTTAATAAATTTTATACTTTTTAAATGGACTTGTCCACCCAACTTTGAAGGGTCATAAAACAAATAATACGCAATATATAAAACCAAGAGGTATACAAGCTACTCCAAAAGTTTGATATGTTTACGATTTTTATTAGTATTTCTTTATTTTATTTATAAGTCAACATCCCTATTGTGAATTAACCGCTGTAGGGTGAGCATGTCGACCGCGCAATGTAAGAGACAATTCGCGCGTCGCGTCGCCGGAGCTGATTCGCGTGGCCAGGCGGTTAGTACGAGACCAGCACGATATATCACACAAGTACTCACGCTACAACCTGATAATGTGGCACCGACAACTTAAAGAGCAAAATCATTTAGTGCTTAGTAATTTCATTTAAATTATGGCAATGGGTTTTAATATGAAGCTTAACAATGAAAAGGCTGACCAGAAAATGGAAACCCAGAATCCAAATGCAAATTAACACAACCAGAAAAATGGCTTCAAGAATTTTATACTTTACTGGTTATTTAGAGAATAAGGAAAGAAAAAATTAGGGTAATAAAACAAGAAACTGACCTGTGTGCGTTCGTTTGTGTATATTGAGTGTGGATTTTTGCGCGAATCTCTTGAGGCATACGTCACACTGGTAGGGGCGTTCGCCGGTGTGCGTGCGGTTGTGTATCTCGAGGTACTGCTTGCAGGTGAAGGCGGCGGGGCACTGCAGGCACTGGAACGGGCGGCCCTGCACTGTGGACGAAACCAACGGTCACGCGGAGCCGGCGCCCGCCTCCCGCGCACGCATCCCTCTCACCGCGCACGTTCATACGTCCCTAGCGAGCGGCGGGCGCCCCCACGTACCTGAGTGCGTCCGCTTGTGGATGTTGAGACTGGATTTCTGTGTGAAGCGCTTCAGGCAGATGTCGCACTGATACGGACGCTCGCCGGTGTGCGTGCGCGTGTGAATCTCCAGGTATTGCTTGCAGGTGAAGGCGGCGGGGCACGACAGGCACTGGAACGGCCTCCCCTGGACTGGTGCCCAACACATATATTATAGCAGCGGCGAGCCAGCAAGGGCGCTAGACGCCCTCGCTCTACGGAGGTCGCGGCGCGGACTGGTCGCCGCTCGCCGCTAACTCCGCTCCAAATCTTTACATATTACTTTACGACGATATTACGATTACTATTTGACTCGAGCGGTTAAATATAAATAGTGATAACACAAGCACGACATACGAAATAATAGATTTGGAGGAGAGGCAGAGTATGAGTGGAGAGAGGCTGGGGGCGGGCGGAGGGCCAGTCCGGCCCGCGACTGTCACCCACCTGTGTGCGTCCGCTTATGTATATTGAGGCTGGACTTCTGCGTGAAGCGCTTCAGACAGGCGTCGCACTGATAGGGCCGCTCGCCTGTATGCGTGCGCATGTGAATGTCCAGGTAGGGGCGGCGGGCGAACGCCGCCGGGCATTGCCCGCACGTGAAAGGACGCCCTTGCACTGCGCCCAGTGCACACACAAAAGCGAGTAACGCACGTCGCCGACGCATACGGCCGAGCCCGCCCGCTGCCAATCTCAAACCACAATCGACCGCACGAGGCGACTATCACCACCCCAATTTTGAATACCCAATTTTGATATCGACGCGAAGTCGACACAGGCACCGATTATGCGTCACTGCGGCGATTGCATTACCGCTTTTGTGAAAGAATTAATATTCATGAAGGTAATGATGAAATACAAAATAAAATGATACACTAAAATCATCGTAATGTTTGCAAATGAGGGGGGGTGAGTGACTAGCAGATTATAATATGATAATGAGAGTATCATCGAATAATGCAGAAGTACGTGAAAGCGCGCATTGGTAAAAGTTAAAGAAGAGATGTTAGTCGAAAGCAACGAGATGGAAGCTACTGAAATGGAGGAGTGTAAAAACAACGGGTTAGGCGGGCAACGGAAAAATAGGAACGAAGCATGACGCTAAATGAAATGTGAGTGCGTGATCACTCGTATTTGTTCAAGTCGCTTTGTAAGGAATGCTGCAGAATATAATATATGTGGGCTACTAACCCGTATGTATTTTTTCGTGCAAATTGAGGGCGCACTTCTGCGTGAAGGACTTGAGGCAGACGGTGCACTGGAACGGCCGCTCCCCTGCGCCGCCAACACACGGACACGGGGGGACAGAGAAACAAAACAAAACCACGATGGACAAATAATTCCAACATCGACGCATCAACGCATACCAATTATATTTTACTTGAACTACCATGAGGGAATTTTAATCGTGTTATTTGTCCATCAAACATTCTCTTCTCTCTCCTACTTGAACTCAACGAAAATCCTCACAACGTACACATGCTTACTTAAGTTGTTTGTGAATAGTTTTTGAGCGTGTGTGACCTAAAAAGTTGACATTATTCATAAAAATAAAACTTTACAAAAATAAACTTAAAATTGACAAGACACTTCCAAATCGCTAACCATATTTCTAGTTTATTTAAATTGAGGCATTCAATAATCGGGAACCCTTAAAAACTATTCACAAAACATAGGTGTCAAAGCCACAACAAAGAAATTAATATAAACTAAGTAGGTATATTATAATTATAAATCATAAATTGGATTGTGGCTTAGAAACCGAATGAAAATAAAAATATCAGGGGACCCACCAGTATGTATACGTTTATGAGTGCCAAGGCTGGACTTCTGAGTGAACCGCTTGTCACAGATGTCGCATTGATAGGGGCGCACTTTGTTGATCAGCGATTGGATGTGCTCCTCTAGAAATACCAACAAAATTCAGCTACAACAACGATTCTGCACCATGCACTGCCTTGATGATAGTGCCTAATAATGTGAGCTCTATGATTAAAAATTGATTGACTACATAAGGATTTTAGGGGAAAATGCCTACCAGTATGTATTTTCCCATGTCGGCCCAGGCTGGACTTCTGAGTGAAGCGCATAAAACAGATGTGGCACTGGTACGGCCGCACTTTCTCTAACAGGGCTCGTCTGTGCTCCTCTATAAGTTATACGAGTTTCGATATAGCAACTCAGCACCCTCTCAAACAATATGTACGATTAATGCCTACGTGTTAACTTGTACACTCATCCACACACACTCAGGGGGAGGCAGGCTATACACTTTACTGGGCAATGTTTAGTTACTACCGTTCTGCCTCGAGGATTACAGGTTACTATATCATCTGGAGGTAGAGATAGGACCCACCGGAATGCAATTTTCTGTGCCGGCCCAAACTCGATTTCTGGGTGAAACTCAGAAAGCAGATGCTGCATTGGTAGGGGCGTTCCTTAGCCAGCAGCACACGTTTGTGTTCCTCTGAACGAAACCATCGCACAAGTCAAAATAGGTTTATTATTTACTACAGAGAGCGTCGGGAGGCTTGAGGAGCCAGATAAGAGACAAAAAGGATGAAAAGACGTATTTTGACTGAGGGTGTTACGAGAGTACCCGAAAAGAACCCACCCGTATGTATTTTCTTGTGTCGGTTGAGGCTGGAGCTCTGCGTGAACCGCATCTGACAGAGGTCACACTTGTAGGGCCGGTCCTTCACCATCAACGCGCGCATGTGCTCATCTAGAACCCACGCCATATTCCAACAATACACACTCGAACCTCGCAGCTTTCCTCTAAGCCAGACTATAAACATGCAATGGATTCAAGCAACTGATCGATTGTATCAACTCAAGTCCATTGTATGTTTTACCTCCCCCTGTTTACCTCGCACGAATGATGCCTTCCTCACGCCCTGATTTAGTTAATAAATTTGATATGACGACACAACTCAAAAACTATTCACATTTTAAAGTTAAGCATATGTATTGTCAGTATTTTTTCTCGACGACGCGGACGGTCTGTGTGTCGCACCAGTGTCTTATGGAAGTAATAATTTATACTTAATTATATACTTCATATTAGACGTTATAGTATAAAGTATTTATAGTATATAAATGTTTTATAAAGCTCCGTCCAGAGGCCGCGTACTATTTATAGGTACATAAGTAGTGTCAAACAGAATTTGAACTTAAAGACAGGAAAACAAATTATCTAATAGAAATGGAGTTGATTTAAAAACATAAGTATTAGGTGGCTATTTCCTTTAAGTCTCCTCCTTCAAACAATATCATATTTGCACATCACAACATTAAAAGAAAGCAATATCTGTATAACATGCTACTAACAGTTATCTTTAGCAAAATTCATATTTATGACTAACGGCTTTCAAGCTCATTGCAAACATAAACACAAATTTTAATGGTAAATAAAATAATAAAAAGTAGGAAAGACAATACATGATAATATCATAAAATATACTTATCAGGGCGTCAAAATAGGATACAAGCAAAATATGTAAGTGATCGACTTTATAAATATCAAAGTGTTGTAATCTAAAACAAAACAAAACTTTACATATTTTGGTCTTCGGAAACAGGAGGAGGTTAATTCTAAAAATTTAAAATTAAGATAGGTACAATATTTTTAATCCCCTCATGGTGACAGGACAATATTAATTGCAGCCTGTGTCTAAGATTATTAATTGAAAAAATGATAAACAAAATCCCAGTGGTAGGTAAGTAATATATTTCACTACAACCTCCCTCCTATGAGTTAATCGACAAAATCGTTATAATTCCATAAGTCTGTGCTCTAAAATTATCGAAACTGACATTTACAGCTTACGTTCAACCATAATACAAGATAACAGAAGGTAGAAAAAATTTAGTACCTACTTATCTGTTGCGATTATTTATTAAATTGGGTAACCTACTTGACCAAATTATTTGATATTGGTTCACAAATAATTTGCACATAATACATTTCTTATTACTTTTCATAATTTCTTAAACAAACTAATAAGTATTTAATATACTGGCTACATTTAATATAAGAGTATCATTGAAATTTGTTCAAACAAACGAAAACAAAAGATAGGTTAGACCTTTAGTATGCTATATAATTTGTAAAAACCTCATAGTCATAACAAAAGAAATAGGTATGAAAATTAAAAAATTAAATTAATCAATGTTACACTTTTGTTTTCATCTGTTTATTATCCACATACATATATTTTCGACCAAGTGAACAAACTAGTAACAATATGTTTTAAAAGAAGCTCTAACTCCTTGACTTAAGGTATGTTTTAGGTTAAACTTGTGTCAAATCAAAAATATTTGTTTGCATTGTGATATTTGTGATGGTTTCACAATCACAAAGCATATATTGAACTTTAATACTTAATTATCAATTCCCTTAAAGAATAAAAATGAGTCACTTTCATTGCAGCATTTTTAGCTTGATCAAAGTTTGAGGAATTTCACATTATATACATCAGTCTGTATAATACGACGATTCAATATTATTGGCCGCTATGAAGTTAGCCACTATGCGCATAGCCGTGCCCCATGAGGCCTCGTTTACGGAGACGCGGGGCGTCGCGCGTCGCGTGCGGGCGGCGCGGCCCGCACTGAATTCAAACATATGGCGTTGTGTGTGTTTACAGAGAAGCGATTTTATACGCGTTTGCTTGAAATGGGGTGGGGCCCGCGGATGGCAACGTAGCGTCCCACGCGTTTCTTACGGCGGCGCACGCAGCGGCAATTCTCGATGAAACTATGCCCGCGGCTGGCGGAACCTTCTGCCATTCTTTATTTGGAAATCGTAAAACGAACGCAGACGTAGGGTCCCCCCAGACCTACCGGTTTCGTTTCTTTGCTTTGCTGTTCTACTTGCTGTTTAGACCGCCGGCCAACCAGGGTCATTTTCAATCTATCGCATATTTGGACCAGACCAAATGGGCAAGATAGCCATTAGCTTGGTGTTTCCAAATATCATCGTCTGGGTTGCGAAGTAGGAAGCTTCTGGGAGATATGCCACCCTGAAAATGGTCTCCGATTGCTAAAAATAAATCGATCGCATATTTATATAAATTGTGAACAGGGTTGTGGGTGTCATCATTACCTATCTGAACTATTTTTTGTGTTTTCATAACGATCGTTTAAGGAACAAATTTCACAAGAACATTCTTTTATGTGAAATGTACTTAGATTGAAAATATGCGATAGTTTGAAAATGAGCCTCTTGGCCGGCGGTCCATTGCCGGACAGCAAAGCAAAGAACGGAAACCGGTAGGTCTGGGGGGACCCGTAGTCACCATCGCAATGGAGTACAATTTGATTGACTTTTTTTTCTATTTAATAGACGGTTTGATTAAGCAGCGGGCACCGCTACGCTGCTCGCGACGCGTCTCTATCTCTATGAACAACATCGTATATTGCCATGTTTGTATTTACGCGTGCGATGATAAGTGCCGCTACACGCGCCGCCTCTCCGTAAACAGAAAAAACGTCCGACGCGCCGCGAGACGCCCCGTCACACGCGACGCGTGACGCCCCGCGTCTCCGTAAACAAGGCCTTACATGTCTCTCTCACACACTTACATCGAATTTGTGTTCTGCGCATCGTCTCGCACGATGTTCACAAAAGTCATTATGTTTGAATCGGGCTATATACCTACCTAGTTTGTTCTCTTGGTCTTTCTCCCACAATCACGTCCAGAAGCTGTGTTGAAGTAGCATCAGACTTACCGGTGTGGACGCGTTTGTGCGTGTTGAGACTGGACTTCTGCGTGAAGCGCTTGAGGCAAAGTTCGCATTGGAACGGACGCTCGCCGGTGTGCGTGCGCATGTGCACCTCCAAGTACGGCTTACGGCAAAATGCCGCGTCGCAAACCTTCGCATAATACAACATAGATCGTTAAGGCGATTCGACATCAGCCATTTTTAATGTCCCCACTGATGGGGCACAGGCCTTCCTTATAGATGGATAAGGAGGATGGGCCATAACCCACCACGAGGGCCCAATGCGGATTGGTAGGTGTTAACGACTGCAAATGCACCCGGGACCAACGGCTTAACGTGCCTTCCGAAGCACGGAGGAGCTCAAGATAAAAAAAATTTTGGTCACCCATCCCATGACCGACCCTTGCGAAAGTTGCTTAACCTCCGCAATCGCTGGGCCAGGCGCTAAACCACTGCGCCATCGAGCTCCTCGAGTTAAGGCGATACCAGTAAGTAATATTCAATAATGGAGGTGCTACTAAGGCCAGAGTATCGCCTCGGGAACTTCATATATTGTCATTATTATGCCTCTAGCGGAATTATTTGGCAATGTTTTGGTCCTTCGATCACTGTGATCAAGAATGTAATGAGACTATAGATATGAAATACAGCTAGAATTGTACATATAAATCGTCTATGTGATTGCATTGATTCTTTTTAATGCAGTCATCAGATTGGATTATTAATATTTTGTCCTAAAGTGAATATAAAATCATAAAGTACTTACAGTACATTGAAAAGGCTTGTTTCCAGAGTGTAGCTTCATGTGAACATAATAAGACGATGCAGACGAAAGAACTTTACCGCAGACCTAAAACAACCGAATGCTTATTTAATGGCAGTAATAATCTGTGGGTCTACCGCGTAATATTATGGATTTGAAGTTCAGGCTTAGCTTGTCATTTAATTAAACTCCCTTTTTTATAGGTTTTTGGGACTTCTTTGTCCTTTTTAACTACCCTCGTCTCCTTATTACGGGAGCCGTTGCTAAACAGAAAGCTCAAAAAGAGAAACTATGAAAATAGGGACATCAAAATAGGGCTGTTTTTTTTTCTATTTACCTTGCAAGCTTGTGGTTTTGATCTAGGAGCTGAATGCCCTCCGTTAGACACCTCCATTTTTGTTTGAACTGATCCCATATCAACTCCCATGCCCTGCAGAAGAAACTTTTTAATACTTTATTATAACAACTAGTTTCAATAGACACAATTTAAAGTAAAAGGTAGACAAATGAGTCTGCGTACAGCTCGCGCAACATGACACAATTTTTAGTACCA
Source organism: Agriphila geniculea (assembly GCA_943789525.1). NCBI lineage: Eukaryota > Metazoa > Arthropoda > Insecta > Lepidoptera > Crambidae > Agriphila > Agriphila geniculea. The sequence continues at coordinate 14,055,748 of OX038885.1, forward strand.
CCACAAAATAGATATAAGTACTACCGTACAGAAAGGAAACTCTCCGCCCCGCCCCACAATCAATTACTTCACCGCGTCCCGCGGGTTCGTAGGCCAGTTCGTGTGCCCTAGACTTCACGCACACAGTTGCGTGTGCAAAAACGTCACTGTGTAGCGTCTGTGTAAAGCTTCGTACAGACTGAGGCGAATTCCGCGCGAAATTCGCGAGTGCGACCACGTAACTCAAAGCGATAGCCATAGCCATAGCCATTGTCAAAGAAATTGCTATGGCAATGGCTATGGCTATGGCCATTGCTTTGAGTTACGCGATCAAAATCTGTCAAAATGAGCGACGCGCGCGATTCGCTCGCCTCAGTCTGTACGAAGCTTAAGGGTCCCCCCAGACCTACCGGTTTCCGTTCTTTGCTTTGCTGTTCGGCAATGGACCGCCGGCCAAGAGGCTCATTTTCAATCTATCGCATATTTTCAATCTAAGTACATTTCACATATAAGAATGTTCTTGTGAGCTTTGTTCCTTAAACTATCGTTATGAAAACACAAAAAATAGTTCAGATAGGTAATGATGACACCCACAACCCTGTTCACAATTTATATAAATATGCGATCGATTTATTTTTAGCAATCGGAGACCATGTCCAGGGTGGCATATCTCCCAGAAGCTTCCTACTTCGCAACCCATACAATAATATTTGATAACACCAAGCTAATGGCTATCTTGCCAATTTGGTCTGGTCCAAATATGGAATAGATTGAAAATGACCCTGGTTGGCCGGCGTTCTAAACAGCAAATAGAACAGCAAAGCAAAGAAACGAAACCGGTAGGTCTGGGGGGACCCTTATAGGTAGTTGAAACGCGGCGTTTGTATGGAGTGCCCGGGGTGTGATACCACGTGACCAGTGCACTACAATTTTTCTACTGCGCAAGCTTCATTGTCTATGGTTTGGCTCAAGTTATGTTGCGCGAGCTGTATACAGCGTGAAATTTTCATCATTTGGTTCCCGCAGTGGTGGGGTGATTCCACTCATGATTACAAGTAACTTTTACTTTGGGACCAACTCTGATATCGCGAAAAAAAATCAGCTGACCTTAATGTATGGAACAGCTGATTTTTTTTCGTGATATCAGATATTGGTCCCCATAGTAAAAGATGCTTGTAAAACCACGCCACTGCGGGAACCTAATGATTAAAATTTCAGCATGTATCTTAAAAAATTGTTTTTACCTGAGAACACTGTCGGCTGTCCATTTCCATTTCAACACCTTCATCATCCATTCCTTTAAAACTTAACTGCAACATTAATAAAATTATACATGTTTTAGTAGCAGAAATAACAATTTATTTAATTTACTTGGCGGGTATTTTTGGTCATTCAGCAGATTCTGAGATAAAAAACATAAATATGAAAAACTGACTTTTCACAAAATGTTTTTCATATTTATGTTTTTTATCTCAGTCATGTCGTAGGATAATGGTATAAACCAAATCTTAGCAAAAAAAAAACGGTCGATTGTAAAAGACCGGATAATTGGAATCTAAAATAGATTTTCGCAATTGTACGAGAAATTTTTAGGATCTTTGTAAAAATCCCAGTTGTTTCAGACAATTGGAAACTTGAATGCTAAACATCTTTAGTCAGATTGATCAGAAGATGACCATTCTTATAGGACTAATAGGTGGCTGTTAGCCAATCAGAACATCCGTCAATCCATAACGTTGACATCAGCCAATCAGCTTGCGCAAAGTGATGATCATTCACGATTTACCTAAGATACGCTAGATTTTTGTAAAAATCTTAAACATATTACTCGGACGATTGCAAAAATCTGTCTCACATTTTAATTAACTGGCTTTTTTGCAATCATACTAGGATTTTTGTAAAGATCCTATTTGTATTAATAATCCTAAAACCCATACAATATCATGTTATTTTAACCTCGTCATCTTGTTGTAAATCTTGTTGCTGGTGTTGATCCATTAAATCCTGCTGATGTTGTACTTGCTGTTGTATGATCAGGCTGTCTTTAGAGTCCTCCTGGTGGGACGGGTGGTGTTGGTTCATGTTGATGATGGGGTGGCTGTCCGACCGGACTATCGTGGGGGGGCCGGAGTGGATATGGGGATGGGATGTGTAGAAGCTGCAACAGAAAAAATAAATGTTGGACACATTCCTATCATGTATGTCAGTGGTTCCCAATTAGTTTTTTCTACGTAAACCACCCTTCGCAGAACTGATATACAGGTTGTTTGGTAATAGCCTTATAAAGCCGAATACGGTAGATAGGGACCATCAAACTGAACAACTTTTACTATGGGACCAATTCTGAAATCTCGAAAAAAATCAGCTCTTTCATACATTTTGATATTTTCGTTATTAAAACACTAGATTTTTTTTTCGCGATTTCAGAGAGTTGGTCCAATAGTAAAAGTTGTTCAGTTTGATGGTCCCAATATTCGGCTTTATTAGGCTATTACCAAACATTCTGTATGAATAAAAAAGGTTACTGATATGATACCTTACTTAAAAAAATGAGATTGTCTCGCGTACCCCTTGGGGTACTCGTACCACTAATTGGGAAACACTGATGTAAGTAGATGGACATAATCATAGGTAATCTCTCTCTTCAAAACGATGGTCCTTTGAGCCGGATACTGTTTAAGCTATGTTACAGTTAGGGAACCAAATAGGCGAAAATTAAATTTGTCTATACCGAAATAGCTTATAGTCTAAGCGGTCATGGGGTTTTTGGTAACGATCAAGGAAAAGGTTAGATTCATTTTCATGGGTTGTAGAGTGGTCCCCTAATGTGAATGATCTCGGTCTGCCTGCTCTCAGTGGTTGCAACTTCGAGTTATAGCGCTTACAAGAGGCTTCATTGTGACGAAAAAAAAACGATCAGAGAAATGGGTAGTTTTAGTATTTATTCAAAGTATGTCGTCTCTGCAGATGAAGCAAGTTGGTCTGCCAGCTCATAGTGGTTGCATTTCTGAGCTATGACGTGCACAAGTCACGTCATTGTTACGAAAAAAAAACGATACGGGAAATGGTCAGTTTTAGTACCTATTCAAAGTATAGTATCTCCACGTGTGAAACAAGTTGGTCTGCCGGCTCTCAGTGGTTGTATTTAAGAACTATAATTGTGTACGCAAGACGCTTATTTGTAGAGAAAGCCTAAAAAAACTTTGAAAAACGGGACAATAGGCAAATTTTTAAGTGCACGCCGGCCGCTTGCGTATCTGCGACTATATGAGTCCCCTCCCCACCTTAAGGCATCTCTAAACTCGCGCGCGAAAAGCCCCAAACCTCCCGCGAAGCAGTGTGCGTAGTGTGGAACCGATTTGAATCGAATCCACACACCCGCGCGTGAGTATGGAGAGGTCTTGCCATGCCTGTGCCACCGCTCATCCCCCATCCCCTCCTCCCCCCCACTTCCGGTTTTAGCGTCAATAAAGATGTTCGATCCAGGTGCCTTGTATCGATATTCCGGATCGCCATGGATCGTAATTCACTGTATCGATCCAGATTATAGAATCTGGATTTATAGGCATCGGCTACACGCTCGGTAAATACTGTGGCCCAGCGCCATAGAGTAAATTTTAACCATGGAAAGTAAAATATTGAACATTCCATACAAATTACTTTTCATGGTTAAAATTTACTCTGTGGCGATGGATCACAGTTAGTCTAAGGCTTAGACTAACTGTGATCCATCGCCATCATACCAAAAATCCCGTGACCGCTTAGACTCTAAGCGGTCACGGGATTTTTGGTAATGATCAAGGAAAAGGTTAGATGCATTTTCATGGGTTAAAGAGTGGTCCCCTAATGTGAATGATGTCGGTCTGCCTGCTCTCAGTAGTTGCAACTTCGAGTTACAGCGATTATAAGAGGCTTGATTGTTATGAAAAAAAACGATCAGAGAAATGGTGAGTTTTAGTACCTATTCAAAGTATGGCGTCTCCGTAACTGAAATGATGTGATCTGCCGGCTCTCAGTGGTTGCATTTCAGAGCTATGACGCGCGCAAGTTATTACAAAATATATTTTTCGGCAAATTGTATTTTTTAAAATACCAATCGATAGAACTCTTTATTATGATGAAAAAAATGTCTTAAGCCATTTTTGACTAAAATGAATAGATTGGTCGGAAAAAAATACTTTGTTTTTTTTTTATGGAGTGAGATATTCAATGTGCTCTTACGGCCAATTCCTAATTTTTTCTGCCTCAAAACTACTTCTGCGTCACTATTTCAAACGTTTAAAATAATCATACACTATCAAAGCGCGCCCAATATTGTACATTTACACAGGTTGGATTTTTAAACAGTATAAAATCGTATTTTTTAGTAAAAACTTTTTTTGCCATTCTTTATTTTCAACAATTTTAACACTAGAAAAGCCAACAAAACGTTCAGTTAAGGTCTATTATACAATTGTTTTTACCATAATTACAACGCAACTAAAATATAAAGCTAAAATGTTCTCAACAAAAAACCATAAATATCTGAGTTGTAATTGTTTCATTAATAGTTTTGACCTGACCAAATTCCTAACGAACTCTTAAGAGGTATTGCGGAAGAGATGGGGCCAATACTGGCTAAAGTTTTCAACGAAATACTACGCACGGTTATTATACCTAGACAATGGGCAGAGTCACACATAATACTCTTACATAAGAAAGGATCAAGGAAAGAAATAGGAAACTACAAGCCCATTTCACTGATTTCAAACACATACAAAGTCTTTGCAAAGGCATTACTATAAATAATATTTATTTTTATTTATTTATGGTATCTGGTAATCTTGATGAAAATCAACCAATCAAACAGGCTGGGCTCAGGAAAAACTACAATACAATATATCACATCACCATTAAACAACTCATCCAAAAACACAACGAATATAATAAGCCAATTGGCTTTGATAACTTTTTGAACATGACTGGAAATCTCAAAACCATTTCGAGGAATAAGCTTTCGGTACAGTGTCTACTAATTAAATTTAAAAATAAGTCTATATTTTTATAGATATTTATAATATTCATTAAAAAGCTTTAACCTTCAAATGACCTTCATATGACGTCATCACATACAGATCTCCCAGCCATAATAAAAAAAAGAAAAAAGTGCAAAGACAATTTTGACAATGAACTTGGCATTAGGGATGGTGGAAGGTGGAAGTGAAAAAATATCGATATAGGTAATATTGCTCAGAAAAAAATGGGATGAAATGGGACGATGACTAAGTAATGGATTCTAATTTTAAGGTATTGTAAAACATAAAAAATAACAAAATAAACCCCTACGCGAAATTTTGGCTCGATTTGACGAATTTTACGATGATTTTTAAGACTCAAAGTTGGAAAAAATCAAAATGCTCCAGTGACAAAATAGTGTCGACTATTAGAATCCATACGTAATTACCAAAAAAATGTTTTGGAAAAAATATTGTAAAAACATCTATCGATATATCAGAGTATTTAATATCGCCCGAAAAATATCGATGAACTTATCTCGTAATTTCTTCCACATCCCTACTATTAAATGTTTGTAAATAGAAATAAAGTATGCACATATTTTCACAATGTTTATTATGTTATCCTGCAAATTTATCAGTCCACAAGCAATCGTTACAATTTCATCCATGTAGCCTACATCCAAAATAGACACAATACATACAATACATTTCGCAATTTGGGTGGATTGGGCGTGTCAGTTTTTACAAAGTTTTTCATTAGAGTTTCCACTGGTAAGCATTTTTATTATAATTTTACCACCTCAAAAATATTGCGGCAAATTAAGAAGGTAGGCTAGAACCGTCACAACTGGATTAAATGAATAAAATAGAAGAAATATTAACTATAACTTATTTGTTTACAAACAACCATAAAGTCATTATGACAGTTAATGACACTTGGCCTTTCTTTTTCTATAAGTAGATGGCAAAGGTTTTCTTCTTAAACTTTCATGCCACTAATGACGTCATTCCGGTTGACCATATCCGCTCGACAAATATATTTATAAAAAAATAAATACGGGACCAAATGTTAAAATATTCAAATTAGTTTCTTAAATTGGCCTAATCTGTAGTAAAAAAATATAAAAAAAATACCTTTTATTTTTTAACCAAAGCCAATTTACAAAGCTAATTTCAATACCATTATCTGATGTCCTTACTTTTATTTTAATGAAACAAAGAAGACCTAAAATTTTGAGTGATTTACTTGATAAAATAACTGTATCACCTTATTTGAAGAAAATTAACTTTTTATTACCACACGTAACATGACTTTACTAATATTAAAGAAGAATTAGAAGACTACCTAATACAATTAAAATTAAATAAAGATTACCAAAATTTACAGGGCTTTGTACACATAGCTTCTTAACTAGAGACATACAATAAGACCCAATGTATAATGTTAAATATGTATATGGATCTAATTATCCAAAAACCCCTTTAACGGAAAGCAATTCCGGTCCTTGCTCGTAAGTTCGACGACTTCCAACCTCCCGAACAAGCCGGGTTCCGAAAAGGCATTAGTACCATAGACCACATCAATAAAATCAGCTATTATGCTTGGCGTTCGTGGACTATGAGAAAGCCTTTGATTTGATTGAAACCTGGGCGATGCTGCAGTCTCTCCAAAGTTTCCAAGTGGACTACAGGTATATCGAGGTGATGTGGTACGAAAATGCCACCATGTTGATCCGAGTACAGAACCAGAGCACAAATTGTATCCAACTGCAGCGAGATGTGGGACAAAGAGATACTATTTCCCCGAAACTATTCACAGCTGCGTTGGATGATATCTTTAAACTCTTAGACTGCTTAGACTGGAAAGGACTCAGAATCGAGATGAATGGCCAGTACCTAACACACCTTCGTTTTGCCGATAATATAGTTCTTATGGCGAAAACCTTGGAAGACCTGAACACAATGCTCGAAGATTTCCGTTAGTTCTTCCCAAAGAGTGGGTCTCAAGATGAACATTTATAAGACGAAAATCATATCGAATGCCCATGTTGTGCCCACTCCAGTTCATATTGGGAACACTAGGAGTTGTTGTCCATTACGTTGAAGTACCTAGGACAGGCAGTCCAGTTAGGTAAGTCCAACTGCGGGAAAGAGATCTCTCGTCCTCCTTTTTTGGTTAACCTAATTAATAGGGAAATCCTAATAAAAAACTTACCAAATGATAGGGTTTTCCTTTCGATAGGGTTAGTCGACGTTATGCTTACCGTATTGATAGGGTTTTTGAAAGCAAGTCTATGAAATACCAAATCAAAAACCCTTTTAATGGTAAGCGGTTCATGAAATACCCAATCAAAACCCCTTTAACGGTAAGCGGTTCTGGGGCCCTATTTTTGAATCGCTCGGCTGGCGTCGAGCGTTCGTTTCTACTGATTTTCGTTCGACATTTAACTCAACCTCCATACATTTGAGTCAAATGTCGAACGAAAATCAGTAGAAAAGAGCGCTCGACGCCAGCCGAGCGATTCAAAAATAGGCCCCCTGGTCCTTCGGCCCCGGTGGAACTAGGTATAAATTGCTTGAACACGTTTTAAAACCCCTTCATAAAGATTTCATAGGGTTTCCCCGATAGGGTTTTCGTATTCGGTAAGTGCTTACTTGGGTTACCCTTTCGATAGGGTTACCGTATTGATAGGGTTTTTGAAAACAAGTCTATGAAATACCCAATCAAAAATCCCTTTAACGGAAAGCGGTTCCGGTCGTTGCTCGCAAGTTTGACGACTTCAAACCTCCCGAACAAGCCGGGTTCCGAAAAGGCTTTAGTACCATAGACCACATCCATTAAATCTGCTACTATGCTTGGCGTTCGTGGACTATGAGAAAGCCTTTGATTTGATTGAAACCTGGGCGGTGCTGCAGTCTCTCTAAAGGTGCCAAGTGGACTACAGGTATATCGAGGTGATGTGGTACTTATACGAAAATGCCACCATGTTGATCCGAGTAACAGAACCAGAGCACAAATCGTATCCAACTGCAGCGAGATGTGAGACAGGGAGATGCTATTTCCCCGAAACTATTCACAGATGCGTTGGATGATATCTTTAAACTCTTAGACTGGAAAGGACTCAGAATCAAGATTAATGGCCAGTACCTAACACACCTTCGTTTTGCCGATGATATAGTTCTTATGGCTGAAACCTTGGAAGACTTGAACACAATGCTTGAAGATCTCCGTTAGTGCTTCCCAAAGAGTGGGTCTCCAGATAAACATTTATAAGACGAAAATCATATCGAATGCCCATGTTGTGCCCACTCCAGTTCATGTTGGGAACACTAGGAGTTGTTGTCCATTACGTAGAAGTACCTAGGACAGGCAGGCAGTCCAGTTAGGTAAGTCCAACTGCGGGAAAGAGATCTCTCGTCAAATCAAACTCAGATTGGTAGCATTCGGGCAGCTTCGAAAACATATTTCCGTCCGATTTACCTCAGTGTCTCAAGACGTAAGTCTATGACCGGTGTGTGTTGTCAGTGATGACTTCGGCATTGAAACGTGGCCGCAAACTATGGGTCTCATAAGGAGGCTCAAGGTCACCCAGCGTGCAAAGAAGAGAGTCATAATCGGCGTTTTTCTGCGTGATCGAATCAGAAATGAGGAGATCCGCAAGAAAACTAAAGTAATCAACATCGCTCGAAGGATTGCTCAGTTGAAGTGGCAGTAGGCTGGATACATAGCGAGAAGAACCGATGGCCGTTGGGGTGGAAAGGTTCTGGAATGGCGACCGCGGACCGGACGACGCTCCGTGGGTAGACCCCCGACAAGGTGGACCGACGATCTGGTGAAGGTTGCGGGAAACCGCTGGATGCGAGCAGTGCAGGACCGTTCGTCGTGGAGATCCTTGGAGGTGGCCTATACCCAGCAGTGGGTGTCGTGCGGCTGATATGATGATACATCCAAGTGATCTGAACGGCATTTTAAGAGCTGTATGTACCAAAGTTCTCAGTTTCAGGATTTCCATACCTTTTAATGCTATTTACGTGATTTTTTTAAACTTATCGAAACAGATCTCACAATCCTGATAGATCAGTTGTGTGTATATTGCGATCTGGATCTCCTTCATTTACTTTCTTGATAGCCGTCTTCAAATCACAGCTTGATCAATCTCTGGCGGAGGATGTATGAAAATGAATTAAGTGGTGCTTCTTATTATCTGTCGCATGATAAAATATTGATGATTTTAGTTTCTGCTTGTTTCTATCAATGTTCATAAATACAACTTCGATCTTAATAATATATCTTCAAAATCTTTACTTTTGTTATAAATTACTTATAAACGAGCCTAATTTTTTTAGTAAAGCCCATATAAAGGTTTAAAAAAATCTTAATAAAATTTAGTTTCTTTCGTTAATATTTTAAAAACTTCATTTATTTGAATATGATATTAATCATTGATCTGAATTAACCTTTTCTCTTTTTTTTCTTTTTCCTTGTAAAATAATAATACTTTTTAGTTTGTAATAACCCGCCTGGGCCTTACTTAACATCCCGCTGCATTATGTTATTTCGGTTTTATTTGATTTATTATAAAAAAGTCATCCATAGTAATAATTGTGACCAAAAGTTTTGTTGGCTTTTATAGTGTTTTAATTGATGAGAAAGTAATAAATAACGACAAAACAATCAGTTTTTACTTAAAAATTACGATTTGATACTGTTTTGAAATCCAATATGTATTGAACGGACAATTTTGGGCGCGCGTTGGTTGATATTGTAGGAGTATTTAAATGTTTAAAATAACAATAAAATATTGACGCAGAAGTAGTTTTGAGGCAGAAACAATTAGGAATTGGCCAAAAAAGCACATTGAATATCTCACTCCATACAAAAAAAAAACATTAAGTATTTTTTTCCGACCAATCAATCTATTCATTTTAGACAAAAATAACTAAAACATTTTTTTCATCATAATAAAGAGTTCTATCGATTAGTATTTTTAAAAATACAATTTGACGAAAAAAAAATTTTGTTTTAACTTGCGCGCGTCATAGCTCTGAAATGCAACCACTGAGAGCCGGCAGACCACATCATTTCAGCTACGGAGACGGCATACTTTGAATAGGTACTAAAACTGACCATTTCTCTGATCGTTTTTTTTTTCGTAACAATGAAGCCTCTTATAATCACTGTAACTCGAAGTTGCAACTACTGAGAGCAGGCAGACCGACATCATTCACTTTAGGGGACCACTCTTTAACCCATGAAAATGCATCTAACCTTTTCCTTGATCGTTACCAAAAATCCCGTGACCACTTAGACTAACTGTGATCCATTGCCATAGAGTAAATTTTAACCATGGAAAGTAATTTGTATGGAATGTTCAATATTTTACTTTCCATGGTTAAAATTTACTCTATGGCGCTGGGCCACAGTATTTACCGAGCGTGTAGCCGATGCCTATAAATCCAGATTCTATAATCTGGATCGATACAGTGAATTATGATCCATGTCGATCCGGAATATCGATACAAGGCACCCGGATCGAACATCTTTATTGACGCTAAAACCGGAAGTGAGGGGGAGGAGGGGATGGGGGATGAGCGGTGGCACAGGCATGGCAAGACCTCTCCATACTCACGCGCGGGTGTGTGGATTCGATTCAAATCGGTTCCACACTACGCACACTGCTTCGCGGGAGGTTTGGGGCTTTTCGCGCGCGAGTTTAGAGATGCCTTAAGGTGGGGAGGAGACTCATATAGTCGCAGATACGCAAGCGGCCGGCGTGCACTTAAAAATTTGCCTATTGTCCCGTTTTTCAAAGTTTTTTTAGGCTTTCTCTACAAATAAGCGTCTTGCGTACACAATGATAGTTCTTAAATACAACCACTGAGAGCCGGCAGACCAACTTGTTTCACACGTGGAGATACTATACTTTGAATAGGTACTAAAACTGACCATTTCCCGTATCGTTTTTTTTTCGTAACAATGACGTGACTTGTGCACGTCATAGCTCAGAAATGCAACCACTATGAGCTGGCAGACCAACTTGCTTCATCTGCAGAGACGACATACTTTGAATAAATACTAAAACTACCCATTTCTCTGATCGTTTTTTTTTCGTCACAATGAAGCCTCTTGTAAGCGCTATAACTCGAAGTTGCAACCACTGAGAGCAGGCAGACCGAGATCATTCACATTAGGGGACCACTCTACAACCCATGAAAATGAATCTAACCTTTTCCTTGATCGTTACCAAAAATCCCGCGACCGCTCAGTCTATTATTTCTTGTTTATTACTAGCGTTAAGGAGAAGCGTTTATGAGGAGCTCGATGGCGCAGTGTTTTAGCGCCTGGCCCGGCGATTGTGGTGGCTAAGCAACTTACTTAAGGGTCGGTCATGGGATCGGTGACCAAAAATTTATTATCTTGAGCTCCTCCGTGCTTCGGAAGGCACGTTAAGCCGTTGGTCCGGGGTGCATTTGCAGTCGTTAACACCCACCAATCAGCATTGGGTCCGCATGGTGGGTTATGGCCCATCCTCCTTACTTATCCACCCATAAGGCCTGTGCCCCAGCAGTGGGGACAGCAAAAATGGCTGGTGGTGGTGGATGACTAGCGTTAAAATCTGGTTAGACAGCGAGCAGGGGCGCATTGAATCGCTTCGGTGTCCGTCGCACCCGCTGTGTGACGTCTTCTTTATTTTATTAGATTCAAATCACAGATATTAAATGCGTTTAAACTAAGCAACTAACCTTTTCCCGACGTTTCGACCGAGGAAGAAGTTTAATCAAAAAGGTAGGTGTTAAACATCTTCTATACATATAAACTAGACTTTACAACGTTTTACATCGCGCCAGAGCGTCACGTATTCGTTACACTCGTCACTTTCGTCGTTACGCCCCCTCGCTGTTCTAACCAGACCTTTAGAAAAGCTAGTGCTCGTGCTATTGCAGACAATATACAGGATAGTCCAAAACTTTGACAAATGCGCATGTGGTGCCAATTAAGTACCTTAAATATTGAAGATACAAAATTTACTGTAAGAAGACTTAATTTTGTTTTTAAAAAGAAATGGAACCGCATTCAAAGATTTTTTGAAAAATCGCCTATGATTCGATACAATTCGTAATAGGTAATTAAAATTTAAATTACATGGTCTTCCTTTTTTTAATTTAAGATGCTGTGTCACTTAAGAAAAAATAATCCTTATGAGTAACCCTTTTGATTGTAATTTTTGGTGAGTTCGATTCCTGGTTAAAGGCAGGCAATTTTTCAAAAATCTTTGAATGCAGTTCCAATTATTATTAAAATTAAAATGAAGTCTTCTTTCACTAAAATTTCCTACCTTTAATATTTAAGGTACTTTTTCTTCGTGTGGCAAAGTTTTGGGACATCCTGTATAGCGTAGTAGAATACCTACGTGCATCAAGATGTAGGTAGTTACCTCATAGGCTTTGCCTTGATCTGTTCGAACATGGATATGGTGGCGAGTAGGTCGCCGGGGGGCGGCACGGGGGCCCCCACGCCCCGAGCCCCGCCCCCGACGCCCACGCCCCAGTGTGCTGGGAAACTAATGGCGAACTGCTGCGGGCTCCCCCATTCTCAGCTTCTACTACATCTTCATGCACATATGTACAGATACCGGCATATAACTTGGCAAGACAAAGATGAGATAAAAGATGCGCCGAGTGTAGTGTTTGTAGCTACTGCGCATCTTTTGTTTCATCTTTCTCTTGCCAAGTTATATGCCGGTATCTGTATCTACGTGTCTGAAGATGTAGCTAGTCTAGTTACCTCATAGGCTCCGCCTTGATCTGTTGTTCGAACATGGATATGGTGGCGAGTAGGTCGCCGGGGGGCGGCACGGGGACCCCCACGCCCCGTGCCACGCCCCCGACGCCCACGCCCCAGTGTGCTGGGAAACTAATGGCGAACTGCTGCGGGCTCCCCCATTCTCAGCTTCTACCACCTGTAACAAAAATTAAAATCATAATAACTAACAAACCAATATTATACACATGCGATTAAATTGACAATATACAGTGATCCGCTGCAACTTCACTCGAGATTGTAAAGCAAAGAGAAAATTTTGCAGATTAAATTATGACGTTTTGTACCGTAGGTGCTCTGAAGTTAGGTACAGTATGCGCAAATAACTTAGCGGTTCTGAACTTCGCATGGAACGCTGCGCTGGCTGGGCTGCGTTCCGAGGTTCAGAATGCGGTTGTTTGCTTGTGTTTAACTCACTCTAAGGTTCGGAACGACCGAAGAACTTGAGATGTCATTAGTAGTACAAATCTTCGTTTTCCATTTGGAATACGGCCAAATAAAATCTGTTTTTTTGAGGAGCAACCAATGAACTTTAGGAAAAAACTTAGGACCCAAATACATCAAAATAATGTCAATTATCGTTGTCAATTTTTTGTGCAGATAAACGTTATGAGCGTTTTTCGACGATCAATTTTGATGGTTAAAAAGTTGCAACGCTCTGACGTTTGGAACGGGAAAGTTGTGTCAACCGAACGTCACCCCCTAATGTTAGGAACTTAGAGCATCGCGGCTTTCGCGGCTTCCGGCGCGTCTTACTCTAAGGTTAGGAACGCCATTAGAGCGTATAGTTGCACTCGGAGCGTAGGTTCGCGTTTGTTCTACGCGCCTCAGTAGACTATAGAGACTTGCGCGGGGAAGGGGCGCGGGCGGAAGCATTTGGAACACTGACTTCCTTCCATTATACAAAGTACGCGTACTTGTGACCTAAAAAATCTTGTATAATGTACGTCAGTGACTCGGAACTACCTATAGAACTCGACATGTACCCTGCGCAAAATATCACTTGCAGTTAACTTCCGAGCCGCCAAGTTATTTTGCGCTTACTGTACCTACTTAATCGCATTGTACTGCCCCTGCCCTCCTAACATGACCACCGAAACTCGATAATTATCGCGTGGCGTGAGATAGCGTTGTATCGACACCAAGAAGCTTATACCCCCAATGGAGATTGCACGGCCAGTGTCATAGTGAAGATTGAAAAAAGGTCCTTAAGTGACGTGACGGCTTATTGCTCTTTCTTTAGTGTTACAATACGTGTTCGTTGTTCGTCGTTCGTTTGTTCGTGAGAAACGAAGCCGTCACGTCACTTAAGGACCTTTTTTCAATCTTCACTATGACACTGGCCATGCAATCTCCATTGGAGGTATAAGCTTCTTGATCGACACTCAACTCAAATGTCAAAATCCATTGTCTTTTGATAGTTAAGGCCGGCCACACACAGACGTAATCACGTAACGGAATTCCGAACGTAATTTCGACAATGTATGAAGATTCCGTACGGAAAAATCACGCATGTGTGTGGCAGCCCTTAGATTTTGTATGCAGCTGCTGCGTTCGGAATCACGTACTATGGGCAACAGCGTCGCTTAACCAGTTTGCAACAAAATTCGTGTGCGCGCGTATCGCCCCTGCACGAAATAAACGTATGTGACAGCGGGCGCGGCGTACTAGCGATTTTAACCTTAGCAGTGGTTATGCGACGCTGTTGCCCATGGTACGTGCGGAATTCCGTAACGAGATTCCGTCTGTGTGTGGCCGGCCTTATTATGAAACAGTTCTACCACAGAATAGCTAATAATACTAGCGGTTCTACCTCAATAAACTACTACTATGGTAAATTACTGTAGTTTTATTATTATTTTATGAAATAGCCCCCTGATAAAAAACTGATGGATCACATCATTTAAGTACTGTGTGTAGGGTTCGCCTTTGAGTCATTTGAAGAAAGGTTTGATTATAAATAAGACATCGTATATCTTTAGTAGAATAATAGTACCTACGTACGATATTTGAGATCGATCAAAATTCCGCGGGACTTCTTTCGTGGCGCGAAATCTACATTTTATTAGTAGCGTTGTGTTGTGTTGAGTTGACTCTGGTGGTAACTTCTGACAGCTCAAATAAAAAAATGTTCAATAAATTTCGATAGATGGCGTTTTATGAAAGCCGAGCCGTAAAGTTACAATAACTCACTTCACACTTTTTATAGCATGCTTTGAAAATTTTTATTTCAAATGCTGTAGGTAGGTAATAAGTACCCTTCCGCCGAAGTAATAATCGAAGCAGGGGAGTTAAAACGGCAATAGACATATAACGCTACTTTACGACGACGCGGCTTGGCTTTCATAAAACGCCATCTATCGATATTTTTTAAACTAATTTATTTTTCTTTTTTGGTATCAGAAAATCGCCCATTATACTCTTTTTGAGTCATGCTCATATTAGGATTGTGATAATCTGCGACACATTTTTTATTTGTGGCAGTTGCCATAATATTAGTTTATGGATAAAAAAATCAGGCCATTTTTTATTAATTTACGACACAATAAACATATTTAATATAACATATTAAACGCACTAACGACTGGCTGCAATGCTGCGTGCACCGTTGCGGCAGCTCGCAAGATTATTTTAATAAAATCCTCTAAATTTCAGAAACAGAACGACACTTTTGTTTTTTTATTAACAGATGTCACTATCGGTGCCTACTGTTCTTTAGCCGGATTACGTTGATGGCCTCTAACTTTCAAAAACAGAACGACTCTTTTGCGTTTTTTTAACAGACGTCACTTTCGGTACTATTCTTTAGCCGGATTACGTTGATGGCCTCTTTTCCGAAACAGAATGACTTTTGTGTTTTTTTTTTAACAGACGTCACTTTTGGTACTATTCTTTAGCCGGATTACGTTGATGGTCTCTAACTTTCAAAAAAACAACGACACTTTTGCGTTTTTGTTAACAAATGTCACATTCGGTACTATTCTTTCGCCGGATTACGCTAATGGCCTCTAGTTTTCAGGAACACAATAACACTTTTGTGTTTTTGTTAACAGATATCACTTTCCGTACTGTTCTTTAGCTGGATTACGTTGATGGCCTCTAACTTTCAAAAACAGATGATAATTTTAGGTTTTTGTTAACAGATGTCACTTTTGGAATATGTACTGTGAAGTCTGTGATTCAGATTTGCCTCGTTTGTATAGCACGACACGATGTTTCCATCCAGTTGCCATTGGATTAATATAAATGTCGTAGGATAATTGTACAAACAGGATTTTTACAAAAATCCTGTTTATACAATGCGATTAATTTAACTTTGCACAACAGAAGTGACCAACTTCAGAGCTCTTGTGGTACAAAACGATGTACGTCGGTATTTTAATTTAATCTGTAATACTCTCGAGTGAAGTTGTCGCGGATCATTGTCAATTTAATTTAATCGCATTGTATAAATGAATCGTAGTCACGTGTCATTGCGGATGGCAATAAACAGCTTTGATGATGCTATAGTAGTACTTATATTTTTGGGATTTCTTTTTGCTTTTGACTCTCCAGACAAACTGGGATAGCTAGTTTGTATTTAAGATTTGTACAATTAGTTAAAATATGGTGACAAGCATTACTTATCACCATATTTTATTTATCTATTGTTTATTACAGGAACTCTGTAGCAAGCTCAGTAGTAAACGATGATTTTATTATTTGTTAGTTTACCTAAGTATCACAAATAATTATTTGTTTAGCACGTTGTTACCTTCCGCTTCCGGTATCCTTTAGCAATCTAAACTGATTTAAACGAAGAAGAATTCTTCAAAATTGCGAGTCCCATTCCCATAGTGTCTTGTCTATTGTTTCATAAATTATGAAATGAAATTCAAATTATTTATTAAAAATAAAAATTTGGATCTATTCCGTTCTATAAGTTCGAGATTTGTTTTATCGCTTCCAGATAGACTTTGACCACATTGAAATGAATGAAAATAAAATTAAACATTAAACAATAACTTAATTAGCACATCACAAATAACTTTTTTTTTATTTAACTGACTAACTGACTGACAATTTAATAATTGTTTTTTTTATGAAAGTAGGTTATTCTTTTTACGGAAGTATTTTTTTTTAACTTGCAGAATGTATTTATTGAAGCAGGTACATTTGCCTGCTTCTTTACATTACTTATAAAAAAAAACAGTACCTTTCTTATTGGAATTTAATCAGTTAAGAAATCCAGTGGGTACTATTGGTCTTAAATTAGATTAGGAGTTTTTAAGTAGTATTTTTTTCACTTATTTTTATTATTACATTCCAATCCTAATTTAGTTTAATAATTAATTTCTTGGGTCTAATATTCCAAATAAATTAATGATTTTAAGACCTTGTTTATTTCATAATTTAATAACTGAATACTGAACTGAAAAACTGATTTATAAAAAAGTAGGTAAGTACTCATTTAATAAGCAAAGCTTTTAAAAGGATAAAATTAAATAAGAAAATAAAATGCAGTATAAGGGAAAACAAAAAAGTGTTTATTGAAGTATTGAGTAAATGTTCACATTATTAAACAATCAATAAGAGGGATAACATAATGAAAACAATGAACAACAATGACATAAGAAATGAAATTAATTTTTTTCTAACAAATTAATTTAGATTAATATACAAAGAGAAATTAAAAAGGAAGCAGTAAGCAATAAATAAATTTAATTTTGCACTTGTGTTATTGACTGAATATAACTTAAATTAGGTAAGTACCTACTCAAGTAGGTCTCAAACCTCTACAACTTATCATGGTAGTTGGGTGCTAATGTACCAATAAGTACTAACAGTACAGACCACAGGCATTACTAAGTATTCACTGAATATATCTACATCATTATTCAAACATAGTACAACATAACTACAAGTAAACAAATTCATTTAAAACATTGACAAGCGTAATGTTATCTTGCGGTACCTAGTTACTTACTGATTCTACATATGGTTAAAGTAATCAATTGATAGTGTAAACAAAAACTGAAAGTAATAAAATAGCATACAAAATGTTAAATGGCGGAAGCTCACCTACTGTCTCCACCCAGACTCCCCCCGGCCATCAATAAAATGGCCAATTCGTTATTGAATTTTGTCCCCAACTTTCAGGCCGAGGCTGCGCGACGCCGGTTTTAATGTGACAAGTAATTTAGTGACCACTACTACTCTAATGTAAACATAATAACTTTTTATTGCTTAACAATAGGTACCTACTCATTTAATTTTAGTGAAAGTTATGTCACATCGGTCCTAAACAAAATGCACTTTGCAATTATGACGTTATTGTCTGTAAACAATAATAGCTCCCGCTATTAAAAGGTTCTGGTTTTGTTCATTGAAAATACAACGACCTTTCGGATGTGTAATATATGGATGGAATGAGGTAGGTATAAATTTATTATTATATCTTTTCTATGCAAAATCTTGTTTCATTGAGCTTATGTTATTCTAGTGGTAGATATGTATAACAAAACTTCGTTTTTACTCACATCAGTAACGGAACACCTATTTATAGTTGCATATACAGAAACACATAAATTATAACACTAATTACACAATTTTGTTAAGATTGGCCATTCGAATTATGTTTTTCTTATACACCGACATAAAATGGCTGCTACCTCATTGTTCTGCGCGTTCGTTCGTGCGCATAGAAGCCGTGACCGCTTGGGAACGACCTCTCCACCAATTAAAATTATGGCGCGAAATTTAAGGAACCGTAAAATTGATTTTATGCTTATAAATTATTATTACACTATCAATTAGAAAACATGACAGTTACGTAACAAAAAACATACGTTGTTATGAAAACTATGATAAAAGCTGGAACATAAACAGAAAGCTCAAACTCGTGTGAATCAGAATGATTATCTAGCTTTTTAGGTGTTTGACCTAGTAGTAACACCTTTTGCTTATGACGGAAACCTTCATTATGCTGAATAAATTGGCTTAATGAATTAGTATAGATTTCACAAGTTTTGCAATAAAATCTTTTGTATCTCTTTGAAGGCATTCCCTTACTACTTTTTTGGGTATTTGACATTTTTAAATTACTACTTTACTTATTTTTTCTTTCTCTGTTACCCATTAACCAACATTAAACGATCGGTGGTGGTGGTCGTCGTTAGAATGTCAAGTTTGTCATTTATAAATTAATATTATGAGGGTAGCAGATGTTATGTATAAGTACTGTCATCTACATCGTCATTTACAGGATAATGACACTTTCGTTGTTAACTTTCAATTAAATTCTTAATTTAAAATTACACACCACAAAAAAAGGTGGCCGTCATCACGGGACGGCTACGGCTGCGTTGCGGTCCCGGCCAGCAGAATATGAAACTGCTCAAATTAATGCTTATTGCATGTTGCATAGTAGCGTCCGACAGCAAAACGTAGTTTGCAAGATCGCAGCGCCATCTATTAATAAAATTTCAACAACAGCTAGTTTTCTACACTAGTAATATTACAGCTGTACAGCAGCGCCATCTCTTCGGTACAAGTTAAATTAAAACGAAAGCAACACATAAAGCGAGGATAGACTAGCAATAACACTTGCAGAAGATGACTTCCGCAAGCTGTTACCTCTGTGTAAACAAGTGTGGCAAGGGTGCACGCAGCTTGCAGAACTTTCTCGCTCAAGAAATTGCAGGAAGAACTTGCTAGTCTACCTTGCCTAATGTAGCTCCTACTAATCTAATGCACCACCTAACTAAACGATCAAAACTGCTTTTCAATCATTAACATTGCATCGGCTTGTCAATCACATTTGATCGTCTAGGAGCGATGCTTGATAGATAGATTACCATAGCCAATCAAAAGTAGACCCATGGCCCTACCATGAGTTGATGCTAACTGTTTACGTTACAGTAAACTGTCGGATATACTGCTCACAGTCAATACGAGTAAAAGAGAGAAAACGATAGTTTACTGTAACGTAAACAGTCTGCAAGAACTCTTGGTAGGGCCACCAATCCCCTAGCATGACCGATGAAACACGATATATATCGCGTGATATAGCGTTTTATCGACACCCATCTGACCCAACTGTCAAAATCCATTGTCTTTTGACAGTTGAACGTGATAAATCGCTATATTATCATATCGTGTTTCGATGGGCATGCTAGGCAGGCAAGCCCCCAAATAGTAAATGCAATTTAAATGATTGACAGTAAAACGCTGTGACCACGGGTCGGTCGGGGAAATGCTTGATCGTCTAGTCTAGGGGCTACATAAAATCATGCAATCAAGCATGGCTTGTCGAGCACCTAACCTACACGTACAGCTTGGCCATAAAGAGTTGAAATTAAATAAAATGGAACTAAAATGTTTCAGTACAAAATATAGTAAGTGTTGCCAAATTATTCGTGATTTTGATTTGACGTGTTTACATACGAATTGGCGCCCTCAATTTTTGTCAACTCTTTATGGTCAAGCTGTAATTACCACCACCACTACCATTTTTGAGTGTGGCCTACCTTTGATAGGCACGGTAATCACGTGACACATAAGTGCTTGATGCCAAGCATCGCTCCGAGGCTATCAAAATGTGATTGACAAGCCGAAAAATTTACGTGCTTGACAAGCTATGCTTGTGATTGTGACCGTTTACCGAGTGGGTTTGGAGGTACATGGCACGGCACAGCGCGCACGGCGCATTATATTAGGCTAACGTGGGCCACGTACGCCGATCTAGGCGCGTCGGTCCCCATCAAGAAGCTTATACCATACCTCCAATAGAAATTGCACCGGCTAGTGTCATAGTGAAGTTAGAAAAAAATACCTTGAGTGACGTTACGGCTTATTGCTATCTCTTTCTTTAGCGTGACAATACGTTTTCGTTTCTCACGAACGAACGAACGATGAAAAACGAACACGTAATGTAACACTAAAGAAAGAGATAGCAATAAGCCGTCACGTCACTCAAGGACATTTTTTCTATCTTCAATATGACACTAGCCGTGCGTGCAATCTCGATTGGGGGTATAAGCTTCTTGGTCCCTATGCATTTTACATAGAGGATAGTCGTTTAGAGCTACACTACATCCCTTCTTGCTACATCCACGCCTTGCGACGCGATACCACGTTACTCGACGCAACGAAAAATATGTCTTATGACACGTCTATAGAGTACATTATCGAACGCATCCAGACCCCGAATTACGTAAGGCTGTTGCTAACAATTCTCGATTGAAATCGCAGTTGCATTGCTGCTTTAAGTAAGATAGTTGTCACATTGGTTCTTACTAAAGCAGCAATGTCACTGCGATTTCTGTCAAAGTTGATTGCAACAAAGTTAGACAATCAACATCGGCGTACGTGGCCCATGTCGGCCACGTATGTAATTTATTTCTCGCTTTATTTTATGGTTATAGAAGTTACTCTATGTTTTATGGTCAGCTGCCAATGTCAAGTTTTTTTGACGTTGTCAATTTTCTTTTGATTGAAAAATTGTGATCATGGCGGTAGGTTCTTTACTTATTTTGAAGAACATCTAAACGAATCAGTGAAAATTGTGTTGAATTATGGGATTTCTTCACGAAATGTGTTTTAGTTGCCCTTGTTCATCTAGTTTTTAGTTAGATTTTTTTGAAATCTTTGTTTCCTAATGTTTATTATTCGGCATAACCTCAAAGCTTATTTTCTTTGTTTTTAGTCTTATAGTATTAATACGCGTGAATTCATAAGATTATTGATAACTTTCAGCGAGTACCACCGCCTGCGAAGAAAGATAAGAAGGAGAAGAAGCCTCCTAAAGACAATTCTAAAAATGTTATGAGAAACCTGCACATCAGGAAATTATGTTTAAACATTTGTGTCGGTGAATCCGGAGACAGGCTGACCCGTGCCGCTAAGGTATTATTTTTAATATACTAATCGTGACCTCAGACCAAATAAAAAAGTAAAGACGGAGTCTTCCGACAAAGCGGTGAAGCCAGAAAAACTACGCCTTGGCTGTGTACATACACAGTTTACGCACACATATGTAACGAAACTACGCCTTGGCTTTCGTTCGTCATTGGACGAACCCTGCCGCCCGGCCCCCGCCCGCCCTCTAGTACGCACACATGTACCATCAAAAACCGGCTTCACTTAGTTGTTCGCAACCACTGCGCAACGCTCCATCTTCCTTTTTTATTTGATCTGAGATCGTGACTAAGTAATTCCCGGTCAAGTTAACTCTGCACCTGAAGCGAAAGCGAACCCTCTTCTTATCTCCTTGCCTCCCGCCACAGTCGTCATGCCAATAGTGTTAGTACACTTGTTACAGATAATTTGACGATAATCTATCGATTTTTTTACGTTGGTGGCATGAGGCAAGGAGAAAAGGAGAAGGGTCGCTTTCGCTTCAGGTGCCGAGTTAACTTGACTGGGTTGTATACACTTAACGAGTACTGTCTCTTTAACAGAGTCAACTTAAGATATGCATGATTTGTTCAAGTTTCACACCTAAATGTAGTGATTCTTTGTAAAGTCATGCCAGATTATCATTTCTCATTTGCAACTTCTGGACACTATTTTCTTACTGTTCAGAATACTCGCAGAAATAACATTTTTTTTATTATTATCTGTTGTACAGGTCTTGGCACGGATCTTGAGCGGTGACATTAAATGTGCAAAAATTTAGCAGTAATTTTTAAGTCTCATTGGTGGTTTGGGGCAACTGCAAACACGCTCAGTTAACCTCTCCAATTTCTCTCACCGCTCATGACTCGTGCCGGCACATACTGTACTGTCTCTTGACTGAAATGTCTTTTCAAAACAAAATCAATTTATGTATTAATTTATTGTAGGTGTTGGAACAACTGACAGGCCAGCAGCCAGTTTTCTCGAAAGCTCGCTATACTGTGCGTTCCTTTGGAATTCGTCGTAATGAAAAGATTGCAGTCCACTGCACTGTACGTGGTGCTAAGGCTGAAGAGATCCTTGAGAGAGGTCTAAAGGTAAATTTTATGGCTTACCTTTGTTATTGTGCTAGGTATCCCTTTATGTTTTACACCTTTTAATAATTTTGAATGTCTTTTACAGGTCAGAGAATATGAGTTGAGACGTGACAATTTCTCAGCCACTGGAAACTTTGGCTTTGGTATCCAGGAACACATTGATTTGGGTATTAAGTATGACCCATCCATTGGTATCTATGGTCTTGACTTCTACGTTGTACTTGGCAGGCCAGGTTAGTATATCATACATTTCTGTATAGATTAAGTGGTAGTCTGTTTCATGCATACCACCTTGCCTACAATCAAAAATAATTAAAATCCAATTTAAAATAAATTGACATAATTTTCCCTGGCACATTTTGTTCAAGTGCGAAGAATTTATATCTTCACTCTGTAAAGAATGTGCAATAGTATTTTACTTAACTCATACTAAAGAATTGTTCAGTTAAAGTTGTCAATTTAAATTGAGTTAAGTTACATTCTTTAGAGATTAACAAATACTACATCAATTAAAAAAATGTGTTTAAAAACATTACAACACTGACTGAGAAAATGAATTCTAGTTCTATGTTATTATTCTTATTCATGTATGTAAATATTTATTTTCATCTAAGTAAACAAAACAGCATTTTCAGTATCCTTTTCTGTCATATTTCTTCAATCATCTTCAAATCTGAGATCTAATGAGCTATGATTTTAAATCAAAAGTCTTCTCTGCTCTGGACTGGAGTGGTTGAAAAGAATGTTGAAGATACGCAATCAAAAGTGTTTTAAAAAGACTATTCCAGTATTCACAAAACAAACCTAAATCATCTCAGATTATCAAAGGCACTATCAGGAAACAATCTACATAAACATTTCTTTAATAATAAGAGTAGTTTAAGCTTGGAACAAGTTACCAGAAGAAGTGATATCTGCACAGAATAAATAATGGCTTGGAAAAATATTTAAAAAATAATAAACTTAACCCATGATATAACTGGATACAGGCTCTTATCAGTTGTCTCAACTGCTTGCCTGACAATTAATAAAAATAATAAAATATGAATTTTCTAAGCTTATTACTGTATTGTTACAGGTTTCAATGTAGCCCACAGAAGACGCAAAACTGGCAAGGTGGGATTCCCACACCGTTTGACAAAGGAAGATGCCATGAAGTGGTTCCAACAGAAATACGATGGTATCATTCTTAATAGCAAAAAGTCATGAAGTGGTCCCAACATACATACAATGGTATCTACAGCAAAAAGTTATCTTTAAGTAAAAGAAATCCATAAACTTTTTGAGTTTTCATTCTTATCCAAAATCCCAAATTCGCAATGATTAGATGAATTATCAACCTTATCCTATTCAAGTAGAGCTGAGAATACTAGAATACACACACCTGTGGAATCGGAGGTGATAAAAAAAATTGTTGTTTTTATTGAGACAAAAACCAAACACATTTGGCGCAACGGGCAAGATTGATCAATGCCAGTATAGCCTGACTCAAGCTTTATGACTTCTGTGAACATCACGCGAGACGATGATGCACAGAACACATTCAAAGTGTGTGAGAGAGACGTGTGGTGGGTGGGGCACGCACGACTACGCCCATAGTGTCTAACTTAACAGCGGCCAATAAGATTGAATCGTATTATATCATCAGTATTACAAAGCGATTAATTGGTGTACAGCAGAAGTGGCTACCTTCAGAGCACTTGCGGTAAGTACAAAATGACTAAAATTTATCTTTGCCATACATTCTTGAGTGAAGCTGCAGTGGATCACTCACTGTCTATCGTCAATTTAATCGCATTCCTTTGTGCGTTGTAAGTCATTTTCGCGATTCGTCACATAAGAAGTTTGCTACTTTATCGAAAACAACATTAGATTTAGGACACTTTCAGAACTGGGCATAATATTTCGTAGTCACATAATACATATGTCACAATATGAATTTGGCAAGTTAGTATCTTGTATTGGCTGCCACTGCGCTTGATCATCGACAATGTTTGGAGCTCTAAATCTTCAGCTGTTTACACTACATCATTGTAGTATAGACTGTAGGTATGTACAGTCAGCAAAGTTATGACCTTAACAGTTTGAAAATAAATCGCTTGCAATTGCAAGGATGGAACTAAAAGTTCATCTTAACCTGCCTCCATTGTTTTTATACAAAAGATTCTTTTGACTTTTGGGTTAATGTAAGACAATACAATACAGACTACTGTTCTATGGCCTATGTATGTACAGCAGTGGACGATGATAGGCTGATGATAATGATGACAGACTACTCAATCTAGAAATCAACCTTAAGGTGTTCAGCTCATAGCTTTGCTGACAGTACAGTACAGTCGGCAGCACCTTGGGTTAACAAAGTAGTGCTATATACCCAAAGATATAATTTAAATCTTTGGTATATACGGGTAGTATATACCATAGAGGGAAATTTTAGGTCCAATCCACTGCTGACACTGACCTCTGTATAATAATAGAGGTCTTCTTCTTTTTGTTTTGGCAATCTACTTTCCTCTTGGATGTAATTTTTGCCAGTGTCAAGTGTTGAATAGTTAGATTGTTTCATTTTACATTAAAATGCGGGTGCATCGCATTCCAATGCTGCTTGGAGCATTTGGCACCAAGTATATCAAGACAGTTTACTGGGTAAGATTAGCCGAGGTAGCCACCACTACAGTAAAAGTCTCTGCTTCACACAACCGAGATCGCGCCTATTTCAATTATCCCACATATTGTTCAGTTGCGTAGACACTTGTACCACAAAACTGCACCAATTTTAAGACAATATCCACAATGAATCAATTTGCAAATAATTAAAATAGTCACCGAACCGAACACGACTAAATGGCGCCAAAAACTTCTCAATAATAGAGGTCAGTCGCTGCTGACTACCATTACCGTAATGCCGGCACTACATATTCGCCCATCGGCAAAATTCATCGTACGTTGATGCTTTTGAAAGAACCTCTTTGAAGCATTTGTTACAAAACCGGCAACGTACGATGAATGGTGCCGATGATGCGGCGATTATGTAGTGCCGCATAACATTGAAAAAGAGTAAAGTATAATATTTAACTATCTGTGGTGATGTAAGTCATTCCTTGTGTAAAGAGACTATATACTATAGATAGCTCTTTAGTTCTCTATTGTATATCTATGGTAGTAACCATGGCAAATTGCCATGGTTACTTGTTGATAGATTTTTCTATCTTGACAACTGGTGATCTTTTCGCATATTCAAATACTTCTTAAACACTTGTTAATATTTAGTTTAACTACAAATAAACAACAATTCACTAAGTCAAATCTGTTTATTATTGCCACATAGTGATTCTTCAACTGTAAAAAGTTAATACCTTGTTTATGGGCATAGAGAGGAACAATGAATATACAATACGCCTGCGACAAATATAAGATTCTTGAGGAAAATATAATTTGTTTATGGTCCTTAGTAACAGTTACTAAGGCAACCGTTTTTTTTTGGTTGTTTATCCAATTTTCGGAATAGTACAATGCGTGTACAATATTTCTCAATAATGTATGATAATATTAAGTGAGTGATAATGGCTGGTGCATTTGGAGGGTATGAGGAGGAGGAGGAAGATGTGTTGGCGCCGAAAGAACCACAAGTTACTTCACAAGATCCTGGCGAACGAAAGGCCGGCAGAGCTTTGCGTATCAAACGTAGGAAGGACGCTATAAAAAAGTAAGTACCACCTATTAAAATCACTATTGATTAAGCATGTTGCAGACGGATGTAATCACGCCTCCCATCAGAGGGTACCTTGGTGGAAGCTTGATTGGAGCGTGTTTTCCATCCGTGGATTGTGTTGCGGCTACACGAGTTTCCATCCAAGCGCCAACACGGTCGCCCTTCATTGTGAATCGCGCTCGCGTAGCAAAATCATGTGCCGTATTGTATAAATGGCTCATAATTTGTCGAAATTTCAAAAGGTGGGCGTTTCTTTAGCGCTTTTGTCTCTAATTGACGACAGAAAACAAAAAAAAAAAAAGAAACGAAAGTGGTTCACTCCATCTTCGGATGGAACTCGCGCCCTTCCTCCAAGGACTTTGAAGCATAAGAATAAATAAAACTGACTAGAACGGACTCTTCTTTGTCCGAGTCCCAAATGCCGCCATTTATACAGGGTCACTGGAAATATGACGTATTCCTGTTAAGGGGTTATAGATGAGGTCATAACAAATATTTTTTGTCATATAACTTTTTCTCAAAAAATAAATAGTTTTTGAGTTAATTGAAATTAAGTATTTTTTTACCAAAAGTACGTTTTCAGACACAAAAGTTTAAAATAAAAGATAACTACTCATTCGATTTCGATTTTTTTTTTATTTTGGGATAGAAAAGAATCTGCGTGTTGATAATGAATAAAAAAAAATTCATAAAAATACAGGTGTTTATAAAAAATTCAATCCTTAAATGCATTTTTTATTTTTATTTTTTCAGATTTTTTAGAAATAGCTTCAAATATCTTTAAAAAAATCCTAGTAACTAAGCGTGCATAATATTTTAAAAACATCACCATCTATTCAGCTTTCAGTTGAGGTATAAAACTTTATAAAAGCTTAATTAAAAAATGAGAAATTAAGACTTAACTAAATAGCAGTCCCATTTCATGTAGCAAAAATTTACTACTTCAAGCGCTTCGGAGGTGGCCGTATTATCCTACTTATTCCATAAATGTGAAAGTTTTATTGTTTGGATGATTGTTAATCAATCACGCAAAACGGCTGAACGGATTTGGATGAAATTTGGCACACAGATAGTTTAAAACATAAGAGGATACTATTATCTTGGTTAAAGGTTCCCTAGGGATTTCTCAAATGTAAATGCGAATGAAGTCGCGGGCGGAAGCTAGTTTGCTTTAGATGATCGTCCTTACTAAAATACTTTCGTCCGAGTGAGTTTGAAACCGGATTATTTTCCGCCGATGAGTCAAAATTTCATACAGACAGCATCAAAAATAACCATGCATATCAGTCATTTTCAATGCCCCGGTGCTGGGGAACTGGCCTTCCTTTTGGCTTGTGGATGGATAAAGCGGACGGGCCATACACACCACGTGGGCCCAATGTGGATTGGTCAGTGTTAACAACTGTAAATGCAGCCAGAACCAAGGGCTCAATGTAAGGTACATTGAGTTAACACCGACCAATCCACATTGGGCCCACGTGGTGGGTTATGGCCCGTCCGCTTTATCCCAAAAGGAAAAGAAGGCCTGTTCCCTAGCAGCGGGTCTTTAAAAATGGCTGATATGCATGGTTATTTTTGATGCTGTCTGTATAAATTTTTACTCATCGGCGGAAAATAATCCTGTTTCAAACTCACTCGGACGAAAGTATTTTTAGTAAGCACGATCATTTATGGCAAACTAGCTTCCGCCCGCGACTTTATTCGCATTTACATTTGAGAAAATCCCTAGGGAACCTTTAACCAAGATAATAGTATCCTCCTATGTTTTAATCTTGCTTATAAACTATCTGTGTGCCAAATTTCATCCAAATCCGTTCAGCCATTTTTCGTGATTAATTAACAATCATCCAAACAAGAAAACTTTCACATTTATGGAATAAGTAGGATAATACGGCCACCTCCGAAGCGCTTGAAGTAGTAAATTTTTGCTACATGAAATGGGACTGCTATTTAGTTAAGTCTTAATTTCTCATTTTTTATTTAAGCTATTATTAAGTTTTATACCTCAACTGAAAGCTGAATAGATGGTGATGTTTTTAAAATATTATGCACGCTTAGTTACTAGGATTTTTTTTAAGATATTTGAAGCTATTTCTAAAAAATCTGAAAAAATAAAAATAAAAAATGCATTTAAGGATTGAATTTTTTATAAACACCTGTATTTTATGAATTTTTTTTTATTCATTTTCAACACTCAGATTCTTTTCTATCCCAAAATAATAAAAAATCCGGAATCGAATAAGTAGTTATCTTTTATTTAAAATTTTTGTGTCTGAAAACGTACTTTTGGTAAAAAAATACTTAATTTCAATTAACTCAAAAACTATTTATTTTTTGAGAAAAAGTTATATGACAAAAAATATTTGTTTTGACCTCAGCTATAACCCCTTAATAGGAATACGTCATATTTCCAGTGACCCTGTATAACTACTTCCCCCTTCACGTCGCTACGCCCTGCTGTCGTCCAGGCGTGTTGCCAGGGTTGCTTACTGTTAAATATTGCTTACGTTTAAAGATATCGCTAAAATATGAGTTTTTCTTTAGTTTGAAATCATTATTTTATTGTAGTTAGTTTAGTAGATACAAAAATAAAATATTCACTTTTTCTGGGTAAGTACTTACCTACTCCTGAGTTTGTTTAAAGTACTTAAATAAACATTTAGTATGGAAATTAAATTAAATTTTGAACAAAAATCTGGGTACTTCTAAAACATTTTTAGGTTTTAATCCTCTTACTGTTTCGTTATGTTTCATCACGTAACGAAATCACAGAATAGATACGAAATAGTATTGTATAAAGATTTCAATAATGTTTTACCTGGAGTTTTTAGGGCCCACGGTAAATAAGTAAGTAGTTGTACTTATTTAGGTAGGTACATAATATTGTGCCTTGCGCCAAAGAATCTGTTCATGACCTTTTGAAAGGAAAAAATATTTAGAAAATATTACTTACCTCATATTATCTTTGGGTAAACTAAAAAACTTAATTGTGGCATTGTTTTCGAATTGTTTGCACAACCAAACACAGCACAATAACTTGGCGCCATTGTAATAAAATTTGTTTCTAAGATCTTACGCACAGTACAGAGAAAATATTACGGAACGCAAAAACAAAACGCGCGTGCGGCGAAGCCAGTTGTGACAGCCCGAC
Organism: Agriphila geniculea; assembly: GCA_943789525.1. Lineage (NCBI taxonomy): Eukaryota > Metazoa > Arthropoda > Insecta > Lepidoptera > Crambidae > Agriphila > Agriphila geniculea. Next base: position 14,085,383 of record OX038885.1, read on the forward strand.
TGAGTATCCCGTTTAACGTGTAGGCTAATATCGTGACTTTGAGCCCGTTCGGAGCGGGAGTGTCCGTTCTAGTCAGTTTTATTTATTCTTATGGTTGAAGGTGATTTGGATTAGATGGAGAAATTTGGATTACATCTACCGTCTAGATTGAATGGAAGCATCAAGCAAGGTCACCTCTGATGGGAGGCGTGATTACATCCGTCTGGAACATGCGTTACGGTAGCCATGGGTATTATTATGACCTATCTGGAATAACATTATCTACCTACTACCTGCCGACCTAATCCTTTAATAAATAAATAATTGACAACATCACAAATTGCTCCGATTCCAAAGTAGCTAAAGCACCTGTGTTATGGAAATCAGTCACACACAACGGTGGTATCACAAACACCCATCCCTGAGACAATATAGAAAAGTTCATTTTCTACATTGACCCAGCCGAGGATCGAACCCGGGACCTCAAGTGATGGTGACGCGTTGAAAATCGGCGTGCTGACCACTCGACCACGGAGGTCGTCATATCGTAATAGGGTAGTTAAGTATGTAAATCACTGAGGTACTTAATATTACGGTTGTAGCAGGGCTCTGTCACTCGCGCACGAGTATGAAGCGCTCGGCGTCCTCTCTGAGAGGACAAATTTCGAAACGTCAGAAAAGATAAGACCTACGCGATAGAAAAAGATGCAACTACTTATTAAATGTTTTGGAGCGAAGAGAGCGCTGTGCGACCTGAATTGCACTTTTATTGTGTCGGAGCAAGAGTTTCAATTTATTTGAGCGATTTTGCGGAGTGCAACTTCTGTACACTGGTACTATTTTCTGTGGTTGTAGGTACCTTTTAGGGGATAGGGTATAAATAGGCAGAAAACCCTACAATATGGCGCACTGTGCGTGCTTGGTGTACTAGGAAACTAAAGCCTTCAGCTGCTTCTCTGCTAAACCTGCCTTTCTGTTGTCTAATTTCATAATCTATCGCAATTGCTCTCAGGATGTAACACATTGAAGCTTCTTTTTGGCACAAATAAAAACTTACCAAAGAAATGCAGCAATGTGGCACATCCATCTGTCAAACGAAAACGATTGCGATAGATTTTTTAAATTAGACAATGAGCCCCCTGATCGTTTCTTTCCTACGTAATTCAATCTATCGCCTGTTCTAAACTGTAAGTACGGTCAGCAACGGAAGTTATTTATTACTTTAGTAATTTGTCACAGTAGGTAACTATTTTGACTAATGTTTTGAACCGTGATACACCTGTTAAAAAGTTGCTATGACAAAGTACCAAAGCGTTAAGCGACTTTCATTGCTGACTGTACCTAGGTATAGGTACAGTTTCTCAACAGGCGATAGTGGAATCGATAAATTGAAAAAGGCGATATATCAGAAAAGTTGGACTTTTCATTTGTTCCCAACGAGTCACATCACACTATCAACACACTGTGACTGGTTAGGAATTTTTTATAAAAAAATTCCCAACGAGTCAAATCTGTTATTTATTCTTATGCATGTTACTCAATGGGAACTTTTTATTTGAAATTTCCCCAACCAGTCATACTGTTACAGAGGAAAATAACCTGTAACAGTGCGACTGGTTGGGAAATTTCTAATAAAGTTCCCATTGAGTAAGTGTGACTCGTTTTTTTATTAAAAAATTCCCAACCAGTCACAGTGTGACAGTTGATGGCGTGACTCGTTGGGGAACAAATGAGACTTTTCTGAGTAATTTTAGCTGAAACTTAGATTTAACATGTAAATGATTGAAATAGAGCGGAGCAACCTGCGGAAGAAGCTGCCATAGATGAAGAACCAGGGCCCATAGAGCAGGCAACAGCTTCTGCTGCCGAAGAACTTCAAAGGTTGACTCTCGATGGCGCTGCTAAAGTTACCAATGTTAGTGTCACCGCCGATGAACGCGAGGTCAACCGACGCAGGCGTTTTGCGGAGAAAATGCAAGGTATAAGGTATTTTTATTTATCAAAAAGTTTTTGTTAGGTGGCAATGGCGTGGATGTCGCTTAATCACTCCTAAATCGCTTGCACACCGCGCCAACGACGCAGCATACGTTTAGTTTGTGCAGAAGCGATACGCAAGCACACGAATTTTACTTGCTAAGCGCTATCGCACACAGGCAACTTAGTCTCCCACCAACTGTTTTGTCTCTTACATCAAGTCCACGGGTTTATATGGAAGCGCGCACACGAAGCGACACGGTCGTCGGCAACTTTTCATACAAAACATGTGAGAGAAAAAACAGTTGCTGGGCGACTAAGTTGCCCGTGTGCGATAGCGCTAACTGGTTAAACGACGCCGAACGCGACGCTGATGAAGAATGAGACAAAAGTTGCGCAGTAGCTACAAATACTAAACTCGGCGCATCTTTTGTCTGATCTTTGTCTTGCCAAGTTACATGCCGGCACCTTATACTATTATAAGGTGCCGGCATACTTACAGTAGGTATTTGTACATGATTGTATTGTTTGTACTATATGATTATAGTATTTGAAAATGTTAAGCACTTTAGTACTGTGTCAAATTAAAGGACAAGGCTCCTTTAGGCATGTTAGGTCCTTTTACCGGAATGTCGAGTCGGGTCATTAGGTCCATTTCACGGAACGTCCATTCCCCTAATGTCCACTTACCAGAAATTCCTCTTCCCTGAACGTCCACTTACCTGAACGTCTATTCCCCGAACGTAAGGCAAAGTGCAGGTGCAGAGTGGGAGCGGGGCGGAGCGGATCCGCTCTATTTCTCTCTCTCCATCCCCTTGCATAGAGCGAGAAACATAGAGCGGATCCGCTCCGCCCCGCTCCCACTCTGCGCCTGCACAAAGAGTGACAGTGGCATGTATATTTTATAATAAAGTATAACAGAAGTTTAAATATGACATGGTTTCTGTTCAGCCCCCGTACTCAAATGGTCAACTTTCTATTCGTTTGAACGCTACGCTTACTTTAAAAGCTTAAAATTATGATCAATAGATGATTAAATCACATGTCGCAAACTTATGTAAATCACAGACTTCGATGTATTGTATGGACTTGTCAAGCTTACGGCACGTAATTTTATAGTTTACTGCTTATTTTAAAGTTGTAATAGTAAGCGTAGCGTTCAAAAGAATAGAATGTTGGCCATTTGAGTAGGGGAGCAGAGCTACGCGCGAATTAAACGCGTTTCGTTATCCAATGTTCGCTTAAAACCAGTGACGTCGTGTGCAATATTAGCAACAGTGTAACCAAAATTACGCATAAATTCCGCGTTGAATTCGCCCTTTTTGGACAAGGTCTCGGCATGCTCAACATTTTCATGGGCCGACCGTTCATATCATACCTCGACTGTTTTAGTTTCGACAGTACTGTTCTTTGACGCGTATAAACGCAACGAACAAACAAACGAAATATAGCAAGCTAGGTTGTTAGTTACGCAAAAATGCTCCGCGGAACTTTCTCACTTTGTTGAAGTTGTCATTGATTTCTCTTCAAAAAAGTAATAGCTTGGAGTGACAAAGTTCTAAACTGTATACATATTTATAGACATGACTGTACGTCAAGCACGGCTGCGTTTATAAATAAATAAATAAATGCTTTGTTTGGACAATTTCACACAGCGCCATCTAGCCCCAAACTAAGCAAAGCTTGTAATATGGGTGCTAGACAACTGATATACTACTTATATACTTTTTTAAATATATACTTATTATACATAGTAACACCCAGACCCGTCACAGAAATTAAAATTCATCATTTCAATTTCTGCCCGGCCGGGAATCGAACCCGAGACCTCTTGCGTGGTAGGCGGCATGTTGACCACTGCACCACTCAGGTCGTCATGCGTATACACGCGTCAAAGAACTACCTTTAGGGTTGCCAACTAAATAATAAATAGATCTATTCTATCTGAAGCGAACAGGGCCCTGCATGCAGTGCTTTGAGAAGCCTCATCATTTATAGTGACTTCATTACGTGTTAATAAATGGCATATAAACAAATAACTTCTGTATACATTACCTTTAGATATAATTTCTGTATACATTACCTTTAGATAACAATCAAAAGATCGAAGAAGAAGCCAACGAAGCTCAAATACAGTATGAAGTTATAACAACTCGCTGGGGTGAAATGCTGGAAATTAAGGATCCCCTAGATATAGAGGCAGCCCTCAAGGAACAGAAACAGAAGTGTGATGATTTACTTAATCAAAAAAACGAAATTATTAGTGAGCTCAAAGAGGACTTGAAACGAATGGATCAAGCATATTACGACGATTTGGACATGCAGGTAGTATATGTATATTTGTGAAATGTTTTAATTCTATCGGTGCTGGCATCGTGGTATTGTTTGATTTTTCAGTTTGAAGGTAAGACTTGCTTTTTAGATTTACCTAGCTGTACCTTTCTTCTGCGTGCATCACTAGCACTACTTACAGTATGAGGCAAATATCTTGAAATCGGGTGGGGATTGCGCAGACCGATATTTTGGGCATGTGTAGCGGTGAGGTACGCGGGCGGTGAGAGAGGGGCGCGCGCTATTGGTCGCTCACAAGAACACATGCGCGAACTTATCCCCACTCCGTCGAAAAAAATTCAAGATATATGCTTCGTACTGTACCATAAAGTCCATTTACTTTGCAATTTATTCCAACAATCAGCCAATTGCCAACAATCAGAAAGTCAAATAAGATGGAATCAGAACCTAGTATTCCTTTATTGGTTTTAGGACAACGATATTAAGGAGCTTGGGGAGAGAATCGAGAAGCAAATAACCATAATGAAAAGGGCATACGAAAAACAACTATATCTAATAGAACAAGCTATTAACATAGAACGTGGCGTGATGGTGGAACACAATAATAAGAGATGGGAAGCTTTGTATAAACAGCGCGATAGAGAAGAAATGGCGCATATGGAGTATAAATTCGAGCGGGTAATTTAAGAGCGTGCAGTCTGCACACTAGCGCCGCCATTGGAAATAAAATCATAGTGTTTAAATAAAAAAGAAATTATGAATTATCTCTCTGGAGTGCACTGCGAACAAGCTTTGCGGTACTTTTTATCCCTTAAACAGTATTTTCTAGCCTGTCGTTTTGTTATATGGACTTTTATTGCGAAAAGTGGCCACTTTTAACAATAAAAGTTCATTAAACTAAACGACAGGCTAGAAAATATTGCTTAAGTGATAAAAAGTACCACAAAGCTTGTTCGGAGTGCACTCCAGAGAGATAATTTACAAATTTGTCTTTATTTAAGCACTATGATTTTTTTTCTAATGGCGGCGCTAGTGTGCAGACTGCGCAGCCTGACATCCTTTTTTCTTACAAAGCATGACTTTCAAGTAAGTACTGGTTTAAAGAACAAACTTGTCTATTATTTTTAGCTAGAAGAACAAAAGCAAGAAATCGAAGCTATAATGTGGGACCACCATCAAAAATACCGCGAGGCTAAAATTGAGTTAGAAACCCTCATTCAAGAACTACAAAAGGAATTAGAAAAATTGAAGGCTACATGTATTATAAACACCGAAAAGATCGGCTATAATTATCAGGTGTGAAGTTTCTCTTTATTTGGGTTTTATTTAAGGTCTCATTAAGAGTCCCCGCAAACTACAGATCAAACTGTCGGCCGATAGTTGGAATCAGTATGAAGAAGCATGCAAGTGCGCACACTACAAGAATTTGGTATCGGCCGATTCTTCATACAAAACCAACTATCGGTCGATAGAAAATCTGTAGTCTGCGGGCACGCTAACTAAAGCTTTATATTTTATTCTATGCCAGGTATATGTTTCATAAACAATATAGAACATTAATTTTTTTTATATTGGTAGGTTTTGAAAAAACGTGAAGAGGAAAATGTGTTCGTTAGAACCCAACAAAAAAGAAAATTAAACAAAATGACTGATGTAGCAAACTCGTTACGAGCAAAAATTCGCAAGGCTGCTGAAGATGGAGCGACCGAAGAGACGAAGGCGGATCAGGAGATCATGAAACTGATACAAGCCATGGATGAACTGGAGAAAAAGTCTTCACATTTCTCGCACGTGAACCACTACAAATTTAGCCAGGTGCTTAATCATAAATATTTTGATAACAATAGGTTCTGCAACTTCATCGTGCCTCAGCCGCACTGTGGAGGGACAGATGGCACGCCAGGAGGTGAAAGTTCTGACTGGTGATATGATGACGTAACTCCACCTTGTATCCATTTGAGTTACCTAGGTATACGAAAGAGTCCAGCCTTTTGCAACTTTAAATAGATAAATACTCGGTCTATACTAGTTTCCTTCCATAAATAGTCATTGTTACCTAAATCCCTATTTTTTTTTATTCTAAACCGGATAGTGCTTGACCTTCACCTCACCTGATGATAAGTGACGATAAGTCCGAAAGTGTAAGCGTACTACACCCGGAATCCTCACCACTGGAGAACTTTCTATCTTACGTCTAACTGCCGGAATACAACAATTTTTAAATTGTTGTTACGGCGTCAGAATTAAATAAGATGGTGGTAGTTAGCCAGACTTGAAATAAGCCCTACCACCAATCACAACGACAACAAAAACCCCGGGGCCCCTGCGTCTTACAAGTGTGGGTTAACTACTAGACCACAGGCGGCAGGCATCATTTGCAAATTGTACTATAGGCAACAGAGCGTCGCATAACCAGTTGGCAACAAAATTAGTGTGCGCGCGTGTCGCCCCTACACGAACTAAACGTATGTAGTGACGGGCGCGGCGTGCAAGCGATTTTAACATTAGGAGTGGTTAAGCGACGCTGTTGCCTATGGTACTTGGATGAATTAACCACTGGATACGTAACGTAAGAAAAATGTATGAAATCACGATCAACCAATTTTTGCGGGGTGAGGGGGGATTACACTTGTCAAATAATGTCAATGTTATAGGGTGATGTAGCCGGTTTTCGGCCATAATTGCCGGCCAAATATTATGGATTGTGAAACTCATACATTAGTTTTCGGCCAGGCGGCCGAAAAGCAAATGACCTCCCAAAAACGCATTTAGTTACCAGACCATCAAAGGTGAATGCGCAGGCTATATACAAAATTACCCGAGCCCCGGCGCAAATTGAATCTATCTCAGGTTTAAGTAACTTTTATGTGTATAACAAAAAAAAAACAATATGGGACCTCTGTGATCGGATCGGTGAATAACATAAAAAAACTGCAATTTATTTTTCAGGCGTTAATATTTTACGTGGCTAAAGGTATATTTTCAAAAAATATTGGGTAATAATCACGCCCTACCAATCCGCATTGGGGCCCCTTATTATCTATTTATTATTATTATTAGTTAACGGGAGGCGCCCAATTACATAACTAACATAGTTAACTTACTTTAAGATAAACAGAAATGGGTAATAGCCGAACACCCTCTTGTATAGGTAACTCAAGACCTTTTGTACTTTTTGACGATTACCTTATATTTCGCTTCGTGTGGATTCCGCACACATGAACTCGTTTCTAATTTTTTATCTTAGTTATGGTCAGTCCTGTTTATCCACCCATAAGAAAAGCCTGTGCCCCAGCAGCGGGGACATTATAAAATTATAAAAATAGCTGATGTGCAATCACGTCTGATAGTAATATAATAAAAATAAAATTAGAATAACGTCTTAACATATTTTTTTATTTATGGTTTTATATTATCCACATACAAGTCACAAGTCTATTAAAAGATTATCCAAAAATGAAATGGATGCGCAAATTCTTCTAGGTTATGTCAAGCTCAACCAAGAAAGAACAAAATGCTCATAACATGAGCGCAACATCCAAGCGTTCGGCGGCCATGAATGCACGAGCAATAATATTCATTTATGGCACTGCGACCCTGTGCTTCAGGATTATACAAAATGTAGGTATAATATGTTTTGCTCCGCACATGCCTTGATTGAATTTTACATCTTATTAGAACATTTTGTTCATTATTGATATTAATTCTTTCTGGATGTCGATGGTATTCAATTTCATTAACTCCCGTCCTTTGCATATGCTCACTGCAATAAGAACGCGCGCGCCAACTTTAGGTGGTACGTTCCTATTGCGATTAAAATTAATTGTTCGTGTGTGAGCTGTGTGTGTGGGAGAAAATCTATAATATGTTGGTCATTAGCATTTAATCTTTGAAATTTGACTCTTTGGCGATTAATATTATTTTCTTCAATATAATCCACCAGAAGATTTGGTTTATTTAAATGCAACCGGATTGATTCTATGAATTCAGCTGTGTATTGGCTATCCTTATAAGGCTATTGGAAGCAGTTGATTAGAGCTCCCGCTATTTTAAAATCATTGAACAGCTGGGTAGTTACTACACAATCTTGTTTGTCAATCATGTACTTACTATTATTTTATATTTTACTTAATCATTTTGTTGGTAATATCATTCCAATATTAGCGCCTGAAAAAATATTCATTGCAGTTTTTTTTATGATAGTCACCAATCACAGAGGTTCCACATATTTTTTTGTTATACACATAAAAGTTACTAAAACCTGAGATAGATAGATTTCATTTGCGCCGGAGCTCGGGTATTTTTGCGCATTCGCCTTTAAATGTATCATACCGAATACTTTACGCGTTTAAGTCAAAATAACAGTACTAAAACTAATTTACCATACTCAGTAATAAAAATTATGTGTATCAAACCGTAAACTACATTGTAACTTATACCTTCCAAAAAAACTCACATGCACTATTTTCTTGCTACTTTTAACGACACACCTACCCTGTTCAATTTTCGCCCTTCCCCACGACACTACCAAGGCGCACTACTGGTAGTGTCGTGGGTAATTTTGTTTGCCGTGGTAAACCACCTCGAATAACATACTTTACCAAGTTTATGTGTCGCCAATCTTTCATCACACTCGCCCTTGCTGACTGCTGGACACATTTCTAAAATATACAGTTGGTCTTTACTTAAATCATCACGGCTCTTCGTTATATCTGTGCAAACAATAGCTTACGGCAGTAAATGATTTGACTGGAAGACATTCAAAATTATTAAGTGCCTTCCCTATCGGAGCACTCAAGCTTTTGGGCCCTGTACGTATAGTATTAAATTATCTGTGGTACTACCGTCTAAGTATTCAAAAAGATGTCTTAAACTTCACTCATTTGCGTGCAGTTGACATATTAGCCATTGAAGAGGACGTTGCAGCTTGTTTTCAAGCAGTTTGATAATTCCGGCTCTATTATCAGTGTTAACAGCAGTTCCTCGCGCGAAATGACTTTCAAGACGAAAATTTACGGAAGTCAAACATGATTTTGAAAACGTTTTGTAAGAAAAATGTTGCTTTTTTTTGATTATATTATTGGCTTTTGTGTAGTTATAAGTATCTCTTAATAATATTAACTATTAAAAAAAACCGGCCAAGTGCGTGTCGAGCCACGCGCCATAGGGTTCCGTAGTTACCTTATACCATACCATATTTAATACCACCTATAATTTTTCGTCTGTAAAAATAACTTTGTTTTTCACAGTGTTGGTATGAATGACAAAGTTATATTTGCGGTTTTGGAAAATGTGCTATATCTCAAAAACTAATTAATATATCTCGTTCAAACCAATTTTGGTTGAAAGTGTTTATTAAGATCTACAGCATTTATTTTTTTAGATTTTTCACTATCTTATTAAAAAGTTAAAGTGGGGGGACACACATTTTACCACTTTGGCGGTGAATATCTTTCAAACGGTTGACTTTGAGAAAAAGTTGTCTTAGAAACCTTAATGTCATTTTTAAAGACCTATCTATGGACACCCAACACGTGTTGGTTTGAAGAAAAAAATTTTTTTTCAGTTTCAGTTCCATGTATGGGGAGCCCCCCCTTAATCTTTTATTTTTCTTATTTTTGTATTAAATTCGTTAAGCGGTTAACAGAATACATCAACCTACCAAGTTTCAACTGTGTAGTCTTAATACTTTCGGAATAAAGTGGCTGTGACATACGTACAGACAGACAGACAGACAGACAGGACGAATCTATAAGGGTTCCGTTTTTTGCCATTTAGGCTACGGAACCCTAAAAAAATGAGATATATTTTGTTTAGAATTATATTATGAAAATATTAATATTTAGAAAGTTTTTCGAAAACGTCAGCTCCTGGGGGCAGTACGTCTCGTAATTTGTTTCTAATTATATTTTGTATACGTAATAAATAAGTGTATTGGCAACTTTTAATAACACCGCGAAAAAGAAATTTCACGAAAAATTTCTTTCATACATTCTTACATTTTCCGTAATGGCCGAAAACCAAAGGGGGCCGGCAAACCGGCTAAGTCACCCTACTTTGTTTACATAACAAATTTTATTTATTTTGCGAAAAATAGCTACTATAATAGGTTGAAATTGTGCTTACGCGTGAAAAGAAACATTTCTTGATTGCCCGCTATTTTTTTTTGCTGAACAATACGAAGCATTTTGTCCATTTTTGTACCAATGTTTCGCCACGAGCTCTAGCATCACACTGACAACGCGATATCGTTTACTGAGGCTATCGGTCACAGTAAGTGGCAGAGGGGTAAAGGCGAATATGGCTGTCATTTCGCATCCAGTGTTTAATTCATCCAAGCTATGGTACTTAGAGTAAGACGGGCTTCTACAGAAAGAGAAGCCATACGAAGCGTTCCCCTCTGCCGAAGTACAAGCCCAAATGGGCATACGCGTTAGTAAAACCAGTTGCGCCCGGATTTCTTTCTAGACCGAGTCCAGTCGCGCATGTGAACGCTGCTCTGTTTAAAATGTCGAATTGATGAGTTTTTTGCTGTTAAAAGAGATCTTGAACATCAAGTATACAAAAAGACGGTGTTACATTTCACATAAAAGTAAATTTTTATCGTATTATTACTCTTTGTTTACATTTAAACATTAAATTCGTATAATTTATTCTTGATTAGTTGTCAAATTTGTTCAGTGACATCGGGTCTGCTAGTCCATGGCTCGTCCGTACAAATTTCAGATCTATCGCTAGATAAATCCGAGTTCTCGCCGATGGGCAACTTAGTGATGTTACCGTTAAATAATGTTTGTCGATAAGGTGTTGGTAGATTATACAACAAGTGAATAAAAATGGAATTTAGTTCGAGGGACTAACGGCCGTTTGCACTAAACTTAAGAATCGCCTAGTCTTTTCCTAAGTACAACTCGAGCAAGATAATTAGGCGCATGATAGCTGCATGACAGCTAAGTTCATGACAGCTTCCAAATTCAAATTATTTTTATTCACTCGATGAATAAAATCGCTTATTATTCACTCTTGAGGTTGAATTAAACGCACTTTTTAGAGTGGCGATGGTAAAAAAGCAATTATTCAATGATGTCACTGTGATCAACGTTAAGACGGGGAGCGATCAACGATTGGTACCCCCCCTTGGCAGGTAAGGGGGGTTGGCATCAAAGTTTCGCGCCGCCGCACTTCAGAAAAAAAGTCATATCTCCTTCAATATACCACCCCGAATGAGGTATCATATTATGATAAATCAGAGATGATGAAGCCATTTTTGAGACATTGAATGTACAGTTTCTTAGAAAAATAATGATATATTTTACTATATTGACGACATTATCAAAATCAGTTTGCTATTTTTTTATTCAACGGTCGGTCAAAATTCAAATTGTTAGGGGTGCAGATGGCAGTACTGTCATGGGCAGCAGTGTCAGCAGCCTGAGCCCAACTTCCTTGGGTACACATAAGTGCCAACCCAATCACCTACACTCTCGAACTTTTTGTATAAAGCTCAAGCGTATATAAATGACCTCATTGTTGTTATTCACCCCATCGTAAAATGATTGAGTTTTTAACCTTTATTCCTTTTTCCGTATCGATATTGCTGCATCGACAGTTGAGCCCAGCCCTTTATGTCAAAAACGTGTCATATTTCCATGTGTGACTCATCCGTACACAGATTTTTGCTATTTTGTTTTATTTTTTATGTGTGAGTGTCGTCATTACAGTGTTGTTTTTGTATGTGGGTATGCGGAACTGCACTTGTGTGCATTCCCTCCCCCCGCAAAAAATGCCAGAATAATTTGAATAGAGTAATAATCGCTAAGGCTTCTCCCTTCGTGACAAACGAAGCTTTTGTTGCTCGAAGCTATGGTAGCACGAGGCATATACCCACATCGTCGAAATCTTGAAAGTTTTCGACGATGTGGGGATAAGTTCGCGCTTGTGCCCTTGTGAGCGACCAATAGCGCGCGCCCCTCTCCTGCCGCCCGCGTACCTCACCGCTACGCATGCCCAAAATACGCGTTCCGCGCAATCCCCGCCCGATTTCAAGATATTTACCGGCTACTGTATGTACAGTAAGAGACATATATCTTGAATTTTTTTCGACGGAGTAGGGATAAGTTCGCGCATGTGCTCTTGCGAGCGACCAATAGCGCGCGCCCCTCTCCCGCCGCCCGCGTAACTCACCGCAACGCATGCCCAAAATACGCGTTCCGCGCAATCTCCACCCGATTTCAAGATGTATGCCTCGTACTGTACAACGGTTTGATTGCAGGTGTGGCGTATGTCGGTAGCGCGTTGCGGGCAGCTGGCGCGCCAGATCCGGCAGGCGGAGGTGGCGCTGCACGCACACATACTGTCCGAGCCGCCGCCGCCGCCTCCTCCACCGCCGCCTAACAATCCCTTGTCTAAACTTGGTACCTACCTATTGACTACTTCTATTCTGTGCCTATTGTCCCAAATAATACGTACGTAGGTACCTAACGGGTGTAACAAAACCTTCAATCCCATCATCAGGATCATTTTTGTCTTTTAGACTATACCTGGGAAACCAATAGCTACAAAGTTATTAAAAATCAAAGTCAAAAAAAATTTGCCAACATTTTTATGAAATCTTATTTTATTTGTTATTGCCTACTTTTTGTCCAATGAAACATCAAAATTTTTAATATTTCGTAACAAACAATGGCTTCAAAACTTCGTCACTCGATGTATCTCATGAGCACGCACATAAACGCTGCCCTTTCAACTCGGCCGCACGCAGTTGTGTAGCATACACTCGCAGGCGCGGTCTGTTGTACCTACGCGTTACATTGCGTGGTAAAGTATGCAATGCCTTTTTAAAAATTATTTAAGTTTAACAATAATAATAATTTTAGTTTTTATATGTTTCTTAATGTAAAACTTAAAAAAAACTACGCCCTTACAGAGTACCTACTTACGTTGTGTAGTGTACCTACAATATAATATGTCATATTGTTAAACGTATGAGTGACTTGCAATAAATATATGTATATGAATATGAAAAAAACACTAAAAATCAAAATCGTTTCCCAGCAATAATTTTGAACAGAAATGGTCTTGATGATAGGCAGAATACGTAGACCTCGGCTTCGTTGAAGGTCTAGTTACACCCGGTATAGATTGACCGGTTAAATGAGTCCTCGCCCGCCGAGCAGCACAGGGGCGAAATTGAACCCATGTTGATGAGAGGATGTTGTTATTGACTCACACACCATTGTTGTCATAATTTCTATGTAAATGTCTATTTGAGAGATGGAATGGTGGTGCCACCGCGTCCCTGTATCTCGCGGGCGAGGACATACTCCAATGTATGTAGGTACAATATAATACCATCCATGAGAAAAAGGAACTTTTGGATCACGAATGGGTGTTATAATTTTATATTCACTGACATGCGATGCGAGTTTGAATTATATTTGATAGTTTTGCAATACAAATGAAGTGAGAATGTTATAGTATAACCAAACCTAACCTAACGCGCTGTGCGACCTGAGTTACATGTTACATATTTAAATAATTTTGCATCTTCTGTACTTATACTATAAGAACTGTGATGGATGACCCAGTTTGAAAACCGGAGTCAACAGGCTTTTAAGCAAAATTTTGCTGGACAAAGCTTCTTTCTTGCAGAACACGAAGAAGAAATGGTAAAAGGCACGTCAGTCGTCGAAGGTAAACAAGACTTGGACGCTAATAACATGTTGGCTGTAGAAGCAAAAGACAGATTGGTAGGTACCTACTGAAGTTACATTCGGCTCTACATATTCCCTAGGCATCGGCACAATTTGTCGTACGTTGATGCTTTTGAAAGAACCTCTTTGAAGCATTTGTTCCAAAATCGGCAATGTGCGATGAATTGTGCCGATGCTTAGCGAATATGTAGTGCCGGCATTATAATGAGGATGAGATGGAGGAAAATAAAATGGAGAGAGGAAATTAGAACACAAAGGTAAAATTCGTAAACCGCTAAGTTCAAGATTCCCAGGCTATAATGACTCTACAGAGTATGAAAGTACTCACTAAATTTTTAGAATAAGCATATTTAAAATAAACGAAGCCCGCGCCTTTGGATCGATTGGGATAGTTCAACTTAGTTAAACCACAAAATAGCGAGACTAACAGAAGTTTAGCTTAGTATTACTACGGGCGCTCGAGCATCGCACACACACAAAGACAGCTCTCGCCGCTGCCTCACGTACTCGAACTGTTTTGAGAGTGGTTTGAAATTGCAGTTATACAGTGTCGGTAAGAGATGTCTATGTGTGCGTTGGTCGAGCGCGCAAGTGCTAAGCTCAACTATGTACTCTCTCTATATTGTGGTTAAACTAAGGTTCATGACTTGAGTCCTAAATTCATTTGGATATTGTCTAGAGTTTATAAATTTCAGATTCGTCACATACTTCAACTAGTGGCAGACAATACAGGATTTCTGGTAGAAGATCGATTATTTAAACTTATCGAAAAGTATCAATTGTCTGCAAGAAACCTTTGCACGTTGGATGCTATTTTCATGGTGGGTATAATTTATAATGGTATCTAAATGGTTATATTGGTAAATAAACCACCATCATTAGAATAAACTATGTCGGGATTTACACCATGTGTACCTGTGTTTATTTTTGATTGCAATAACCATGGTAATTTAAAACAATATAAACCACCAGCATCAATGTCAATTAAAAGTATCTCTTAAAATTTTGATTTTTACGGAATTTTACATTTAGGCTCTAGAAATTCAAGCAGAAGAGGATGTGGAACTTCTTTGTAAGACTTTCTTAAATTACGCCTTTTGCCCGATTTGCGTTGGTATGGAAATTGCGTCTGAAAATGTCGAAATGTCAATGTCTCAAGAAGATGTTGGCTCGCTTCATCCTAGCGTCAAAGGAACACGTGGTAAGAAAAAAAGATTTTGTACTGGAGAGAAATTCAACGTGGGGTTGTAAAACAGCCTTTAGTTTCGGTTGTAAAACGGCCTTTAGTTTCGGTTGTAAAACAGCCTTTTGTTTCGGTTGTAAAACAGCCTTTAGTTTCGAGTCCAGGGGACAAGTCTGCTAATGACCCAAAACCGAAACACATTGTGTTTCTTAAACCCAAAACGGAAACATATTAGTGTCTTGATTTTGGGTTAAGGAAACAAGAACTGTGTCAAAAAGCATTACCATTAGAACACCATTGAACTACGATTTTGACGAAAACATTAGCAGACTTGACCCCCAGATGTTTAACCTTAAGGTGGCACCTTGCCTGACCGAAAGTGGCGCCGCGGTGAATTTTATTTAATATTGTAATTCTAATACACAATTCTAATAAAACTTTACGTGAAATTTTTAGGGCCCATAGTCTGGAATTTATTGAGGGTATCATTACATTCCCTCGTAGTCACTGCCAGAAGTAGTTAGCAAAACTGCTAAAAGTGGCCGTTTTTGAAACATTTGCTATCTACTTCTACGAATGACTACGAGGGAATATAGAATAGTTCGAATCACGAAAGATGACCACAAATGGCGCCCATCTTCGCATCATAACTCATGAAGAAAAGACTCAAGACAAAATATTATTTTATATAATATATATATCTATATGTAAAGTATATTAAATATTATTTTGTCTTAAGTCTTTTCTTCATAAGTTATGTTGCGAAGATAACCGTCATCTTTTAATTCATATTTTTGATCAATATTTTTTGACGTATTAGTATAGGTAGGTAGGTACTTACTACTTTTGTGTTAGGTATTTCATTTTGTTATCATTTACTAAATATTAAAATTTCCAAGTGTCAGCATTTTTTATTTTTTATTACTATAAAACCACTTTTTAATACATTTTATTATTTTCTAACGTAGTACCTACGTACTTTTTTTATTTCATTTTGTTATCATTTACTAAATATCAAAATTAAAAAAAAGCTATCATTCATTACACAGCGCCATCTAGTGGAATACTTGTAGAGCGGTTTACGTTCGAATAGCATGCTCGGTTTGTGCTGCAAGGGTATGCTTGCGTGCGGTGAAAAAGTCACGAATTTGTTCCAAACGGAACACGTAGGGACATCTGTCACAACTTTTGGAACTAAACAACAGTTTACATTTTGAAGTATGTGATTGTCGGTCCTTATATATTTCGTCCATGACCATGGGCCCTAAAAATTACGGCGCCACTTTCGGTGGTATAGCCACCTTAACAGGGCACATTTGTCTGACGCCACGTGTTAACACGCCGTATTTGTATGGACGTGTTATCAGATAAGTGTGATCCTAGTAATACATTTACTATGAAAACCGATGTCATCTGACGGCATGTTAACACGTGTTAAAGCGTGGCGTCAGACAAATGTGCCCGCACCTTTATTCCTATATCTACATAATTTTGTTATTCTAGGCGAGAGAATGTCCATGAGAGGTCGCTCAAGCATTGCAAGAAGTATTTCTGCGAGCACGTCGCGATCGGCTCATGTTGGCTTCAGGTGACTTTAAAAATAACATATTGTATTTATACCTAAGCGATGAGTTTCACTCAAAATTCAATAAAATTCATTGTAGGACTGAAATATCGCCTGCCGACCAGTTACTAATGGCAGAAGCCGATGAAATTATACAGAAATGCGGTGAAAGCACAGGTAAGCAAGTAGATACCTACGTTGTTGGTAAATCAATATGACAGAATAAAGTTGCCGAAGAATAAAAGCTTATGCTTTTATACTTACGTATTATAATCTACCTTAGCTTGGCTATAATCATGTTATGTTGCAACCGTGCCTATAAGTACTCTATACTATTGTTCAAAGAACACAAAGAGTACCTACCTACCCCGCGTTATATTATCGCGTCAAATTGATATCAAACTGCCCACGTATTTTTTGCATTAAACTATGTACCCGCGTCATATTTATATCAAGATAAGCGTCATAATTATTCCCGCCTGGCCAACGCACCGCAGGCCTACCGACTAACTCAAATTACTAAAGTTTATGACGTCAGAGCGCTGTCCGACTGTCCGTCCTTGTCATCGTGTTATGATATGACAAGGATGGGCTGAGCATTGCTACCGCTATCGCTTTGAGTTAGAGTCTAACTCAAAGCTATAGTCTAACTGTTAGACGGTAGGGCCCCCGGTGACGCGACGCGTGAATTGTCTTTTTATTATTAAAAATAATTTATAATTATAATATTATAACTACCTGCATCCTATTCATAAAGTATCCGCGTCATATTTATATCAAACTACCCGCATAATTATATTATATGAAACTACCCGCGTATTTTTTTTTACATCAAACTACGTACCTGTATCATTATTCATTACTTCCCTAACGATTCTTAAAGCCCATGCTTTCATAATAACTTGTGTCATCCACGGATTGGATTGGAATTGACAGATGCCTCCAGACGGATGTAATCACGCCTCCCAGGCGACCTTGCTTGACGCTATCCATCTAGACGGTAGATGTAATCCAAATTTCTCCATCCAATCCAAATGACCTTCACTTCAACGTCCTCGGGCGCGAGTTCCATCCGAAAATGGAGTGATCCACTTTCGTTTCTTTTTTTGTTTTCTGTCGTCAATTAGAGACAAAAGCTCTAAAGAAACGCCCATCTTATGAAATTCTGACAAATTTGGAGCCATTTTTACAATACGGCACGAGATTTTGCTACGCGAGCGCGATTAACAATGAAGAGCAATCGTGTTGGCGCTTGGATAGAAATTCCTGAAACTGCAACACAATCCACGGATGGAAATCACGCTCCAATCAAGCTTCCACCAAGGTGACCTCTGATGGGAGGCGTGATTACATCCGGCTGGAACATGCTTTAATGGTGTCTTCTGTGTCATATGCGACTGTCGTCGTTTATTGCGAAAGCAAATGATTTGTTAATAAATTAATTAGATTTTTTTTATAGCCTTTCTTATTTTCTTGAAGCGGCGTAATTGTAATTTGCTTTCAAGCAGTGTTTGACATTACTATAGATAACACAACATAAGTATTTTACCCACATACTTACTTACCCACACATAAATAAAAAGCAAGCACTGCAAAATTAGGTGTTAATTTGTTTTTATTTTTTGGAATTATAATTGTTAAAGATAAAGTCTTAAGTTAATGTCATTAAGTTAGGAAGAGCGGGAACCTCCTGACACGTATTTTCAAATACTTAATAGGTCGTTCCAACCCTTTGTACAGTACGAGGCATATAACTTGAAATCGGGTGGGGATTGCGCGAAACGTGTATTTTGGGTATGCGTAGCGGTGAGGGGCGCGGGCGGCGGGAGGGGGGGGCGCGCTATTGGTCGCTCACAAGAGCACATGCGCGAACTTATCCCCACTCCGTCGAAAAAATTTCAAGATACGTGCCTAGTACTGTAATAATATTTATAACATATTTGCTCGAAAAGGGTCTCTTATTACACCAATTTCAATATCGTATTGTATCTCATTACGAACTTGTGCGGTAATGTAAAGTAAAACGCACGGTTTCCTTCATAAGCCGTGCGTTTTACTTTACATTACCGCACGGTTTATCAAGATACTTTGTCTAAAACGAACGGTACTTTTTTAAATCTTAGCAAAGAGTTTTTATGTCAGAAAAGAGGTCAACATTTTATGGATAAAATTGACTTTGGGAGATAAAATGTAATAAATAAACATTTAATTATTCAATTTAATTAATGTTGACAATAAATTACAACCATTTATCTGTAACAAAAACACAAAAATATTAATTTACTTTATTAGTAATACTGGCTGTTTTTATGCCTTTGCCTTAAAAAAAACGCTGATGCGCGCGCATTGCTAATTTTTTTTTTTGCTGTATTGTTTTTATTTGAAAATGTCGTCAAGTACTGATGAATTTATTAATTCAACACCGCCAGAAGTCTCAGAGGCAGCGAAAAAGGCTACTCTAAGCCTCTTGCCCGAAAAATTGACCGATAAGATACTTACAAGCGTATCAAAATTTAATCATATGGAAAACAAGCAAAGGTGCAAAGTCCGAGTTTTATTTATTTCCTCGCAAATATGTTATAAAACGTCGTATGACATACGTGCGCTTTGATAATTACAGCCTCTGCTTTCTTATAGCCCTCGCCTACGGCTCGGGCTAGCAATATCGCCTCGGCTGTAATTTTCAACGTACCGCACTTAGATCATAATGTACTATTATAACATATTTGCTCGTAAAGGGTCTCTTATTACACCAATTTCAATATCGTATTGTATCTCATTACGAACTTGTGCGGTAATGTAAAGTAAAACGCACGGTTTCCTTGATAAGCCGTGCGTTTTACTTTACATTACCGCACGGTTTATCAAGATACTTTGTCTAAAACGAACGGTACTTTTTTAAATCTTAGCAGAGTTTTTATGTCAGAAAAGAGGTCAACATTTTATGGATAAAATTGACTTTGGTAGATAAAATGTAATAAATAAACATTTAATTATTCAATTTAATTAATGTTGACAATAAATTACAACCATTTATCTGTAACAAAAACACAAAAATATTAATTTACTTTATTAGTAATACTGGCTGTTTTTATGCCTTTGCCTTAAAAAAAACGCTGATGCGCGTGTCAGAAATAGTCAGAAACATGGAGAGAATTAAAACAAAATAAATCGATTTAAATAAAGCAAAGTTTATTTAATTGAATCGTCCAATTTCTTTTAACCTACCACCTGTTCGGACATCTTTTTTTAGCTGAGAGAAGAACAGGCGAAACAAACTCGTCAGCTTTATCAATCAGATATTTACAATTAAATCGTTACAAACTACAACTATATAAACTTAAAAGTTATCAGTTAATCTCTTTATTAAACTATGATACTACGAGTAGTTACCAAGCAAATGCAAAAGAAATCTGTCTAATAATGTACTTTACTTATTATTACTACAATTAATTAGAATAATCATAAAATTGGGAATGAAAATTAACAGCGGATAGCCTTTGAACAACAATTAAGTCACACACAAAGCAATTAATTCAAAATAACACAATAACATTGAAGAATTTACTTAACTTAATTCCCGTGGTGCTCCAAACTTAAAAAGTGACCCACAAAATGCTGGGTTCTTTTTTTATATCAGTGACAAACAAGTGAACGTCATCGAGCTGTCAGCACAGAACACGTGTACATAATTAGTCAACTACAGTACTCTTTACGTAATTTAAGTAATTACAGGAATGAAAATATATCGAAAAACAATAATTATATACCAAATTAATATTGTTATAAATAAATAGTGTAAATGTCGTTTTAACAATGATTTTTCACTTGAATCATAACCGAATCAACTTCCTGAATCAAGAAATTTAAATTTTACTTAAACAACTAAAAATATAGTGCTAATGTTATAAAAAAAACTAAAAAGATATAACACGGCCATTCTGATGTGTACTTTGTTCTCAAAGTACATTTTAATCAAACAATTTATTTCGTGAATCATTTTTAAATTTCACAACAATCGCCAACAAAACAACAAACAAAGTTTTTTTTAATATTTTTTTTTATAAATTAAGTAAGATATAACCAGAGATGTGAGTTATTTGAAATCAATGTATTTAAAATGCAAAATACCTACTTTAATTTTGCATTTTGAATTATACTTTTTTATGTATTTTCTTTTTATTTAAAATACTTGATAAAATAAGTAGTATTTGTTAAATCATTTTCTTAAAATAAATATTCTGCATTTTGCATTTAAATACTTTTTTTGAAAACCTTTTTTTTTTGTAATGAAATATAGCCAAGCATCTGCAATTCTGCACTTGAATTTTAATACTTTTCACAGTTTCGACATCTCTGGATATAACTTGGCCATTCTGTTATGTACTTTGGTCCTTGAAGTACATTTCTAGCAATCAATTACATCAAATTATAATTGTTTATAATGGGCACAGCCACAAGCACAGCTACAGGCACAACCACAGGTATAGTCATAGTCAGTTATAGCCACAGGCACAGCCACAGGCAGAGCCACAGGCACAGCCACAGGCATAGCCACAGGCACAGCCACAGGCACAGCCACAGGCACAGCCACAGGCACAGTAACAGGCACAGCCACACGTAAAACCACAGGCACAGCCACAGTAATTTCTAATTTTTTATGTTCTTATTGTGTCAGTCTCGTACAATATACAAGTAATTTATAGTAAACTATCTACCACATAATATTATTTTTATATTTCACGAGTTCCGGCCACTTCCGGCTGATACCAGCACCTGGTTTTAATTAAGAATAATAATAGATAAAAATTTAACTATGTAATAAATTGTCAAGAAACTTAATAGGAATTTAACCGGAATCCGTGAGACAGAGTTAAATCAGTTTATTCCACTTTAATTTTTGTTCAATATCAATATATCTTAAATGTATGTATAGCTAGACACTTAGACATAGATACTAATAACATTCACCCACTCCTAGTGAGAATAACTAACACCAAGTATCTGACCGATCAGCAAATGCCCACAGGTATATCCATAAGATCGAACAATCTAGCTCTAATCCTCAATTCTATAAAATAATAACAATAACCACAAATTAGTCAATATCAAGAGCTTCGCGGCGTCAGACCTGTCAGTAAAACTAAGTCTTCGCCAGCTTATGGCCAACAGCGTCAACAACCCCTTAATTTATTGATTTATTATCATTATTATTACCATTTCTCTTTTTTGTGTCTTAACAACGTGTGGTTTAACAGCGTTTTTTTAAGTATAATTATAAAATAGTGGAATAAACTCACTTAAACGAACTTTAAAACAGGGTGGTTCAAGATGTAATCCAGTGGATCCTTGAACAGTGGTATTTCGTACGTTACACAATCCGTTCGGCCAATCTGACAAGTACAGTTTACTTTAAATTTTAATATACGTTGTGCTAAACTCATAATAACAATGGTCAGTAATGAAACAATGATGTAAATAAAACCACCACTGCCATCAATGGGCACCAATCTCACAAACATTTCTTTCCATCCACTACCAACCCTGGGCGGTAGGCACTTAAAAAGTCGCCAAGGTAACAGACTATTATGATTATTACCAAAACTTCTACAACATATCTTTCTACATCCCATTACTCCAGGGGTACCAATAAAACCATTAAATAGAATAGAATAACTTGGGAAAATGTTTTAATTAGACTTTATTATGAAGTATTTTTATATAAAAATAAATTATTAAAGTTAAGACTACTTATACAAAACCTTTACAAAACACCAAATATGGCAAAGTCGCATTTCCGTAGGTACCTCTAAATATGAATGATTTCATCAATGAAAATCTTAGTAGGTACAATGTAGCAGTATTTGTCAACAAAGCACCGTTTTTACGTTTAGTGATAATATTGAAAAAAAAGTATGTATGTAATAAGTAATCAACATAAGGGTAATTTACTTTGAAGTAATTCAATTAAGATTGATGATATGTCTATAACTATGCATTTTTGGACCACATGTCTAAGAGAGTTTTTTTGCTAGAACAACCTTAGAGTCAGGGGATATAAAATACAGGGTTGTATATTATCTATGAATATAATCTCATTATCTCATCTATCAATATGCATCATCATCATAAAAATAGAAATAGTTCATATTGACTTTACTATCAATCATTATAAATTTCATCATAATGTCAATCAATCAATATAATTACGAAACAAATCTATTACAACAACCAAGTGCGGTATGATGGATTATTCGGTTTCATAAATTTGCGAATAAGATATCATTATTAGCATTAATCATCATTATTATAATAATGATTATCATTAATAATTATTATCATTAAATCATTATTATCATTAAATCATTATTATCATTAAATCATTATTATCATTAAATCATTATTATCATTAAATCATTATTATCATTAATCATTATTATCATTAAATCATTATTATCATTAATCATTATTATCATTAATCATTATTATCATTCATCATTATTATCATTAATCATTTTTTTCATTATTATCATTATTTCATTTTTGTCATCAATCATTATCATCATAATTTAATTGCAGCACTTTCGTCATTCGCTGGGCCAATGACTAACAAATCAACCAGTCTTTTGTTACTACTTGTATTCAGTATTGTATATTATATTATGATAACTTCAAAAATGTATCACTCTCAAGTTGTAACTAGCTATTTACTAGGTAGGTATATGATTAAAAACCTAGATGGACAATTCGTTTCAGTCTGCCTGATCAATTGGATTGAATTGGATTATTCTTATTCCCAATTATCAATTTAATTTTATATTATTATTTTCTATCCATAGAAATTAATACTACTTATGTGTAATCGGGTTCTAAACTTTCCTTAAATAGGACCAACAGTGATAATAATTATTGTAAATAAAAAACCAAAAATAAATTTGAATAATGTCATTAAGCAATGGATTTTCATTAAACTATAACAGACTAATCCTTCATTCCAAGAGAGCTTGTTTCGTAATGCTTCTGTTAATAAGAGTTGACTATATTCAATAACCCAACGAAACACGAAATGCAACACTAGTAATTTATAATATCTAGTCATGAAACCACATCTATCTATGTCACAAATAACGTTATAATTAAATATTATAATATTTCTAACTCAAAGCATTTAACATTTTTAATTTCACAACATTCAAATCTTTACTTTTCCACTTTACAACAATAATTCGCTAAATCAGAAGTAATAAGCTAACCAACCGGTAAGTCTAATAAATCAGGGTACTTAATAAAAAAAAAACATAGCCACTGAGGGCCTTACCGGCATTTTCAGCAGGGAGTCCAGAGGAGAATAGTTTTCTTCTCACTTCGAAGCAAGAAACTAGATACTGTTGCGACACCAGCTTGTTGCTACCCAGGTCTCAGGATCACAACGGCAGCGGAGCGAGGTCACTCCAGCATCCACCCTGAAAATTATCAGGAATTGGTGTTAATAATTTGTGAATGGACCAAGTCGATACCCACTTCTGATGTCAGAAATAGTCAGAAACATGGAGAGAATTAAAACAAAATAAATCGATTTAAATAAAGCAAAGTTTATTTAATTGAATCGTCCAATTTCTTTTAACCTACCACCTGTTCGGACATCTTTTTTTAGCTGAGAGAAGAACAGGCGAAAGAAACTCGTCAGCTTTATCAATCAGATATTTACAATTAAATCGTTACAAACTACAACTATATAAACTTAAAAGTTATCAGTTAATCTCTTTATTAAACTATGATACTACGAGTAGTTACCAAGCAAATGCAAAAGAAATCTGTCTAATAATGTACTTTACTTATTATTACTACAATTAATTAGAATAATCATAAAATTGGGAATGAAAATTAACAGCGGATAGCCTTTGAACAACAATTAAGTCACACACAAAGCAATTAATTCAAAATAACACAATAACATTGAAGAATTTACTTAACTTAATTCCCGTGGTGCTCCAAACTTAAAAAGTGACCCACAAAATGCTGGGTTCTTTTTTTATATCAGTGACAAACAAGTGAACGTCATCGAGCTGTCAGCACAGAACACGTGTACATAATTAGTCAACTACAGTACTCTTTACGTAATTTAAGTAATTACAGGAATGAAAATATATCGAAAAACAATAATTATATACCAAATTAATATTGTTATAAATAAATAGTGTAAAGGTCGTTTTAACAATGATTTTTCACTTGAATCATAACCGAATCAACTTCCTGAATCAAGAAATTTAAATTTTACTTAAACAACTAAAAATATAGTGCTAATGTTATAAAAAAAACTAAAAAGATATAACACGCGCGCATTGCTAATTTTTTTTTTTTGCTGTATTGTTTTTATTTGAAAATGTCGTCAAGTACTGATGAATTTATTAATTCAACACCGCCAGAAGTCTGAGAGGCAGCGAAAAAGGCTACTCTAAGCCTCTTGCCCGAAAAATTGACCGATAAGATACTTACAAGCGTATCAAAATTTAATCATATGGAAAACAAGCAAAGGTGCAAAGTCCGAGTTTTATTTATTTCCTCGCAAATATGTTATAAAACGTCGTATGACATACGTGCGCTTTGATAATTACAGCCTCTGCTTTCTTATAGCCCTCGCCTACGGCTCGGGCTAGCAATATCGCCTCGGCTGTAATTTTCAACGTACCGCACTTATATCATAATGTACTATTAAGACTATATTGAATTAATAATTTTTCATTTTCATTTTTCCAGCGAGCACGTTAGTGACGGGCGTGGCGGCAGAGGCGGCGGGACAGCGGACGCTGCGCGCGGGCGCTCGCGGCGTCACCGTCTCCTCGCAGCCAGAAGTCTCCATGCGCCAGCAAAACCCCTACCTTTGTCCTGGTTATACTTGCTTTTAGAATTCATACAAATACACGGTTAATTTTTAATTTCAGACCACGTAAATGAACAACTTTTACTATGGGGCCAACCACGAAATCGCGAAAAAAATATCAGCTGTTCCATAGAAAAATACAACATCGACTCGACTATAATGTATGGAACAGCTGATTTTTTTTTCGCGACTTCGTGGTTGGCCCCATAGTAAAAGTTGTTCATTTACGTGGTCTAAGAACCCCATTTCATTTTTAGATATATTTAAAAATCAACCGTGTATTATTTACAACCCGCGCAGATAAAGAATGGAATTGAACATTTGTTCCTAACGAGTCACACCATCAACTGTCACACTGTAACTGGTTGGGAAGTTTTTATTTAAAAAATCCCAACGAGTCACACCTGTTACTCGATGGGAACTTTTTATTAGAAATTTCCCAACCAGACACTGTTATGGACAGTACGAGGCATATATCTTGAAATCGGGTGGGGATTGCGCGGAACGCGTATTTTGGGCATGCGTAGCGTGAGGGGCGTGGGCGGCGGGACATTTTTACCGGCTTCAAAAAACGAGGAGGTTCTCTGTTCGTTTTTATACTTGTTTTTTTTGTGTATGTCTACCGATTACTCAAAGACGGCTGGACCGATTAAAATAATTCAAACGTTATTACATTAGGTAAACTCCCAAGCTGGTCCCATTTTTTTAAAGTTTTGAAATCGGATCAGTACTTTTCAAGTAATCTTGAAAAAAAGCACGAAAACAGTATTTTGTGTGAATTATATGGTGATATGGTCGTATTACTTCTTTGTTTATGAACTGAATAAGATAATAATATTTTTTTTGGAAGAGGGATATCTGTGTAGTTCTTTAACCGACTTAAAAAAAGGAGGTTCTCAGTTGGACCCGTATGTATGTATGTTTCTTCGCGATTATCTCACGTTTGGCTGAGCCGATTTTTCTACCTAAATAATTTACCTACACTAAAAATAAAAAATTGATTAAAAAAAAAAGAAAAACCGATTTCAAAAAACCTACCTCTAAAAAGCAAGAAATAGTATTCGTAATAATAAAATCACGTCTATTGAAGTCGGGTGGGGCTTTAGTCCAATAAAACTAGCTTTATCGGGACATAATAAGATAACTGAAATTTTCTTTTTCTATGTCATAAATTAGTGTTAGTTATAGTTAAAATAAAAGGAATTAAACATTTAGAAACTTCGCATAAAACTAAAAAAAAAATTAACTACTGAGAAATACATTATTATTAAAACGTAAAAAATAAATGTTTTATTTTTGTCTAAAATGTCTAAAAAGACGCATCATAGCTTAAATACAAGCATCATAGTTACCATTTTGGCTTATCTAGATATTGATCAGTATCAGATGAATACTGTGAAAAAAAAACGAACATGCGAATTTGGATTCAGTTTAATTTTGCTGTTAGGTGATAGCATTTTAATGCACCATAAAACTATACTATGGTAATGGAAAAGGGGAGAAGAAATAATAAGTCCGACTTACGGAGAATAGGTGTACTTCTCAGTCCACAGACACAATACAATAAATAGAAGGCACAACAGGAACGAAGCACAAGAACACAGCACAATATATAGTCAGCGATAGGCGAGAAGGAAGATAGAAAAAATGAACAGTTTCTAATGCACAGATATAAGCGGCGAAAGGAAATTACGGAAAGCATATAAGTTTAGATAATAGCGTGAGCGAAGCAGCGTGCGCTCCGCGTCGCAGTAAGATCACGACTGGTTCGAGTGACGCGGCGCACGCGCAGCCGGCCCGGTGCCATGCACCGAGAACATAACCGTTATATACTGCGCACGGCTAGTGCGAGGGTCATGCGTATCGACAAGTTATCGATACTAAATTATCGATATCGACAAACTGGTACGCAAGATGTAATGTAAATATTAATGTTGTAGATAAATATAAGTAGATAAATAAATATTATTAATAATAGATATAAATGTAAATATTATTTTATAATATAGTTTAGATATAAGTTAATGTTAAGTTTTGTTTAATATATTTTATTAAACTATAAAATGTTTCGTATTAATATGTATAGTTGTTATGTGTAAGTGGCAAAGTAGCCTACACCACCCCCCTCCAGAGACCGTCAAGGGCGATAAAAATCTGTAAATCTCACTCGTCGTCCAGAACGTGTAGTGTATTGTTTCTGAACATCAGGAATGGGTTCAGTGTCGGTTTGGTCAGTCAGTATGAAGGCCGGCTTAACGCGGTCTATAGATACTGTGACCTCTTTACCCTTTTGGAGAATTTTGAAAACTTTATCGTCCTTAGCTAAAACTTTATGGGGGCCTGAATATGCAGGTTGAAGAGAACCACGTGATGCGTCTTCACGGAGGAACACGTGATCACTGGTTGCTAATTCTTTATAAACAAATACTTTACGGTTGCCATGACGTGAAGCCGGAGTGGGTTGTAACCTCGTAGCAATTTGCTTAAGGCGAGCAGAAAATTCTGACAGGTCAGTTGTACCACCGTCAGCAGGCTCAAAAAACTCACCCGGTAGCCTTAACGGCTCACCGTATACGAGTTCAGCAGATGAGCTTTGGAGGTCTTCTTTAAAGGCGCTTCGTATGCCCAGGAGTACCCACGGCAAGGACTCTGTCCATCTGTCGTTCGCGTGGCAGACTATGGCGGCTTTGAGTTGCCGGTGGAAGCGTTCCACCATGCCGTTGCATGCAGGATGGTATGCTGTCGTCCGCTTGTGCTCGAACCCGACAGTTTTCGACAGGCATTGAAATAACGCCGATTCAAACTGTCGGCCACGGTCGGTTGTAATATGTGTTGGACAACCGAATCGAGCGATCCACGTAGACAGTAGTGCCTTAGCCACGGTTTCCGCAGTGATATCTTCGATCGGTACTGCTTCCGGCCATCGAGTAAATCGATCAACGGCGGTGAGGCAATACCGATAACCTTGCGATACTTGTAATGGACCCACTAAATCTATGTGGATCTCTTTAAATCGCACGCGGGGTAAGGCATAATTACCTAAAGGTGCGGTGACGTGGCGATTGACTTTAGCCTTTTGGCACGCTAAACATGCGCGAGCCCACTGCTTACAGTCTGTTCGAATCCCAGGCCAGACGAATCGCTCTGCAACTAGTTTAGCAGATGCACTTGTACCGGGATGGCTTAGGGAATGTAGGCTTTCGAAGACCTGTCTGCGAAAGAATTTAGGAACGAAAGGCCTGGGCGTCGGTGTACTGACGTCGCAGTACAAGGACACACGACTCCCAGGTAACGTCCGTTTCTCTAAACGCAGAGACGTACCTCCGGATCCAGATAGAAGGTCCTGGAGTTCATGGTCAGATGATTGACCTTCGGCTAAGGACTCGAGGCTAACCGGCGCTCCCAGTTCTTCAATCCTCGACAAGGTATCGGCAACCACATTATCCTTGCCAGATATGTGTCGGATATCGGTGGTGAACTGGGAAATGAAGTCGAGGTGTCTATACTGCCTAGGCGAACAGTTTTTCTTCCGCTCATGGAATGCGAAACTGATCGGTTTATGGTCAGTATAGACGACGAAGTGCCGGGCCTCAAGCATATGCCGGAAATATTTAATGCCTTCGTAGATTGCGAGCAACTCCCGGTCATAAGGTGAATACTTTACCTGGGATGGGCTCAGCTTTCGCGAAAAGAAGGCTAAAGGCTGCCACGCGCCGTCTTTAAGCTGTTGGAGGACTGCACCGATTGCCTTATCGGAGGCGTCTGTCACCAAGGCGAGTTTGGCGGCACAGTCAGGATGCGCTAGTAGGGCAGCAGTTGCAAGGCTGTCCTTGCATGCGTTA
Organism: Agriphila geniculea; assembly: GCA_943789525.1. Lineage (NCBI taxonomy): Eukaryota > Metazoa > Arthropoda > Insecta > Lepidoptera > Crambidae > Agriphila > Agriphila geniculea. Next base: position 14,114,811 of record OX038885.1, read on the forward strand.
AAAGCTTCCAAGGCGACGCCTGTCAAAATGATTGGCTGTGAGCCTTTAACGGAACCTGTAAGTAGCGCATGCAATGGAGCCTGGATTTCTGCAGCTCGAGGAAGGAATCTCCGGTAGAAGTTAAGCATGCCCAAGAATGCCTTGAGCTGACGTACTGTCGTAGGAGTCGGGAACTCTTTAATAGTCTGCACCTTGGAGTCCAGTGGTTTAGAGCCACTTTCGGAGATGGAGTAACCTAGAAAAGTTACCTCTGAGGCACCGAAGACACACTTGGCCGTGTTCACCAGCATGCCGTAGTTTTTCAGCTTGGTAAAGATCTGGCGGAGGTGCTGCTCGTGCTGCTGCTCGTCCTTGGAGAAGATAAGAATGTCATCCAAGTAACAGTATGCGAAATCGAGCCCTCTGGTTACCTCGTCCATAAACCTTTGAAAGGTTTGGCCCGCATTCCGAAGTCCGAAGGTCATAAAAGGAAATTCATACAGACCAAATGGTGTTGTGATCGCGGTCTTCGGAATGTCTGCTGGACTGACAGGTATCTGATTATACGCCTTTAATAAATCAAGGGTGCTAAAGACTTTGCAGCCAACAAGATTATGAGCAAAGTCATGGATGTGTTTAATCCGATATCTGTCAGGCACAGTACGGGCATTAAGCATGCGGTAATCGCCGCAAGGACGCCAGCCGTTGTCCTTTTTAGGCGCCAGGTGGAGAGGAGACGCCCAAGGACTCTGCGACGGTCGTGCTGTCCCATTGGCAAGCATTGACTGGAACTCCTGTTGAGCAATTTTAAGTTTGTCGGGGGCTAGCCGACGTGGGGTGCAAGAAACTGGAGGGCCTGGAGTGGTGCGTATGTGATGGACGGTATTATGTGTGATGTTACGGTGTATACCAGTTGGTCGGGTAATCTCGGGAAATTCGTCAAGAATTTTATGATACCGAGTCTCACCAGTCAAGATCTTTACAGAGGCTATATTATTACAACTAACAACATTGGCTACAGATGACAAAGAAGTAGTACTATCTAACAAGCGTTTGTTATGGCAATCTACAATTAGGTGGTAGTAATTTAAAAAATCTACGCCTATGATTGGCTTAGTTACATCTGCTACTACAAAACGCCAACTAAACACTCTACGCAAGCCAAAATCTAAATTAAAATGTACATAACCATATGTTGAAATACTGGATCCGTTCGCAGCACACAAATTATAGTCCGTCTTGGCACGACGATCACGAAGAAGCGACCGGGGGAAGACACAGAGGTCGCTTCCTGTATCGACCAGGAACTGCACCTTCGAAGCTCGGTCCGTGACAAACAGGCGACCAGTAGATGTAGTAGGGGCGTCAGCAGTCGCCATTATTGACCGCCCCTGGCATTTCCCGCCTTATAGTCGCAGGGTGTTATGCAGTAGCTGGCTTTCTCTCCGAACTTGTGGTGATACCAGCAGAGCGGGAACTTCCGATAATTCGACTGGGAGCGTCGCGACCTCGATGCCGATCTACGATGTGGTGATCTGGAAGATCTTGAGTGGGGTCTGCTGCTCCTGTCCATCGCAAGCTTCTGGAACTGCCTCCGCAGTTCAGCAACCTCTCTGGTTAACGCGTCTATTGCTGAACCAGGACTGGATTGGCTGATGGGTGCCACGGAAGGTGATGGAGAGGCCAGCTCGTGGATACGATCGGCCAGGTCCGCCAGATCGTCAACAGAAGATGAAGGTGGCTGACCTGCAAGCACTGTCTGGATCCCGTGCGAGAGGCGACTAACCCAGATGGTCCTCAGGAAGTCATCGGGAACGTTAACACCGGCGAGGCTTTTGAGGTGACGCAGAAATTGCGAGGGCTTTCGGTCTCCAAGCTCCTCGTGCATCAAAAGCTGCTTGATCTTCTTCTCTTTCGACGCCGTAAGCCGTTTGATCAGCTCGGTCTTCAGCTTCTGGTACTTATCAGTTGCTGGTGGGCTGATGATGAGGTCCTTCACTTCCCTCGAAAACTGGCTGTCCAACTGGCTGATCACGTAGTGGAACTTAGTGGAGTCGCTGGTGATTCCAGATATGGCGAACTGCCCCTCCACTTGCGCAAACCAGATCTCGGGTTCTTCAGGCCAGAAGGGTGGTAGTCTGGTACCGACTTTGAAAATATCGATATTCGGTGTCGGTGTCGATGTCGACCCGTGCCCATCACTATTGCTTGTGTTCGACCGCGTGGATGGAATGGCGGTTTCTTGTGCATCTTGGAATTCCTTATTCATGGTCCAAAAGAGGGGTCACCAATATGGTAATGGAAAAGGGGAGAAGAAATAATAAGTCCGACTTACGGAGAATAGGTGTACTTCTCAGTCCACAGACACAATACAATAAATAGAAGGCACAACAGGAACGAAGCACAAGAACACAGCACAATATATAGTCAGCGATAGGCGAGAAGGAAGATAGAAAAAATGAACAGTTTCTAATGCACAGATATAAGCGGCGAAAGGAAATTACGGAAAGCATATAAGTTTAGATAATAGCGTGAGCGAAGCAGCGTGCGCTCCGCGTCGCAGTAAGATCACGACTGGTTCGAGTGACGCGGCGCACGCGCAGCCGGCCCGGTGCCATGCACCGAGAACATAACCGTTATATACTGCGCACGGCTAGTGCGAGGGTCATGCGTATCGACAAGTTATCGATACTAAATTATCGATATCGACAAACTGGTACGCAAGATGTAATGTAAATATTAATGTTGTAGATAAATATAAGTAGATAAATAAATATTATTAATAATAGATATAAATGTAAATATTATTTTATAATATAGTTTAGATATAAGTTAATGTTAAGTTTTGTTTAATATATTTTATTAAACTATAAAATGTTTCGTATTAATATGTATAGTTGTTATGTGTAAGTGGCAAAGTAGCCTACATATACTAACAAGGTATTTGGTTATTTTGCTTTTGGGAAAAAGCTAGGTAATGTACGAAATCTCATGATTTTTATATGAAATGGTTACCACCCCGGATTTCTTACATCACATATCTAATTAATATTTGACACTTAATATCAATATCCGATAAACTAATAAAAACAACGAGTTTATTAATTATGTCCAGATAATGCTAGTTTTATTGGACTACTTTTAGAATAAAAAGAGGAATCTGTACTCCAGCCCCACCCGACTTCAATAGACGTGATTTTATTATTACGAATTAGAGATGCGCCGAATTTTCGGCCGAATATTCGTATTCTGCAAATTCGGCATATTTTTTAATGTTCGTATTCGGCCGAATATTCGGTTGATTTGCCGAATTTTTACCGAATATTTAAATTGCACCAATACTACCAATTATTTATTGACAAAATAAAAAAGATTAAGAGGATTGTCAAGCAAACGGTCTGCATACAAACGGCGATAAAGTTTCCCACCCTCTCTAAACCTTAACCGATTACAGACCGATTATAGATTATATAATCCTACAGCAATGAATTTTCGGTATGTTTTTGAAATGCCTAAAAACTAGTGCTGTATGTTTTAATTTTTTTAAATATTGTAGATTTGAAAATGTTGGCACTTTTTTGTTTTGTATGAAATCACTAAAATGCTAATATTACAAAATCTTTGATAGATATTCAAAAAATCAAAACGTACAGCCAAGGCATTTTAGGCATTTCAAAAACATACCTAAATATTTTTACAATAGAAAAACTGCTATCTTTAGGAACCAACATTAGTATTAAAATGTATAATCAAATGTTTTTTTTAATAAATGTCAATGTATGCCCCATTTTCAAAGACTTTCATCAACGTAATAATAAATTTCAAAGTATGCAGTTTCGAACTGCAATTATTTGTAACCGAAAGAGCGGCACATTGACTGAGCGAGCCGTGCTAGAGAAGGAGTTGTGCTGTGGCAAACGCCCGCCCGACACGTGTAAAACCTGTTTACTGCGCAGAATTGAACCGAATGATTCGGCCGAATATTCGGTTCTGTACATTTTGGATTGAATATTCGGCCGAACATTCGTATTCGGTTAAACCTACATTCGGCGCATCTCTATTACGAATATTATTTCTTGCTTTTTAGAGGTAGGTTTTTTGAAGTCGGTTTTTGTTTTTTTTCTAATACCATTCTTTATCTTGGCGTGTTGTAGATGTAAATAATTATTTATTAAGTATTATTATTATAACAGTTGAAGGCACCGCATCGCACCTACGCGTAGCAAGTGGAAAGATGTGAACTCTGCTTACCCATATTATGAGAGAAAGACATGATGTTATAAAAGTAGGTATAATCGTGAAAGTGGGACCTGAAGTCATCCATCATTGGAATGGAACCCTTAAAAAAGTGCAAATTATTTTTTTAGATAGTACCTATTTTCTACGATGAAAGATAATAAGCAGAATTTTATTTGTAGCCTTAGTTTAGAAGGTACAATGTATAATAGATTAATTCGAATGTAAGTGTATTGTTTCAGTGGGGCATTACTTGGAAATCGAACCAATGCAAGTCTTAACAGCTTTGGGCGAATTCATATCTGTTTTTGTGCCACCTGAAAAGAAAAAACTATACGATTTGCTGTGAGTAACTGTTAAAACTTAATTAAGAGCTAATCTATGTTATGTTTACTTAGGCGGGCCCTAGACGACACAATAAAATTGCGCAATATTTAACCCTTTGTAGACTCGTGTGATTTTTTTTAACTCACTCTATGGTTCGGAACGACCAAGAACTTTAAAGTTCATGGTAGCTTCTCAAAAACCTGTTTTTATTTGATTTAGATTAAAGGAAAGTTTAAATTATTCGTATTCTGGCATTTAAAGTTAAAAATTTTACTATTAATGACATTTAAAGTTCTTGGTCGTTCCGAACCTTAGAGTAGTGAGTTAAAAAAATTATACACGAGTCTACAAAGGGTTAAATATTGCGCAATATTATTGTGTCGTCTAGGGCCCGCGTTACACATGCTATATTAAGCATGTGTAAAAATATATTAATTTTTCTCGATTTTTTTTTACAGGGATAGTGTTAAGCCGCCCGATTTCGGTACTCCATCGCGTAAACTTAAAACAGAAGAAATAGAGAGTTATTGGACACAATGGAAGAATATGTTTCCGGCCGAGAAAGATCGTTTTTGGGACGGTCTTCTGAGAGGATTGAACAATTACTTGCCTATATTACAAGGTATGGACTTCTAACATTATTTATACCATGCACAATACCTACTAATAAATCTTAATATTTAAGGGAGGTGTTTAAAACGGAAAAATAGCAAAAATCCTGTGGAACCCTACGTTCGGCGCCACTAGTTTTTAGTTCCCTTAAGACACGTGAAGTTTAACTGAGAGATCCTGAGTTTTAGGCCTGGTTTATACGGGATCGGTAACATGGCAGTACAGTAACCCAGCCCAGCGCTGACTTGCTACGGGGCTCGTGTAGACACTAGTTTCAACCCAGTCCAGTGCTGACTTCTCGCTCGCAAGTCAATCCAGCTGACGAGCCACTTCTATTTTCGGGCACAGTAAAAGATGCAGAAATTAAATGTCATAATTTTTAGCTCCACCCACTTACGGCCCGGCCACGGACAGCGCGGCAGGAGGCGAGGCAGGCGGCGCGGCAAGCGAATTCGGTAACCACTGCGCGGTCGTAACGACGAGCTGAGAGGCCGCCATCGGGATAGCGCGCAGTGATTATTGAATTGAATTCGCTTGCCGCGCCTCCTGCCGCGCTGTCCGTGGCTGGGCGGTTAGGCGGCCCCTAGACGATCAATTATGTTGTACAATATTTTAACCCTTTGTAGACTCGTGTGTCATTTTTTTTAACTCATTATTCTAAGGTTCGGAACGACCAAGAACTTTAAATGTCATTAATGGTACAAAGTGTTCGTTTTCCATTTGGAATACCAATAATTTTAACTTTCCTATAATCTAAATCAAATAAAAACTGTCTTTTGAGAAGCTACCATGAACTTTAAAGTTCTTGATCGTTCCGAACCTTAAAGTGAGTTAAAAAAAATATCACACGAGTCTACAAAGGGTTAAATATTGCGCAATATTATTGTGTCGACTAGGGGCCGCCTTAGTTGTAATTTTCGTGTGGTGCCATTTTTTGAGCAGAATGCTTGTTCCATAGATTTTAGTTCGCTGGTCTTTCTACAGAACGGGAACGTATTCACGATGAGGTGATGGTGCTGCGACGCCGCAACGCTGCACTGCGGCGCCTCATACGCGGCGCGCTGCCGGAGCTCCCGCGCCCGCAGCCGAAGTACGCGCGCCCCTACCCGCCTGGTTTCACCGCGCCCATTCCAGACGAGAATCCGGAACCATTTGCTAGGCTACCACCTATATAATCAATGATAGTATAATTATACTCTACCCGTTTTGTAATATGATCGTCGTTTTTCTTCTACTACAAATGCACCCCCCAAAACGATGAAAACTGCTTGTCCAATCATTTACATTGCATCGGCCTGCCAATTACATGGAGTGATGCTTGACAAGCACGTAGGTATAACGTGCTTACTGTGGTTTATAATATCAAAGGTAGGCAACGCCCCCAAATGGTGGTGGTGATGGTAATGCAATGTAAATGATTGACAAGTTTCGTTTGTGCACTTTTGTCAAACATATTTATTAGGAATAATAGGTACCTAGTACTACCTACCTACTTAATTGGTGGGTGACATAGGAATTTGTTCCCAATGTTTTATTTATTTATTTCAATTTCAATTGCCCACTGCACTTATAGTTTCACACCAAAGCGTGCAGAATGCCAATTAGGACTTAGGTACATTTTATACACACAACAGACGAATAACACAATGAACAAATAGATGAACAGACACATAGAATACATCAACATCTGCTGAGCGATCAGAGCCAGAGCATTGAGTGAGAGCCCCAAAGCTTGGACAGTGGGTGCATATTTTGCCGTCTGCGTGCGGACCGAAGGGCCGTGAATAACCGTCGCGTGTGCAGCCGCGTCAACTTTTGAGGAACGAATAAAGAACATTTCGACAGGGTTTCAGGATTATCTATCCTGTTATTAAGGTGGTACCCTGAGCGAAAGTGGCGCCGCGGTGTATTTTATTTAATATTATAATTCTAATACACTATTTTAATAATGTTTATCGTGGAGATTTCAGGGCCTACAGTCTAGTATTTTTAGACGGTATCGTTACAACGTGCCGGACTACAGCTGCGCCACAAAAAAAAAGTTGGAAATCTGACATTTTGAATATGCCATGATGAAGTCTATAGTTTGTCGGAGTTTGTCGCCAAAAACCAGAGTTTGTCGGTCTTCCGTTTAGGAGATACATGTGGCTCAGCTGTAGAGACGTCTCTACAGCTGCGCCACACAGATCTCGAAAACGGAAGGTCGTAGCGAAAATCTGATTACTTGTATGTATAGCCGTTAGTTTGTCGGAGTTTGTCGCACAAAAACCAGAGTTTGTCGGTCTTGCGTTTAGGAGATACGTGTGGCGCAGCTGTAGAGACGTCTCTACAGCTGAGCCACACAGATCTCGAAAACGGAAGGTCGTAACAGAAATCTGATTACTTGTGTGTGTAGCCGGTAGTTTGTCGGAGTTTGTCACCAAGAACCAGAGTTTGTCGGTCTTGCGTTTAGGAGATATGTGAGGATACGCTGTGGAGACCTTTCTACCTGGATCTTGAGAACGGAAGGTCGTAGCGATAATCCGATTAGTCATATCTATAGTCGGTAGTTCGACCGAGTTTGTCGCCAAATATCAGAGTTTGTCGGTCTTGCGTTTAGGAGATATGTGAGATTTTCGCTACGACCTTCCGTTCTCGAGATCCAGGTAGAAATATCTCTATAGCATATCCCCACATATCTTCTAAACGTAAGATTGACAAACTCTGATTTTTGGTGACAAACTCCGACAAACTAATGGCTACACACTCGAGTTATCAGATTTTTGCTACGACCTTCCGTTCTCAAGATCCAGGTAGAAAGGTCTCCACAGCGTATCCTCACATATCTCCTAAACGCAAGACCGACAAACTCTGGTTCTTGGTGACAAACTCCGACAAACTACCGGCTACACACACGAGTAATCAGATTTCTGTTACGACCTTCCGTTTTCGAGATCTGTGTGGCTCAGCTGTAGAGACGTCTCCTACAGCTGCGCCACACGTATCTCCTAAACGCAAGACCGACAAACTCTGGTTTTTGTGCGACAAACTCCGACAAACTAACGGCTATACATACAAGTAATCAGATTTTCACTACGACCTTCCGTTTTCGAGATCTGTGTGGCGCAGCTGTAGAGACGTCTCTACAGCTGAGCCACATGTATCTCCTAAACGGAAGACCGACAAACTCTGGTTTTTGGCGACAAACTCCGACAAACTATAGACTTCATCATGGCATAGTCAAAAAGTCAGATTTCCAACTTTTTTTTTGTGGCGCAGCTGTAGTCCGGCACGTATCGTTACATTCCCTAGTAGTCACTGCTAGAAGTAGATAGAAAAACTGCTAAAAGTGGCCGTTTTTAACACATTTGCTATCTACTTCTACGATTGTGCGCTTTTATAATTCTCGACGGCCCGGCACGGCACGGCCCGGCACGGCACGGCTCGGCACGGCAGCGGCGACGCCGAAAGACGCTTTTATAATTTATGCCGTTGCCGGCCGTTGGATGTTCAACACAGAACACTCATAGCGAAGAAGTTACTATTTGTACATTGTACAGTAGTGTCGTGGTACCTACTTTGTACTTTAGAATAATATAAAGAATAAAAGTTGACCTTCTCACTCTAGATATTTGTTATCTTTATAATTATTTCATAAACGTGTAACAGAAAGGAGGTATCAAATCGAAAGGAAGTCAATGTACTCGTGAATCTGAACACTTCCAACAGAAAAAGATTTCAAATCGAAAATACAATTTTGGACTCTCCATAGAAAATTTGAATTTGCCGCCAACATTTTATATAGGGAGAGACATTCAAAAAAATTTTTTTCTGTTGGAAGTTTCACTAGTACATTGACCTCCTCTCGGGTTGATACCCCCTTTTTGTTACACGTTGTTTAATGATTATATTACAATGTAGGTAGGTAGTAGGTACTTACTTACTTAAATGATAAATAAATCTTTTAAAAATCAAAGAATAATTATATGTAGCTGGTTTTCATTACCTACCTACTTACCAAGCTAGTTATCGCGCGGTGCCATCGCCTGAGCGGATAGGTAGGCATCTACACAACACATTATTTAATTAAGTAGGTAACTACCTACTTAAGTAATATCTAGGTAATTATTTGTTGAGATAGGTAACAATATTTAACTTTGGTAAGTCCCCTATTAACGGTGTTTCCACCGCTGTAAGTACCTAGATATCTTTCCGATCAGTATCGAAATAACTGTTTGTCGGAATATTACCTATTTGTTGATTTTGATGTTGTTTGTTTCCACAATCATACATAGGTACATGGCATACCAACAACAACACATTAACGATATTACGCTAATATACTGGTTGTGCCCTTTATACACGCTGTATATTCTTTGCTCTGGACTCACACTCACACATATGAATCCTTGTAGCTACGCACTACATCGTAAAAGTTCGACGGCAGCGTAGGATTTGGCCGGCACGGCACGGTTTGCCGGTGCCGTTGAGGAAATATAAAAGCGTCTCCATATGATTCCATACATTTCACTTCCCTGTTGTGCCGTTGGACGGCTGCCGGGCGGTGCCGTGCCGGGCCGTTGGGAAATATAAAAGCGCACAATGACTGCGAGGGCATGTAAAAATACTAGGCTATGGGCCCTAAAATCTCCACGATAAACATTATTAAAGTTTTTTTCTATTAATAACTTATTAAATAAAAACCTCTGAGGGCGCCACTTTCGGTCATACAACCGCCTTAAGGAGTAGATAATGTAAAAGAAGAGCACACTTGCGCCTTAGCTCCAAGGTGTTAATACCCACCCAGTGCCTGATTTAGGGTTTTAACAGCCCTAGGCTAATTATGAACAGGCGCCCCCCTGCCTTATATTCCTTCCTGAGCCTACCCTGATTTTTTAACCGACTTAAAAAAAGAGGATGTTATTAATTCGACAGACTGATTTTTTTATGTTAAGCTACCAGCCGCGACTTCGCTTGCGTGGAAAGTTACCTATTTTTCTATCCCTCGGGAACAAGTAGGTAAGTTTTTTTTTGAGATAAAAGGTACCCTATGTATGCCCTTTTCTCTACCTCTGACAATGTGTATGCAAAGTCACGGTCAAAGTAAAAATATATTTGTTTAAATAAATTTAATAATTAACTAGTAGGTAGTACTTAATCGGATAACAATAAATTCCCATTTTGGGTATCAAAAATACTGAATATATCGTTCTGAAATACTAAGTGGGCGACGGACTGAGGGCGACTACAAATGTTGAAAATGGGTGACCTTAAAATACAAACTGAGTAACTAGTTATTCAGAACGGGCGACCAAATTACTATTTGGGCAACAACCTTAGGGCACACAAAACGTTTAAAATTTTGCATGTATTATTTTTATTAATAAAGGTGCTTATTATCTTAATCGAGATAACAAAATACCATGTTGAGCAGCTTTTAAATCAGTTATAGGTATGTATAGTTGTTACCTACTTGGCTTAACAGTTGCCCACTCAGTATTTTTGTCACTCATTTAGAATTTTCACTACTAACTTAAATTATTTGTCTCCCACATTTAGTCGTCCGTTTTACGTATTTTTGTAATCCACAGTTAGTCACGCGTTTAGTTATTTTATCACCCAAAAAATAAACCGCTGCCAGGTTTAGTATTTAAATATCCCATTAACAGTCGCTTTTAATTATTTCCAGTCACTCAATTAATTAATTCCCATAATTAATTAAGTGCTTTTGACTGGTCTATATTTTCCTACCACCCGTTCCAGACTTTTTTAACTAACAAGAAGAACAGGTGCAAGAACAGAAATAAGTGTTAATATTTACAAACTGTATAAGTGTTATCGTTACCAAATATAGGTAACAGGATTATACTTTATGGAACTATATAGTGAGTATCGCTATTAGCAAATTAATCATTTGTGTTTCCTTACATAAACTAAATTTTCATATATACTATTACTAATGTATTGACCTGCCAAAATTAAAAGGCTTAAGTACTTTTAAACTTTAAACAATGATCTCAAGGAATCTCTCCACTTTTTTTTTGAAGCACAAAAATATTTTCATTATTTCTTGGTTGGCTCCACTTGGTTTTTTCACAATCGAAGTACTTTCATTAACACTCATTTTACATTTTCAATAAAACGAACAAAACTATGTAAGTAATACTTAAAAAAAAACAACGTGTCTATCAATCACAAATATCACAATCAATACCTACGTGAGTTGTGAGCACGCCTGTCACTATCACCAAATACGTAATGAATGACAAAAATTTAACTCTACTACTCGGGCCCGGTCAAAGCGAAATTTGGTTAAAGTTTTTATTTACGTTTTACCTACCTACCTATTCATTGTGTAAACAAAGAATGACCATTCTGTTTTTTTCATGTTTCGACTTTTTAGTGCCGCACGTGCAGTCTTTTTTGTTTTAGAGGTTTGCGAGCTGGGTGTGCGTTTGTGCCTCTGCCTGGTCGCACCATGGGGCACATCTGTGTGTCAGGTCGGGGTTGAATGGGTGAAAGTCCATCTGAATTGTTCCAAACCCAAGCAAGATTTTACGCGTGCATTTTAAAATTTCAAAATTTTATTTTTTAAATAAGTGGTGCTTGCAAGGATTGCTTGAAGCTAAGCGCCCCCCTGGTCCTTGCGCCCTAGGCTTAAGCCTTATAAGCCTGTGGGTAAATCAGACCCTGTACCCACCACACCATACCAGCGACGAAAAGGCACGGATATAAATATGGGTAGTAACCAAACAATTTTTTGTACCAACATAAACCGTGCAAATTTTTTTTTTACCTTTTCCGCCATGAGTTTATATTTGACTTCATGGCATGGGGATCCCAGATTAATGAATGACCTAGACCTATGCGTAGATAGTAGAGAATTAGGATGGTGGCTCTGTCGTGGAACCGAGCAGTTTTATTGTATTTGTATTAGGCCCTCCGCTGCCTTGAACAGGATCCCGGCGCGGGGGTCCGCTCCGGGTGCTGTTTCCTGTATACCTATTCATAGAGCAGCGCTGCGTGTAGCGGATTGCCTTCGCGGGTGGCGACTGGCGAGCACGCTTGCGGCTTGCGGGTCCCGCGCGACGGTACTCGACCTTAATGTATAGAACAGCTGATTTGTATCGTGCTGCGGGAACTAAAGAATTAAAATTTCAGGCTGTATAAGCCAAATACTCCAAGAAACTTTAGAATACGATACACGGTAAGACGGTAAAAGCAAGACAGTAAAAATGTCGTATGGTCATGATTCCTTTGCTTTCCTTGTGATGGGCATGAATTTAGTAGGTACATCCCTGGGAGAATTCACAAAACAACGTCAAGTGTAACTGTCAGTCAACTGAATGAAAGCAGGGTTGCGTTCAGAGGCTTAGAGTGTGGTTGTTTGGTTGTTTTTTAACTCAAAGGTTAGGAACGACCAAGAACTTTAAATGTCAATGTCAATAGAAAGTCTAAATTTTCCATGTGGAATACGAATAATTTAAACTTTCCTTTATTCAAAATCAAATAAAAACTGTTTTTTTGCGAAACTACCATGATTTATATGAAAATTAGACATAAAAACATCAAAATACAAAGTAATGTCAAATGACATTGACATTTGTTCTATAGACAAACGTCAGAGCGTTTTACAACCATCAATTTTGATGGTTGTTTGGTTGCAACGCTCTGACGTTTGGAACGGGAAAGTTGTAACATCCGAACGTCACGTGTTTGGAACGGCGTTTCCGGGAACGGCGAACGGAGCTTCCGGTTGCACTCGGAGCGTACGTTCGGAACGCAACTCTGTGAGTTTTTGATTTTGGCGCCATTTTGTCGAGTTCGGTTTTCGGTGACTATTTTAACTATGAACAATATGTGGGATAGTTGAAATAGGCGCGATCTTGGTTGTGTGAAGCTGAGACTTTTGTTGTAATGGTGGCTACCTCAGCTGATCTTACCGAATAAACTGTCTTATATACTTGGTGCCAAAATGCTCCTAGCAGTATTGGATTGCGATGCACGCGGGTGAATATTTGAGACACCCAAATTGATGTCTCGTCAAAATACTCCTAAACGATAAGAAATTTTAGAACCAGATATACAGGGTCACTGGAAATATGACGTATTCCTGTTAAGGGGTTATAGATGAGGTCAAAACAAATATTTTTTGTCATATAACTTTTTCTCAAAAAATAATAGTTTTTGAATTAATTGAAATTAAGTATTTTTTTACCAAAAGTACGTTTTCAGACACAAAAATTTAAAATAAAAGATAACTACTCATTCGATTCCGGATTTTTTATTATTTTGGGATAGAAAAGAATCTGAGTGTTGATAATTAATAAAATAAAAATCATAAAATACAGGTGTTTATAAAAAAATCAATTCTAAATGCATTTTTTATTTTTATTTTTTCAGATTTTTTAGTAATAGCTTCAAATATCTTTAAAAAAATCCTAGTAACTAAGCGTGCATAATATTTTAAAAACATCACCATCTATTCAGCTTTCAGTTGAGGTATAAAACTTATGAGAAATTAAGACTTAACTAAATAGCAGTCCCATTTCATGTAGCAAAAATTTCCTACTTCAAGCGCTTCGGAGGTGGCCGTATTATCCTACTTATTCCATAAATGTGAAAGTTTTCTTGTTTGGATGATTGTTAATCAATCACGCAAAACGGCTGAACGGATTTGGATGAAATTTGATGAAATGATGGCGCACAGATAGTTTATAAGCCGGATTAAAACATAGGAGGATACTATTATCTTGATTAAATAAAATTTACATTTGAGAAAATCCCTAAGGAATTTTCTCAAATGTAAATTCGAATAAAGTCGCGGGCGGAAGCTAATTTGCCATAAATGATCGTGCATTTACTACAATTACGTCATCACTGTCAAAAATCGTCATTATTGGCAACACAATTTTCAAAAATACACAATTATTTCGAGTGCTTTTAACATTAAAAGGCATATCTTTGCCCTAAATATATTTTTAACATAAAATAGTAAACCTGGCACGAGTTTTAGATAATATTACATTATTGCAAAGGCAGCGAAATAGGCAATTGCCATTTCGGCCGAGGCATGTGCTTTTCTTAAAAAAATGCAAGGAAATAAAAAAGGACCTTTACATAATAAATTTAAATATTAAAAGTTACATTGCTCATGTTAGGTTTTAATATAATACCTACACTTCAGCTTAGAATAAATCGCCCATAATGTAGACGGCTTTTTAGTTTTAGCACAGATTACTTAATACTATAGTACAGATACCTCAAGGAATGGCCATCGTAAGGCGACTATAAAGGCGATTAAAAAGGTTTTTCTTGTAAAATTCTAGATGGCGCCGCTATCGTCGCAGCATGCTTAGCACAGATAGCAACAAACATTCACGAATTTTCAAAGAAAGTACAAATTATTGCCGATAGGTGTCACTCAATTTTTATTGAAATTTGTTTAAAAAACCCTTTATTTTACTGTTTCATTGCAATTTTGCATTAGGTGATTTTTAAGAAGCAATTTAAAAGTTTCATGATTTTTTTTATCTGTATTTGAATATTACAAAAACAAATCGAAGCAGGTACCGCCAACTAGTGAGGTAAATTTAAACTAATTACACAATAGTTTATATTCACCTTACTAGATGGCGGTACCTGCTAACTAAGCCACATCTGATGTACTAAATGGGACCCCATGGTTTTAGTAATTTCATTGAAATACGCCAAAAACACTGTTTCGGAGAACAATTTTGTATTTTTCTCGTTTTTCCAGAACATGAAATTTTCATATATTTTTCTTTTGATTTCGCTGGAAGCAGGTTTTCCATCGCTAATTTAGCTTCCGATCTTAAATCTGGTAGAGTGCAGTCAATGTTCATTTCATTTTCACTTTCAGAATCACCGGACCTCATTTTAATTATTTTTTATTAACAAAATAACAACGAACTCCGCTTTACGGCTTTACCGCCAATTTTTTATTTTATTTTACAGTTTGTGCCATGGAAATAGTACTATAACCCGGATTGAGCGCTTCGCCCCAAAACGAGCCGACAGAGAGGTCAAGTAGATGTATGTGTCCTTTTCTTCATTAGGGTGACCAAACCGTATGGTTGGCCGGAGACATACATAATACTTTAAATTGTTTAATATAAACTTAAATACCTAGGTAGTTCGTTATTTATAATTAACACTTTTTACCGCGTTTTTATTAGGTTGCTTGCTCTTTTGTTTGTTTGAGCACATTTTGCAAACGATTTTATACTAAATTCCCGATGAGCTAGAGACTTGAAACTTTGAACACAGGTCAGAAATAGAAAGGAAATGCAATATTACAGTGTCATTGAGGTGATCTGATAATGGAGCCGGAAGAACGCCACAGGAACTCTATGATGAATGAAAGTATACAACCCCATCGTGTTTGGGCTTATTAGAATTGTCTTGACAAGTACTCTCACGGGAGACGAGGTTCAGGGTCGGATGATGAAGTCTGGATTCCATGCCATAGGAACTCAATATTGAAATCATGCAACCCCATCGAGTTTGGGCTCGTTTGAATCATCTTGACGAGTGCTCTGTTGGGTAATAGTATCAAAGAGTCTGATGATGGAGCCGGAAGAAGGCCACAGGAACTCTGCAATAAAACATTTCAACCCCATCGAGTTTAGACTCGTTTGAATGGTCTCGACGAGTACTCTGATAGGCGGTGGTATATTTTTAGTTTAGCTCGTTAACTAAAAAAAAGAAAATTAATATTTATTAAAAAAATATATTTTTTAAGAACAAATTATTTATCACGTTTTTATTAAGTTGCTTTTTTGTTTTTATTTTTTAAATATGGTAAATCAACCAATTAGAATCTAGTTTATTAAATTCAATTTAATTTCAAGTGTAAATAATTACGCAACTTTAAAGTTTATTCCAATTTTTAATAAAAATGCAATGTGCGTGAACTTCGGAAAAACAAATTAATGTTGAAAAAACAAGTAAAAGTAGGAAAACATTGTCTAGTGATCTGTAGTTAAAAAAAGAAGCAAACGATTTTCGACTTTATTGACGTTTGAAATTCGATTGCTTTTTCCCATAATTACACTTGTACATTTACTTTGCTGTTTCATTAAAAACTGTTATTTTGGTAAAGATGTCAATAAGGTCTAAAATACTTGCACCAATTTCTTTACTTGTGAAGTTAATAAAATGGGTGCAAGAGATTTACGACGACACAATGTTTAAAATGTAAAAAAAAACAAAATGGCGGCCAACTATATTGTTAGTGGGCTGATTTTATAAAGCTCGATTTTGTTACTATTTTGATAAAAATATAACAAAGAAATGTTAAAAATATAAAAAAATATGGCAGCCAACCTTTTTTATTTGTCGGCTGATTTGAATGAAACTCGGTTTTTAGTACTAATTTGACAAGAAAATAATAACACAATATGTATTGAAAAAATTAAAAAATCCAAGATGGCAGCCAACTTGTTTGTTTTTGGGCCGATTTCGATAAAACTCGGTGTTTGGTAATATTTTGACAAGAAAATAAAAACGCAATTTTTAAAATACTAAAAATCTAAGATGGTGGCCAACTTTTTTGTTTTTTGGGCCGATTTCGATGAAACTCGGTTTTTGGTACTAATTAGACAAGAAAATAACAACTCAATGTAAACTGATGGAAAAATCCAAAAATATCAAAATGGCTGCTAATTTCTTTTTGGGTTGATTTTGATGTGACTCGGTTGAAAAAACAAATAAATAATTTGGCTGCCATCTTAGAATTTTTTTATGACATTCCGTTGCTGTTTTCTTGTCAAAATAATACCAGAACCCGAGTTTCATCAAAATCAGCCCACAAGCAAAACAGTTGGCCGCCATCTTGGATTTTTTGTATTTATAAAATTGCATTGTTATTTTCTTGTCAAAATAGTACCAAAAACCAAGTTTCATTAAAATCGGCCCAAGAACAAAAAAGTTGGCCACCATCTTGAATTTTGTAAGTTTTCAACATTGCGTTGTTATTTTCTTGTCAAAATCGTACCAAAAACAGAGTTTCATCAAAATCGGCCCAAAAACAAAAAAATTGGCCGCCATCTTGGATTTTTAGTTTTTAAAAATTGCGTTGTTATTTTCTTGTCAAAATAGTCCCAAAAACCAAGTTTCATCGAAATCGGCCCAAAAACAAAAAAGTTGGCCTCCATCTTGGATTTTTTAAATTTTCAACATTGCGTTGTTATTTTCTTGTCAAAATCGTACCAAAAACCAAGTTTCATCGAAATCGGCCCAAAAACAAAAAGTTGACCGCCATCTTGGATTTTTTATATTTTCAACATTGCGTTGTTATTTTCTTGTCAAAATAGTTCCAAAACCCGAGTTTCATCAAAATCGGCCCAAAAACAAAAAAGTTGGCCGCCATCTTGGATTTTTAGTTTTTTAAAAATTGCGTTGTTATTTTCTTGTCAAAATAGTTCCAAAAACCGAGTTTCATCAAAATCGGCCCAAAAACAAAAAAGTTGACCGCCATCTTGGATTTCTAAATTTTCAACATTGCGTTGTTATTTTCTTGTCAAAATCGTACCAAAAACCGAGTTTCATCAAAATCGGCCCAAAAACAAAAAAGTTGACCGCCATCTTGGATTTTTAAATTTTCAACATTGCGTTGTTATTTTCTTGTCAAAATCGTACCGAAAACCGAGTTTCATCAAAATCGGCCCAAAAACAAAAAAGTTGGCCGCCATCTCGGATTTTTGGTTTTTTAAAAATTGCGTTGTTATCTTCTTGTCAAAATAGTTCCAAAAACTGAGTTTCATCGAAATCGGCCCAAAAACAAAAAAGTTGGCTGCCATCTTGGATTTTTTTATATTTTTAACATTGTGTTGTTATTTTTTGTCAAAATCGTACCAAAAACCAAGTTTCATCGAAATCGGCCCAAAAACAAAAAGGTGGCCGCAATCTTGGATTTTTGTTTTTTAAAAATTGCATTGATATTTTCTTGTCAAAATAGTTCCAAAAACCAAGTTTCATCGAAATCGGCCCAAAAACAAAAAAGTTGGCCGCCATCTTGGAGTTTTAGTTTTTTAAAAATTGCATTGTTATTTTCTTGTCAAAATAGTTCCAAAAACCGAGTTTCATCGAAATCGGCCCAAAAACAAAAAAGTTGGCCGCCATCTTGGATTTATTAGATTTTCAACATTGCGTTGTTATTTTCATGTTGAAATAGTACCAAAAACCGATATTCATCGAAATAGGCGCACAAACATGAATTTGATTATTATTATTAATTTTACCGTCTCGCCTGCGACCTCTAGCCATTTCAATAGAACAATTTCGTTTTTTTGGAAATCTGAAATGGTGCAGTATTTATGGTCACACTAGTTTTGTAAAGTAACATTTCCTATAGATTGAAATTCTTAAATTAAAATTCGGCGCCAAGATCAAAATCGGAGTTGCCAAGATTGACACTTCTATTTATTACCACCTCACCGATGATAGCTGATTAGCATTATTTTAGATATCTAATTAAATCAAAAGAGTAAGTTCTGTTTTATATTACAATTATTATGTGTCATTCTAAATTAATATTTAAATGGATATATAGTCGACATCCCATTCCGAATCCTTAATTTTGATACACTACTTGATATGGTAACGTACATATTTTTAGTCCTACTATCGTGGTATTATTGTTTAGTAATGGCAATTGTGCGAACGAGACACCGACCTCCACCAGCACGCGTAGCATGACCAACATCGAGATAAGATTCGACTCACAGAACAATGGCTTGTCTACACCGAAATGTCACTTTTGTCGGGTTGAGATCGAGATAGATACTCATGCTCGCATTTACAACTAGTAGACTCGTATTGTTCTTTGTCGTGGCCTAATGTCAAAAGTCGACAAACACGAGCTTTTCTCTTCAACTGACATTAATTTGACAGTTGAATCAGAGAAACTTGTCTACTACCCTTTGAGTAGTTGTCTAGAAGGTCGAGAGAGAGTTCACAGACTAATAAGAAGATTCGAAATAGTTTTCTACGTATTTTATTTTATATGAATCTAAATTTCGCAATAAAAATAAATCTAAATTGTCCGTGCTTATAGTTTATTCCTTAAAAACTTAAATTAAAATTATTTTCATACGTTGATTTTAATATTTCGTAATTTTCTCGTCATTTTACACAGATTACCTAATTAACAATTTCGTTAGTAGTCTGTGTTATCTTTTCAAAATACTTTCAATAAAAGAAAGTAAACGAATTTATATCCATACAAGCTATATTTAATTAGTTTTTAAGCTTCGTACAGACTGACGCGAGCGAATCGCGCGCGTCGCTCATTTTGACAGATTTTGATCACGTAACTCAAAGCAATTGCCATAGCCATAGCCATTGCCATAGCAATTTCTTTGACAATGGCTATTGCTATGGCTATCGCTTTGAGTTACGTGATCGCACTCGCGAATTTCGCGCGGAATTCGCCTCAGTCTGTACGAAGCTTAAGAGTTTAGCGTTGAGAAATCTATAGAAAGGAACGGTGCTTTATGAGAAATAAAGTAATTATTTTCTATTGGCAATATTATTCTTCTCGAACTCGAGAGAGCTTGTCTACGGAAGAGAACGTATTCTTGAGTGCCTCTTTATCTTAGAACTTATAAAAAAAATGAGAATCATGTTTAAACTAAATTATTTCGGATCATTTTAGATAATTTTGACGTTTATTGGTGTTGAAATAAAAAGATTACCTTTAAAATTCACTTTTTTTATTAAAAGACATTAAAAGGTTTCGAAATTCTGAGAACGAGTCCCACCTGTCTGTCAAACTGTGCTCAGCAATCGAGAAGGTCGAGACGACAAGTCTTCGTAGACAAGAGTCCCGTTTGCTCATGCTACGCGTGCTGGTGTTGTCTCATTCACACAGTAGTGCCTTCAGTCAATGTCGTCGATAGAATTTCAACTCTATGACAAATGCAATAAAGTTGAATTTCTTTTAAACGATAAGTGAAAATTTTTTTAGAGTACTCACTCCCTATTATAAACCTTCTTGGTTTGTGCCGAAAGGTAAACGCATCTGTGGCTAAACAGCCACGAGAACGCAATGTATACGATAGATGAAAGAGTTCTAAATTCAAACAACTCACCGTTTCATACAACATTGCCGGCGCCCTCTTCGTTCCAAATTCAAAGAACGCGCCGTGAAGTGATTTAGTTTTTTCAGTCTACGTAAATATGATACTTCGCGTGTTCTTTATTCAAAAGTAACGACAATATTTCCGCGCATGTTTAAGAAAAATACAATTTTCTATCAAAAATAAATTTTTTTAAAGAATCAGCCACCCGCATTTTAAAATTGATACAATCTACCACTGAACTATTCAACACTTGATACTGGCAAAAATTACTCTCTAAAGAGAAGAGTAGCTTGCCAAACTAAGAAGAAAAATGAAAGCTTTCAATATATAGTGATCTGTGGCTGTCAATCAAGTGTCTGACAGTGTCAGTCCATAGTGTTCTGTGGTGTCAGTCAGTCAAGCAAAGCGAGAGTGCCGAGTTTTCGTTCGACCGACCGATTTTATTAACAAAATCAAGTAAAAAAGTGTAGTAGCAACTAGCAACAAATATTTATTTTACGGCGAAAGTAAGTTTGATATGTTATTTTAATTTAATCTCTTGGTCGGAGAGTCGGGTCCGAATTTACGCTACATACTGATTATGATCTCTCGAGTTACATACAATACAATAAGGTTTATTTCATTAAGATCGCGCAGTAGTCGCGTTTAAAAGATCTATAGGTACCATAGGCAACAGCGTCGCTTAACCACGGTTAAAATTGTACTCCGCGCCGCCGTCACAACCATACGTTTAGTTCGTGCAGGAGCGAATGGCGATACGCGCGCACACGAATTCTATTGCTAACTGGTTAAGCGATGCTGTTCTGTTGCCCATAGTACCTTAAGGTGCAACGCACCTTAAGACCAAATAGTTTGTATGATTACTTGGATGCTACTTGAGTCATGTAAACGAGCAATCAAAGCGCACTTTGATCATACCCTGAACTTGACTCTCCAAGTAAATATTTTATCAAAGTAAACTTGGATCATGCTCTACTTTCATCCAAGCCTGCTTGGACCAAGTAGTTTTGAGGATTACTTGGATGCTACTTGGATCATGTAAACGAGCAATCCAAGTTCACTTTGACGTCACTGTATTCAAAGCGACTGTCCAACTTACTTGGACCAAGCATACTTTGATTATGTCCACAGGTATCCAAGTATACTTTGATTATGTCAACGCGGCTTTACCAAAACAAGTTTGACAATAAAAATAATAATTATTAAAAACAATACTGTGTTTCAGGTATAAACAACCAAAATGATAAAAATATTGTTTCATCTTATTGGAGCTCTTCATTTTGGATATGGGTGTTTTTACGATTTCATGTATGTAACCATACCAAGCACGTCCACCACCGTCACACCATTTGGGGGGAAATTGAAATATTTGACCTTCATAAATGCTGTAAGTTTGTAACTATTATTTATTGTAATATTGTGTTTTAAAAACTATCTTATAGTTAATAGCTCTATTTTTTTACAGATGCTGCAAACAGTGTATTTTACAATAGCTTTATGCAACGATTTATTTGGAAACAATCAACCGACACCTTCTGACAAACCTCTAGTTAGACGTATAAAGGATACTGTGTTTAGTTCCCTTGCATTTCCATTGGCTTTGTTTGTTGGTATAACATTCTGGTGCATATATGCTGTTGACCGTGAATTGATTTTGCCAAAAAGTTTAGATCCTTATTTTCCACTTTGGTTAAATCATGTGATGCATTCCAATATTGTTGTTTTTGCACTGATTGAGCTTTTCACTACATTTAGAATGTACCCAGATAAAAAGAAAGGGTTATCAATACTATGCACATTCATGTTGTGTTATGTAGTTTGGATTCATTTCATTTATTTTAGGACAGGCAGTTGGGTATATCCAATACTTACAATATTAAATTGGCCAGTAAGGATCTTGTTTTACTTGATTAGTCTTGGTTTTACCTGTAGTTTATATACAGTTGGAGAGAACTTAAATCAATCCATCTGGTCTAAAGAAGTTGAAGAAACTGTTCGGTCTGGAAAGAAAAAAGCTAAATAATGTGTTTTAATAAAAATGTTTAGATTTCGCTAGTAGTGTAGTTGCAGTATTCAGTCAATCATACTATACCCATTGAAATAATTTGCAATACTTCTTATACTTACCTGGAATTCAAACATTAGAGTAAAGCATAAGGTTCTACTAAGCTTTAATATTAAGGCCTATGCATTTGCGCGGCGCGACGAGGCGCAGCAAAAATATTTATTTTGTATGGAGCATAATTTGAGCGATGCAGTAGGCAACTGCGCAGTGCCTCTTTCTATTACTTTCATGCATCTAATATTTGTTTTATGGTCTGTGCTTGCATCAAATCTATTTATAAAACCCATAAAATATCAAGTATTACTATTTATTAGATAATTTTTTCTGCTATTTATTTGCTGTGGCTAAAATATCTTAAAGCCAAAAGTGTCACAACTCTCGTTTTAAATAAAAATAAGATAATAATTAAATTAGGAAAAAGGTTGTGATTATAAACCCTGATAGCAATAACATCTTCGTAGTTTCAGTAATATAGCTAAATAATAAATAATAATAATAATAATAAAAAGTATTTATTCGTCACTTCACAAACTTAATACATTGATGGATGTGTACATAGATCAAAGCATTTATAACCCAAATTTGTGAAGGACTGGTGCCCGAAATAGGTTTCGCAGAAACCTGTACCAGATAAACATAATGTCATTAGTTTTAATAAAGTCTTACTTTAATTCTGTAATTTTATGAAGGCTTAGGCTTATTTTAATAAATTATTATTCCAATGATTCCTTAATTTTTATATGTAAATCGGCAAAAAAATTTGCTCTCTCTAAATTGGAATAGTACCTAGCTTGTTTAGATGGAA
Source organism: Agriphila geniculea (assembly GCA_943789525.1). NCBI lineage: Eukaryota > Metazoa > Arthropoda > Insecta > Lepidoptera > Crambidae > Agriphila > Agriphila geniculea. The sequence continues at coordinate 14,137,921 of OX038885.1, forward strand.
TAATATAAATAAACATGTTAATGTCATTAGTTTCAATAAATTATTCTGTAATTTTATGAAGCTTTAGGCTTATTTTTAATAAATTAATATTCCAGTGATTAGTTTATTTATTTCTTAGGTATATCGGCAAAATTTGCTATAGTACTTAGCCTGTTTAGATGGAAACTACCATTTTTGGATTATTATATTGCATTTATAGATATTTATAAAATGTAGGTGTTCATTATGTTATGGTGCATACAACAGAATGTTAAGCAACAATCTAGCATTTTTATTTTAGCTCAAAACACATTTTTTTATTATTTATAATTCAAGTTACTAGGACTAATTTTTGTTAGTGACAAAGTTTTTAACGACTCATAATTTAATTTTTCAATTTATTATAAATCAAATATTGATGTACTTATTTATTTTCATTCTTATATAACGGTAGCCACTAGTCTGCCCGCTCGGGAATCACCGTCGCACCACCCCGGCAGATGTTGCGCAAGATTCGCGTACCATAGGCAACAGAACAGCGTCGCTTAACCACTCCTAAGGTTAAAATCGCTTGCACGCCGCGCCCGTCACTCCATATCCATAAGTTTAGTTTTAGGCAACATTTGTCAACAAAGTGATCTTAACGAGTTTATAAACAAGTTTACCGAAAACACTGTTTCTGAAACTTGGCAGTCCACACTTGTCAGTTGTTGCTAGGATATCACCCGAGGAGGTAGTTATCTTGGGCGACACGCGCGCACACGAATTTTATTGCCAACTAGTTAAGCGACGCTGTTGCGCATAGTACGGCCAGTCCAGCCTGCTTGTGCTTGGAATCAAGCTCGGATGCTGTTTGGCGTTGCCCCTCACCCTGCGCACCAGGAAAGCGCATCGCTTCCGCATAGTCGCTAAAAAGCAGTCTACCCGCGCTTCTGCAAACATCCCTGATGCAATACAGTGGCGGGGCAAATAAATTTCCCTATACTACAGTTAAATATCATCTTAGTCAAATAAAATCTAATTCTTACAAAGTGAGTTGCTACTGTTGTAAGTTGTTTAATGTAAGCACCAGCGCACACAAGCAACTTTTGTCTCCGCAACTATTTTGTCTCTCACATCAAGTCTACGGGTGTGTATGAAGCGCGCACACGTAGCGACGCGACAGTCGGCAACATTTCATACAAACAATCTGAGAGACAAAATAGTTACGAAGACAAAAGTTGCTTGTGGGCGCTCTCCCTAATGAAATTGGTTTCCTTACTTTGCATTTTACTATAAATCACTATGTAGTTATTATTAATTAAAATGTTCATTAGTGTTATTTTGTAAAACTACTATATATCTAGTTTAATTATCGACTTTACAAAAGTAAAGTTGTTTTATTTATTGATTGAAAAAAGTACCAGTTAGTAATTTTTATAATAAAACGAAAGAATGATTTATAATGTTTTTATTTATTGATTTGTCATCAACTACTTCACTTTACGGAATACCGATTGATGAAGCATAGTTTAGAATAATATATAATTAACATATTCATGATACAAAAATAAACAATAATTTGATAGAATAAGCGCTATCGCACACGGGCAACTTAGTCGCCCAGCAACTGTATTGTCTCTCACATTGTTTGTATGAAAAGTTGCCTACGACCGTGTCGCTTCGTGTGTGTGCTTCCATATAAACCCGTGGACTTGATGCGAGAGACAAAACAGTTGCTGGGCGACTAAATTGCCCGTGTGCGATAGCGCTAAATGATACAGTGCGATTCAAATTTAATAGTGGCTCGGAACATCGCAAGACTATGCGCTGAACATCATTTTAGTGGGTGAAAGAGGCGAGATGTTGGTGGGGCACGAATACGCGCACTGTCGCTAACTTCAAAGTTTGAATCGCACTGTACTCATAATTTCGAGTCACTTAAACAAAAAGAAATGTGTAGTAGTACTTAAGTGTTACTTTCTATATCACTATTATTAAGACTAGAATTTATACACGTTCAGAGAAGCCTCGTCAATAATACAGAATTCTTAATAAATAACGCAGAATAATTTAAAAACATAAAAACAATTTCTATTAATTAGGTTAGCTATACCAATTTATAGTTCTCTTGGGTCTTAAATAAAGATATATTGGGCCTTAAATCTCTGGCACTTAAATAAAAACATTTACCTAACTTTTATTTATACTTCCTTCATATTCTCCATTTCTTTTACATATATAACGTTACAAAATATTAAGTACTTACCTGCTTATATTTTTATTATTAGTACAAAAATCATTAACATGTTATTACATTGTTAATTAACTTATCTAATTATCCATAACACGACTTCTACAAATAGTATGTTTAACATAAAGGTATGGTCAGGTCAGTAGTACCTACCTATGCACAGCCTAGCATGACCAATGAAATGCGATGCGATATGATATGATAAAGCGATTAATCGATTTTTAACTGTTAAAAAATGATTGATTTTGCAATCGAGTGTCGATAAATCCGCTAAAGTCGCATTACTCATCTCCCAGCAAAAATGTAAACAAAGAAACGTCACTGTCAAATTGACAAACTGACCCTGAGAGTGACATTTTCAGATATTGAAAACCTTTGGTTACTTTTATAACTTTTTAATTTGTTTATTATATTTTGAGTCATTATAAATATAATGTTATCCAGGCTAATTTTAAAGTATGATGGTAATTAGAAGTTTTATCTTTATAACCTATCATAACCATTTTGATGTTAAAAATTCTTGATACGAACTGATAAGAAAACTAAACTTAGATATTGACTGTTGAAACTATCAAAAATACGTAGGTAACAGGACAGAACAGGGTTGGCAACGCAAAGCTAATTGTAGATGTCGCTGCGTACGCTTGTTCCTCAGACAGTAGACGTTCAGAACAAAATGTATGGGAAAATAGTTATTTATTTTGTGGTATTTTTTTTACCGAAAAAGACCCATTGACCCAAAATGGATATAAAAGACGGAAGAAAGAAAATGGAGATGCCGGTATTGAAAGCCAAATTAAGACGTTTTTATTCTTACAGAACTTATGCATTTTTTCTATATCCAGATTTACTTCACAGAATTTAATCATTTTAAAGCTAAAAAAAACTATATTTTTAATTAAAAGTCCTTTGTTTTCATAGCTCTCCTGTAACAAGCGTATGCAGCGCCATTTTGACAGTTGCCCTCCCCATTATAATTGTTTCAACTAACCTTATTTACAATAAAAGTCAAAGTCGAAATCAAAAAAATCGTCTATATTTTCCTACCACCCGTTCCAGACTTTTTTTTACTGACAAGAAGAACGGGCGCAAGAAACTTATCAGCTTTAACAGGGATAAGTAACGATATTACAAACTTAAATATATCGTTACCAAATATACATTGGCCTATCTAGAGATTTTTCCAGGTGGGGGGGGGGGGGGGGGGGGGCTGGCACCCAGCTCTGAGGTAAAACTAATGGGGGAGGGGGGTGCGTGCTAGAGCCTCGTTGCAGTATAGAAGGGCAATATATCAGGTTTTTAGTCTGGGGTGGCACCACACTGTTATGGGGTGCGCACGCTCCCCAGAAAAAATAATTACAATGAATAACTAGTTATCTATTCACAGTGTTTGGTAATAGCCTTATAAGCCACATGTTTTATGTCGGTTAATAAAAAAATGTCACTACCCTCCTATGTCTCCCCTACGAATTAAATGTTTATGGTTTTTGTTAAACTATTTTGAATAAGAAATAAATGTAAAGATTATTTAGGTATTCTTATTAAAATGTTGGATCTAAGTTAAACTGAACTTATTTTAAGACAATTTTTATAATCTTTTACATACATTCTTAATCGAGAACTGGCAGAATGTCTTAGCATCTTCGCCTGTCGTCGTCGCCGTCGTCCCCCGCCCCCCCCAAACCAAAAGACAAATGTTACTACTACAGCTACTATTATAACTATTTTTTAATAAATTTTATAAAATGAACCAAAGGTTGATGTACACGGTTTGCAGTTGATGTGTGCACAGCATCATGAATATCTTTTCTACTATAAAACTGTTATTATGAAATATTAAATTATATTACTGTTTTTGCCGCAAAACTCATGATTCAGAATATTTATCTAATCTATTTTTATTAGGTTCGTGATGAAAAAACATGTAGGTGTGTTTATTTTTTGACTTAGCAATATACTATTTCCTTTTGAGTTGTTTTGTTCTGGCAACACCTTTGTTTACATTTTTGCTGGGAGATGAGTAATGCGACTTTAGGTATAGCTATCACGCGATATACAAGGTCATTTTGTATTCACCATCAAAATTTTGAGGATGTCTTCAGTCCATGAAACTGAACAACTTTCTCTAAGGAACACAAGGCCAAATATGTTAAAAAAAAACGACTATCCATGCAAATCAGAAATCACGTGATCAATTTAGTATGGGATGACCAAAATTTTGTGGCGAAATTCGAACAATATGTTTGCGTCAGGGTGCCGACTGTACTTACAAGGAAATCATAATTTTGAAAACGTTAGTATATTCTCAAATATCTCATTTATCTCTATACTAAAATTCATCTAAACCGGTCCAGAGGTTTAATTGTGAAAAGGTGACCAAACATGATTTTGACAGGTATCTAAATATAAACAAACACTATATACATTAAACAAACACCAACAGCTATAAAAATTCCAATATCTGTACATAAAAGCAGCAAAAATTTCATTACCGATTTAGAAAGTTAATTATTAACTACACGCCATTAATTTACATTCCTCATCAACTACGGAAAAATCGCGATTTTGTTCCGCAGTTTCGTTTTAGTTTTTAACGCAAAAGAGGGGTGTTTATTATCTATTTAAGATTTGATTCGATACCGAACAGGGCATCATTAAAAACATATAATTATATTATCCTATATTACAGATGGTTATGGCAGCAATATCACTAGCATATTACGATCTACTGACAATATAATGCTAAATCTATTAATATTTTATAATGTTGTGCGTTAAAATATGCATAGATGAAAATGATAAATAAGTCATAGGTAATACAATTTCCGATTCCGCGCACACCAAGCAGTACATTAATCTCAATAAATTTTAATAAATAATTTAAACATTTTTTTAACAGAAATAGAGACGCACATAACTTGAAGGCCACATTTTTGAAATAATGTAACACTGGACATTATAAGTAATAAAAGAACTCAAGCATTATCGGGTTGATCTATTTTTTTACAATATGTTTGATAAAATGTATATAAGCGCCTATTTTAGTGAAAAAAATAGGCACACGAGATTTATCAAGTAAATCAATTTATCAATTGGAAATAGGCAGTCGTTCAAAATTCCTATTTGAATTTTATGGGAATATATTTAAAACAATTATAAATGATTACCCTCCTACAATCACCAAACAGACAAACAGAAAATATAATGGTCTCAAAGAAACAAAATACTTAAACTAGTTATTATGATAAGGTTACATCTTAGACAAAATTACTATAAATTATTATAGTTATTATGACACAGCCCCAAAAATATAAGTGCAACGGTGCGCTCTTTGTGTAGCGAAAGTCAGTCTACTAGGATAAGATAAGACGAAATAAATAATGGGTAATTTTTTTATATGAGAAATAGTTCTTGTTCGTTCTTCCGTTCTTCAACCAGCTTGTTGCATCCCAAATATCAATGGATTTTGATTATCTACTTATCATATAATATTTTCTTTAATTCATCATATCTATCAAAACGTCCGAATTGCTCTACTCTTAACTGAGATTTCTGTTATTATGCCTTTAGATTGAAGTTACTTGTCAACTTAGCAAATTTTAAGCACGTATTATTGAAATTGTGGATTGGATATTGACTACCTTATTCTGCTGAAAGTCATATATTTTATCATAACCTTGTGTTTAAATAGACAAATACTTTTCCTTATGTAAAATCTTAACATCCTGGAAGTATCAACTACGTATGTTCGTATATTGTAATATAGTAAGATACTGACGTATAGTTTTGTGCCAGATAAAGTGGGCGATGGGAATGAAGAGCTACGTTTTGATCTTACGGCTGTTTTTGTAGTGTCCGTTCTTCTTCCACCCGTTGTTGCCCTGCATCGCTTCTCCGTTCATACTCCTCGTGAGGAACGACGTTGTTTGACCTTTAGATTCGAATAGCACATCCGAATCTGTTTCCGTTTCCGACACGTCCTTATTTGCAACTGAAAAAAAACGTATATTTTAAAGTGAATTACAGTACTAGGCACGTATCTTGAAATTATTTCGACGGAGTGGGGATAAGTTCGCGCATGTGCTCTTGTGAGCGACCAATAGCGCGCGCCCCTCTCCCGCCGCCCGCGCCCCTCACCGCTACGCATACCCAAAATACGCGTTTCGCGCAATCCCCACCCGTTTTCAAGTTATATGCCTCGTACTGTACAGTAGTCTGTTCGGAAATAGAACCGTCGCGTCGTGGCTTTGTGCTTGATTACCGTTTTTGTCAAGTTGACGGCACTGTAACGTCACAGTTTTAATACTGCTAACAGTTGTCCGACTCATGTACTTGCGCGGCGCAACGATATTGCGGGGGGTACGCGGGGAAGTGAGCGGCAGAGTCGGCGAGCGCAATCTCCTCGTTTGCGCTCTCTAACTTGAAGGGGTGTATGTTTTAAGAAGCGTAACGAAATTTCAAAACGTCATAATGGTTTACAGGATTTGATCCGTTTTTAATTGTAAATCCACGTCAAGGTTTGATAGGGACCCATTTATTTTTCACTGTACAGTAGTGCGTATATCGTGTAGTGTATGTCTGTGTACTCACAGGGCGTGCCTTGTTGTTGGAAAGCGGCAGCAGGCAGTACTTAAGGGTACACCGAGCCTCTACTAGTGCCGCCAATCAAGAAAAAATAATTACAACGAAATAACTATATTTATCAAAATTCTGAAAAATATACAAAGTAGTATTAGTTATAAACAATTTTTGTATGCATTAATTCATAGTTTAAATGTGTTCGTGTAGTTACAATGTAGATTGGAACGCCTTAAGTGGCCACTTTAGGCGTTAACCCAGATTGTAACTACACAAACATATTTAAACCGGGAAAAAACGCATACAAAAATAGTTTATAACTAATACTGGTTTTTATATTTTTCAGAATTTTGATAAAGATAGTTATTTCTTTGTCATGATTTTGTCTTGATTGGCGGCGCCAGTGAACGCACGATGCACCCTTAAGGCGCATGCGCAGTTTTAGTGACATGACCATGAAGTAGTGCGTGTGTGTGTGTGTGTACTCACAGGGTGTGTCCTCATGGTTGGCGAGTGGCAGCAGGCGGTATTTAGGTCGCGCGCGCAGTTTCCGCGGCGCGCACAATCGCTTGACGGCGCGCGCGCAGCCGTAGCAGAGGCCGCCGAGCGCGCATAATAGCGCTACCCCACCGAGACTCGCGTACACAACCGACCAATCTGGTTAAACAATTCGACTCCTTTTTAGTTTTATAGTTATTTATGCAACTGTAATATAATGAGGGGTATTACAACACGAATGTAGGTTTTCACGAATAGTATCACATGAATGTTTTAATACCTAATTATGCAGTTGCATACAAGAGTTTACCTACACCCATGCTGATATTCCTCTATAAAGGGTTCTGAAACGGTGCGCGGTGGTTCATTAGCAACATTGAAACAACTAATGCATAGTAGAACCAAATAAGTAAGTCATCTTACTCATTATACGCACGAACGCGGTTTGTATGTGAGCGCGCCCGTACGTATGCGTCGTCGCACACACACACTGACAAAATTTAAAGGTGATAAAGGTGCAACAGTCGTGGCTGCGTCGTACGTAATCCCGCCCGCGCTCACGCACGCTTCACGCCGCTGTGCTGCCGCTCGTAATAATTTGAACGTTTACCTACCTACAGTACATACCAATGCTTTCCAAAGATATTATTGCAAAAAAGATTTGTAAGAATGAGGATATATTTTACATTAACTTTAAATAATAAGGCATTTCGTACTTGTCGTAACAGACGAATTTTTTTTTATGTCAATTGTGTAATTTCGTTAAAAAATCACTAACTCCTACAGGAAAAGGTACTTTTAATGCCTATTATTTAAGGTTATGGAAAGTATTCAATTTCAGAATTTAAAGATTAATTTTGAGAAGTGTAGGTAAATAAAAAAGAAAAAAACAGTTAATAGTGAAAAAAATATTTTTAATAATATGAAATAAAACACTTTTTAACGGATACTAGCGCGGTTTTATTGAATGTACTTTGGTATTTAGTTGGCATTTGGTTTGATTTTTGATTTTTATATATTTTTTTTTATTTGAATAAATACATTATTTAGTAAAGCCACGTTTTAATTAATCCTATTTCGACCGTAAGTTTTCAAATAACATAACATGACGTACGCAATGAAAAATTGTAGTCAATTCCTGAAAACAGTTAGGTTAATGTAAACTGTAATTTGACAGATAGATGTGATACATTGCTACTTTTCTTTAATAAGTTTTTATTGGTGTCAAAACGAAAGTGCCAATGTATCACATACATCAGTCAAATGGGGAAGATGTAAATGATAATTTATTCAATTTTTTTAGTCCTAATTAAAACTATAAGCAATTATAAGACTAACTGCAAAAAAATTATGTTGATATCACTATAATTGAATTTTTTATAAGCAAATCAATTTGGGGACGCGCGGAATCTGACTGCGTCGTTCGAGTAATGGCTGTGACGTCACGTCGCCGGTTGTGCGGCGGACAGTGGCGGCGGGCGTATGGTAGCTTAGTAGTGACACTTTGTGAATGATAGGCTCGTAAACTTACTTTTGTTCATTTCGATACTTTTGTTCTGTTATTTCATATTTTTCATACAACTACTATATTTTTCAATAAAATACAGAAAGTTTTATAGAGTTCTTCGGATATATCGCAAGTTGACGTTTTTTTACAGGTAATTTTTGATGTATTTTTCATTTTCTTAAGTGTTCATTAGGTCGTTTTCTCGTTTATTTGTTTGTTTACTGGAAATGATTTTATACAGAGCTAGGTCTTGAAACTTTGAATATAGGTCAAAACTGGAAGGCAATTCAATATTATGGAATCATTGAGCTGATCTGATGACGGAACCAGAAGAAGGTTACAGGAACTCTATAATAAATCCACACAATCCCATCGAGTTTGTGTTCTTTTAATTCGTCTCGACAAGAACTCTGATGAGAATTGGACATTAGGTCTTATGATGGAGCTGGTAGAAGGCTACAGGAACTCTATTCTATTCTATTCTTTATTTTTCGACACTCTGTATTCAAACCATTCAACCCCATCGAGTGTGGGCTAATTTGATTCGTCTTGACGAGTTCTCCGTTGAGAAATATTTCTAGGATCTGATATCATTTGGAATCGTTTGATGTGCCTTGACAAGTACTATGATGGGAGATAGTTTCCAGAGTCTTATGATGAAGCCGGAAGAAGGTCACAGGAACTCTGTATTCAAACCATGCAACCCCATCGAGTTTGGGCTCATTTGATTCGTTTTGACGATTACTCTGTTGGGAAATAGAATCCAGGGTCTGCTGATGGAGCTGAAAGAAGGTCACGTGATAAAACAGCAACTCCATCCAACTTGGTCTCGTTTGATTCGTCTTTATGAATACTATGTTGAGAAATAGTTTCTACGGTCTGGTGATTTAGTCGGAAGAAATTCACAGGAACTTTGTATCAAAACCATGAAACTCTATCGACTTTGGGCTCGTTTGATTAATTTTGATGAGTATTCTGTTGGGAAAAAGTGTTCAGGGTCTGATAATGGAGCCGGAAGAAGGCCACAATAATTCTGTAATAAAACCATGCAACCCCATGGTCTAGTTTGAAATCGTTTGATTCGCCTTGACAAGTACTATGGTTGGAGATGGTTTCCAGGGTCTGATGATGGAGTCGGAAGAAGGTCACAGGAACTCTGTAACAAAACCATACAACCCCATGGTCTAGTTTGGAATCGTTTGATTTGCCTTGACAAGTACTATGTATGGTAGGAGATGGTTTCCAGGGTCTGATGATGGAGCCGGAAGGTCACGGAAACTCTATAATAAAACCATCAACTTCATCGAGTTTGGTTTCGTTTGATTTGTCTTGACTAGGACCCTATTTCTAGATGGTTCCGAGGGTCTCCACCTTGTGACTCCATCGTCAGACCTTGGATATCACCTAAGATTATGTCAAGATGAATAAAACGAGTCCAAACTCGAATGGTTTGCGTCGCATTATTAAAGAGATCCGATGACCGCCTTCAGTCTCCATCACCAGAACTTAGATATCATCTAGAACCAGAGTCCTTGTCAAGATGAATCAAACGAGCCTAAATTCGACGGTGTTTCTCCCATTCCATCATAAACCTTGGATATCATCTAGAACCAGACTCCTTGTCAAAACAAATTATACGAGCCCAAATTCACTGGTTTGTGTCGTTTTATTATAGAGATCTCACAGCTATGGATATCTTTTAGGACCAGAGTTCTTATCAAGCCAGAACCAAACGAGCCTAAATTCGACGGTGTTTCGTCGTTTCATTACTGAGTTCCCATAGCCACTTTCTGGCTCTATCATCAGAACTTGAATATCATCTAGTACTAGAACCTTGTCAAGACGAATCATACGAGCATACTCGATGGGGTTTCATCATTTTATTTCAGAGTTTCTATGGCCATTTTATGGCTCCATCATCACACCTTGGATATCATCTAGCTGGAACCGGAATCCTTGTAAAGACGAATCAAACGAGAATTAACTCGATGGTGTTTCGTCGTTTTATTACAGAGTTCCCATGGCCACCTTCTGGCTCCACCATCTTCTTTGATTGTCATGAAAAATACACTGTTTAAAACAAGTTTTATATGTGTACTAGCGACCCGCCCTCGCTTAGATTCGGTTCTTTTTTTTGCACACACAAAAAGAAAACAAATATCGTACAGTCGTTTACTCCAAAAGACGCGCTTGAATTTATTTTCGCTCGCGTTATTTTTTGCGACAACACCTAAGATATTCATTTAAATGGTATGGTGTACAAGGTTAAAATAATGTGCTTGAAATGCTTCAGGCAACAGATGTATTTAAATTGATAAGGATTAATACTATATCCTTCTAAATAACTTCCCAAGTTACCGCATTATATGTGACCAATTTTTTAGAAGATATAATGGGTATAGTGAGCTATTCTTAAAAGATATATATATGCCATCGCGGACTTTTTTGTAGATCCATAAAAGAGAAACAATTCCATCACACATTATTTTGTAATAGCTCAAAAGGTTTATGTAGCCTTTTCGATGCAAGCTCCCAGTCGGCTTAATTTTTGCCAACATCTATAACAATTATCGTCATATTTCTACCAATTTAGGTAAAACCTCAACTTATTGTACACCTAAACCTTCCTTAAAAATCATTCTATCATTCGGTGAAAACCGCATGAAAATCCGTTCAGAGGTTTTTGAGTTTATCGTGAACAGAAAAACAGATGCGGCGGGGGGCCTTTGTTTTATAACATCTCGGCGGACGTAACCGGCGATGTGACGTCACGCATTGAGCGGTCAAGTCCGCGCTGATTTTAAAAACACTCAACTTTGAAAATTAATAAAAAATTCAGTTTTTGAGATATCTAAAAAATTCTTTCACCATTATTTTTTAGATTTTACGTTTGATTTTTCTATGTTATAAAATAATTACGCTCATCTTCCCCATTACAATTAACATTAACTTCATTATTTTAGTCGATAGACGCGCTGGTCTACCTACAAAAAAATATTTAAAAAAAACTTTGTATTATAGATCCGTGATGCTAACCCTACAAGGAAAAAATATTTTGTATAGAGATTGACTATGCATTTTTTGACGACCGAATAAACTAGCGATGTGGCAGCCCTTCGTGTTTAAGCTGTATCGCTCGCTCGAGGCTCGAGTTGGCCTACTTATTTGGTTCTACTATGACTAATGTCATGGTAGCCGTGCTGTCCGAGCGAGGGCTTGTCACGCTCCTCCTCCTCCTCGTCATTATATCAGCCGAACGAGTGTTATAATGTTGTACTGAATATTTATAACGTAACTCGTCGGGCGGGCGCGGGGAGGAACGCGACATGCTCTCTCTCGGATATTGTGGTTACCTTGACACTGGTTGTTATAATGTTGGCAGTAAGCGAACTGTTTCAGAACCTTTTATAGAGGATTTAAAGCATCAATATAGAGTGTAGATAAAAGTGCAAAAACTTGGTAATTACAAGCCGTACCACTAGTTAAAAAGGTTAATAATCTCCAATTAGACACCAAATATCGAATATAGTATTCTCAACTCTTTAATTTGCCAGTGATGACTTACGGCAGTGAAACGTGGTCACTAACTATGGATCTCATAAGGAGGCTTAAGGTCACCCAGCGTGCAAAGGAGAGAGCCATGCTCGGTGACCTCGGCGTTTCCCTGCGTGACCGAATCAGAAATGAGGAGATCCGCAGGCGAACTAAAGTAACCGACATCGCTCGAAGGATTGCTCAGCTGAAGTGGCAGTGGGCTGGACACAGCGAGAAGAACCAATGGCCGTTGGGGCGGATAGGTTCTTGAATGGCAACCGCGCACCGGACGACGCTCCGTGGGTAGGCCCCCGACAAGATGGACCGACGATCTGGTGAAGGTCGCGGGAAGCCACTGGATGCGGGACGTGCCGGACTACAGCTGCGCCACAAAAAAAAAAGTTGTAAATCTGACTTTTTGACTATGCCATGATGAAGTCTATAGTTTGTCGGAGTTTGTCGCCAAAAACCAGAGTTTGTCGGTCTTCCGTTTAGGAGATACATGTGGCTCAGCTGTAGAGACGTCTCTACAGCTGCGCCACACAGATCTCAAAAACGGAAGGTCGTAGCGAAAATCTGATTACTTGTATGTATAGCCGTTAGTTTGTCGGAGTTTGTCGCACAAAAACCAGAGTTTGTCGGTCTTGCGTTTAGGAGATACGTGTGGCGCAGCTGTAGAGACGTCTCTACAGCTGAGCCACACAGATCTCGAAAACGGAAGGTCGTAACAGAAATCTGATTACTCGTATGTGTAGCCGGTAGTTTGTCGGAGTTTGTCACCAAGAACCAGAGTTTGTCGGTCTTGCGTTTAGGAGATATGTGAGGATACGCTGTGAAGACCTTTCTACCTGGATCTTGAGAACGGAAGGTCGTAGCAAAAATCTGATAACTCGAGTGTGTAGCCATTAGTTTGTCGGAGTTTGTCACCAAAAATCAGAGTTTGTCAATCTTACGTTTAGAAGATATGTGGGGATATGCTATAGAGATATTTCTACCTAAATCTCGAGAACGGAAGGTCGTAGCGAAAATCTCACATATCTCCTAAACGCAAGACCGACAAACTCTGATATTTGGCGACAAACTCGGTCGAACTACCGACTATAGATATGACTAATCAGATTATAGCTACGACCTTCCGTTCTCAAGATCCAGGTAGAAAGGTCTCCACAGCACATCCTCACATATCTCCTAAACTCAAGACCGACAAACTCTGGTTCTTGGTGACAAACTCCGACAAACTACCGGCTACACACACGAGTAATCAGATTTCTGTTACGACCTTCCGTTTTAGAGATCTGTGTGGCTCAGCTGTAGAGACATCTCTACAGCTGCGCCACACGTATCTCCTAAACGCAAGACCGACAAACTCTGGTTTTTGTGCGACAAACTCCGACAAACTAACGGCTATACATACAAGTAATCAGATTTTCGCTACGACCTTCCGTTTTCGAGATCTGTGTGGCGCAGCTGTAGAGACGTCTCTACAGCTGAGCCACATATATCTCCTAAACGGAAGACCGACAAACTCTGGTTTTTGGCGACAAACTCCGACAAACTATAGACTTCATCATGGCATAGTCAAAATGTCAGATTTCCACCTTTTTTTTTGTGGCGCAGCTGTAGTCCGTCACGTGGATGCGGGCAGCGCAGGACTGATCGTCGTGGAGATCCTTGGGGGAGGCCTACACCCAGCTGTGGGTGTCGTGCCGCTGATATGATGATGAACTCTTAAATTTAAAAGGCATAAACTCACCACAGTCGGGCATCGCGTCGGGGTCGAGCTGTGTGAACAAGCTCTGCATCCAGAAGGCGTCGCAGCGGCACGTGCGCGTGGCGCGGTCGCACGCGCCGCGCCCCGAGCACGCGCTCAGGCACGCCACCGACCGCACGCGCGCGCTCTCCTCCACCGTGGCGGCGGTGCGCGCAAGGGGTAGCGCGAGCGTGCCCTCTAGCGGCTTACCCTGACAAATAACATTACAATTTGGGAATTAATTAATTGGGTGACTGGAAATAATTAAAGGCGACTATTAATGGGATACTTAAATACTAAATACGGCAGCAAGCGACAAAATAACTAAACGGGCGACAAACTGTGGATATCAAAAAATACGTAAAATGGCAACTACATGTAGGAGATAAATAATTTAAGTTAGCAGTGAAAATTCTAAATAAGTTACAAATATTGAGTGGGCAACTATGATACCAAGTAGGTAACTATATAACCGATTTAAGCTGCCAGACATGATATTGTTAGATAGTGAATAGTACCTACTCACCTTTTTTTAAATAAAATATATGCCAAATTTCAAATGTTTTGTGTGCCTTAAGGTTGTCGCCCAAATAGTAATTTGGTCGCCAGTTCTGAATAACTAGTTACTCAATTTGTATTTTAAAGTCACCCATTTTCAACATTTGTAGTCGCCCTCAGTCCATCGCTCACTTAGTATTTCAGTACGCTACATTTAGTATTTTTGTTACCCAAATGGGAATTTGATGTTACGCGATTAAATACTACCCTTAAAATTTTATAGGCTATACAGAGTTATTTGTAAAACACCAACAACCCCGCAGGGGTAGATTACTAATATCATAAACAATGACGACGTCAGTGCTACGAGTTTTCCGAAAAAAGTAAAACAAAAATATCGACTTTTCATACAAAACTCAATCAAGTTCAGACATTTGTATGATTGTAAAGCCCGAACTATTTTTAACCGACTTAAAAAAAAGGAGGAGGTTATCAAGTCGACGGTATTTTTTTATGTATTAGGTGAGTATTATTAACATAACGTCGTCCGTTCTTAGCCGATTTATACAATTCTTTTTTATCTCAAAGAACATAGTTCGTGTGTGGTGCCGACTGGTGGCATATATTTTTATAGAGATCTGGCCAGGCGCGGTCGCAGCCTGAAATTTTGGGGGGGGTCACTAATAATAATAATTGCTTTTTTGTAAATTTTTAGATGCTTTTTCTATGTGACATGTACGATTTTGGGGGGGGGGTCATGTCCCCTGTGACCCCCCCCTCGGACCGCGCCTGGATCTGGCTAGTCGTTTTTTCATAATACTGAAAAATATCAATTATTTAGCTTGCCATCGCACGAGTTTTTACGGATTTTCGGACATAACATCTTTGTTTATGAACCGATTTAGATGTTTTTTTTTGTTTGAGAGGGTATACTTTAAGAGTGGTCGTATTTTAATTTCATCGTTATTGGACTTTGAACTTCAAAGATACACAAGGGAACTCCTCAAAGTCAAATAGTATATTTAAAGTGATTTAGATTTTGGTAGGTTTATGACAATCCAAAAAAACCAAACCATGATCTGCGATGCAACGTTCTGGACCAGACTTGGACTACGAAGACACAACAGAACTCCTCAAAAACAAACAGTGTAAATTTAGAAATTGAGTTCTGGGCATTTTACCATTGAAAATATTATAATATAAAGTTAAATAAAAAAAAATAAAAAAAATCGGGTTGCACTCCGGGAGTGCCGGCAGAAGTGAAAACTTGAATATTAACGCTGTGCATTTTTGATATTTTGGAATGGTTAGGGAATAATTTTGCACGAATTGCCGTCTTACGAATTTATTCTGCATTTGAATTTACGAATACAGAACAGTATTGTACGAAAGTCTTATCTATAGCTTTACAGAAAATCTAGTTTTGACATTGAATTAAAAAATTTGTGCGTTGCTATGGTGACACAAGTGTTTACGTCTTGACATGACGCGTCGCCATTTTCACCGCGCCCCGTAGAAAGAGAGGGGGATACTTCCGCCGCCGGCTGTCTACTCTCCATCCGTTACATCCGTCTTACGAATTTTCGATCAGGGTCACGTGATTCTGACTGACTGACGCGAGTTTAGCATTTTTCCCCATTACAAAAAAGCGTACAACGCCGCTAAAGAAGTTTTCACTTCAAAAATATTAAAAACACGACTGCTCTGCCAAAAAAGAATTAAAAAGTTAAATAACAAGTGTCATTGCAGTCGGCGGACCATTTTGTAGAACAATTTTTAATCAAAGAGGTCCCCCGACTGCAATGACACTTGTTATTTTTATTTCACACATTTTAGTGACAAACTATAAAGTTTTGGAATGTGCTTATTATGGCCTTTCATTTGATGCCCATATTGTAATAATTGAAGAAAAAAAATTTTTTTCACATTTGAAAGTGGCGTCGTACAGTCGCCATATTGACTTTTTTCAAAAAAATATAGCCAGTGTCACTTGGAATGATGTAAGAATTCTAACGATACCCCATACGTTCAAATCCGTTGTGGCATTTAGAAGTTATGGTAGAATAAAGATACTCACATACCCACAAACATACATGAACCCTGAACACATATACACTCCTTTTTGGGCTGTCATGTAAAAATATTTACACGCTTACATACCTACCACTAAAAAGTTGAAAAAAAAGTTTATTTAAAAAAAAAGGAAAACCTCCTTAAAAAAACCTGAAAACAAAAAAAGCTTCAAAATTAAATACCTCTAAAAAGCAAGTTACACATATCAACATTAATAAAACACGTCTAATGAAGTCGGGTGGGGCTTTTAGAAATAAAAATGAAGTTGTCCTCCAGCCCCACCCGACTTCAATAGACGTATTTTATTAATGAATATTATTTCTTGGTTTTAAGAGGTATTTAATTTTGAATATATTGTTTTAAATTTCCATGGTTATTAACGTTATTAGAATAAACTATTTCGGGATTTACACCATGTATCGGAGTCTCAAAAATAAACAGGTACATGGTGTAAATCCCGAAATAGTCAAATTTAATTTTGAAGCTGTTTTTGTTTTCAGGTTTTTTGAAAGAGGTTTTTTGTTTCTTTTTTCGCAAAAGTCGTAGAACAAATATTGTCGTTTACGATGTTAGTTATCCACTCCTGCGAAGTTGTTGGTGTTTTACAAATAACCCTGTATACAGACATTATTACAGGCAGCAGTAGTTTTCGAGTTTATCGCGAACAAACAGACAGACAGACGCGGCGAAGGACTTAGATTTATAATATGTAGTGATAAATAAACACTCACCTCTTTTGAGAGGAATAGGATTAGCTGCGTATTACCAGTGTCGACCTGCCCCCTGACTCCTGTGATATTGACCTTCACGTCATCTTTTAACAGTAGCGTCATCTTCTGTACCAAAGTATCCAACTGGCCTTGCGTGAAAGTCGACACTGGGATGTTCAGGGTCATTTCGAGGAGGTTCATCTCTAGTTGGTCAGGTTTGACCTGCACGCTGACTGTGTCGCGACCGGACTCACCCTGGTCGTCAGTGACGGTTAACTCAAAAACGTATCTACCGGCTTCTATGTTCGTGAGCTGAAATGTAACTTGATTTTAAAGGCCTACTCAAACCTGGGGCCGTACCGGCTAACGAATGGATTATCGAAAAGTCTGCTGGGTTTCAAATTAAAACAGATAAATCGAGCCCCAATTGGGGCAAAATGGCGAACCCCAATTCATGATGTCACACGAACATCGATATCTTCCAAATTACGTCAACAGAAAGTACAAGACGAAATTCCTTACTTTGATTTTTCTGTTTTAAGTAGAAACCCAGCAGACTTTTCGATAATCGATTCATTAGCCGGTACGGCCCCTGACCAGTATACTGTACCGATGGGAGTAACGGTATTCCCGACGGGTATTTTGTATGGCATTACCGCAGGCTGTTGCGGAACACCTTTGAACAGCGCGTTACCGCATACCCATCGGGATATCGTTACCGCCACCGGTACAGGATACCGGTCAGCGGGTCTATCGGCTAAAAACATTGAAGTTCATGTTAACTGTAATTTGACAGAAGGATGTGATACAATGCTACTTCATTTTGGCACAAATAAAAATTTACCAAAGAAAAGTAGCAATGTATTAAATCCATCTGTCAAATTACAGTTAATAAGTTATGTTATGATTTATTACACGAGATAGGGAGTTCATACAAATGTAACAAAGATTTGATTGTTTTTATTGTTACTTATTGGGTAATCGATATTGAACTTAAAATCGATCGATATAAGGTTTAAAATCAATGGCAGGATAATTTTGCTGATTCACAAATCGTAGCACCGGTACAGGATACCGGTCAGATTTGAGTAGGCCTTAAGTTGGCGATTACTTAGTATGTAAATTGATAAGTTATGTTATGATTTATTACACGAGATAGGGAGTTTATACAAATGTAACAAAGATTTGATTTTTTTTGTTACTTATTGGGTAATCGATATTGAACTTAAAATCGATCGACATAAGGTTTAAAATCAATGGCAGGATAATTTTGCTGATTCACAAATCGTCCACCAGTCGGCGTACTACGGCTAACTTGGCGCTAGTGTAGATGCAGACCTGTCATTTTGTTGTTTACTATGTGTTTGCTATCAATTTTTGGATGTAGGAGGCGAATTTTTGTAAATATCAATTTTTCTGGCAACGCATTTTGGTTTTCTTCAATCTTTCATTTATTTAATGTTTAACTTCCAAAATATTTTTTTTGTCAACCATTTTTAGCTATAATTTAAAATAAATGGGAAAATTGGGAGTAAATGCCCATACAAAGATCTCCAGCAGCAGTAGCGCCACTAAGCGGGATATGTGACATCCCGCCATTGAAAGAAAACTGACATTTTCGGATTACCAAAGTGCTATTGTATTGTATTACTATACATACATATTAGTAGTTTATGAAACTGATGCATAATGAGGGGTATTAAAACATGAGTGTGTGTTTAAAAACCGAGCCGCAGGCGAGGTTTTCAATAGTATCACACGAGTGTTTTAATACCTAGTTATGTACAGTTTCATACACTACTTTATCTACCCTCATACAATTTGTGATTGCACCTACAAAATAAACTAACAATGATAAAAAGAGTAGGTAAGTAGTTTCTCGACTTCCTACAACTAGGTAGGTAGTAGGAACTTACTTACCTAGGTTAAGTAAGACAATTTTCCGTCGCCGCATCTAAAATATCGGGTGGAGTCCACACTCACTACTATCAGACATTTTTAAGCAAAAGTAAAAAATAAAATCAAAACATGGCGCGTATTCTATTAGAAAAGATAATAATCAGGTAGTGCATTCCAGCAGACTAATCGTTACGCTAAGTCATCGATTACCATAGAGTACATTTTAATCATGGAAAGTATATGGAAATATCATTGTTTTTTTTAATATCGCGGCACTGCTTTCTCCTTGGATTTGCCCGGTATCGTAATGAGAAAAAAGTTATTTTATAGCATACTTCAGTTAGTGAAGATATGTTATAAAATAACTATTTAAATTTTTTTCGGTATTGCGTGTATAAAGTATGTCAATATAAATTCGCTTTGAAATTCATTATTCGAATTTTACTATATGAGAGTAGATAAAATACTATATTGTATAACAATGGGGAAGGCAACTGTCAAAATGGCGCTGCGTACGCTTGTTCCAAGAGAACTATGAAAACAAAGGACTTTTACTTAAAAAACCGTATTCTTAAGCTTTAAAATGATTAAATTCTGTGTAAAAGTAAGGCTTTAAAAATGTTGGCACTTACAAATTTTTGAAAAATCTGGATAGAGAAAAAATCGATAAATTCTGTAAGAATAAAAACGTCTTAATTTGGCTTTCAATTTCGGCATTTGCATCGTAGAATAGTCTTTTATATCCATTTTGGGTCAATGAGTCTTTTTCGGTAAAAAAAACACAATATAAATACCTATTTTCCCATACATTTTGTTCTGAACGTCTACTGTCTTAGGAACAAGCGTATGCAGCGACATCTACAATTAGCTTTGCGTTGCCAACCCCATTGCTTAGTAAAATAGAGTACAACAGAATTACCATCAAAACAGGTTGTGTGTCCGAGTTCATAATGACAGTGCCAGCGGCCAACCCCGACCCTGATCTTGTCCACTTCCATGAGACAATCCTGAAATCATCCGAGGACTTGGATCCATTCAGTATCAGCACGGGTAGTGGCAGATAAAGCACTTGGTCGCCACCAGCATCAGCTTTAGGGGGGCTATTTTTATCTAAAAAGTTTAAATATACATAATAAATCATTTTTACAACAGCAACCTATTCTCTGCAATGTTATGCTATGTAAAACGGGTACAATAATGATTAGGGATGTCGAAAGTGAAAAAAAAATATCAATATCGGCCTCGATATATCGCGGAAAAAATATCGATATATTGGCCATTTTTTTAAGAGAACATTTGCAGTTTTAAAATAATAATGTATTTAGTTCAGCCTAGCTCAGAAATATTAATAGAATTTTTCAGACTTTTCGTGAATATCATTTTTTCTTCCAACATACTGAATTATTTTGGTTTTCTTCAATCTTTAATTCATTTACTATGCAATTTCCATAGTTGTTATTATTAGTATTAAACCATTTTTCGATATAATTAAAAATAAATGGGAAAATTGGAGGTAAATGCCCGTACAAAGGTCTCCAGCAGCAGTAGCGCCACTAAGGCACACCAAAGGTTCCGCCCCGCCATTCTAGCGACTGTTGAGTGATGTGATGCTAATAAATATATCGTTTTTGATACCATTTTCGATATTGGTTATTTTGTATCGATGTATCGATATATCGGATCAAAATATATCGGATAAAAATATCGATATATCGAACAAAAATATAGATATATCGATGTATCGATATTTTTTCAACATGCCTAATAATGATGACACGCCAATATCCGTAGCAATACAAATATTTATTTTTGACAATCTTCTTATTACTTATTATCGAATGAGGATTAGTGGCCACCTCTGGTGTTAGAGTTTATCAAGCCGCCTGGAAGGCCTCTAAGTTGGCTTAACGACTGTTATCAGATGACAACAGCCGGGACCGACAGTTTAACATGCCCTCCGAAGCACGGAAGCGCTCAGTTGTAATGCCACTTTAAGGGTCGCCCATCCGGCACCTGACCGGACCGAGCGTTGCTTAACAAACGTGATCGAATATAACAAGTTACGCCATGAGCGTTTCTTGACAATAAAAACGTATCGATATTATTCCTGATTAAAACAAAAATGCTTTCCCCAATACTCATTCATCTCCTTGTTAGAACAAAACAATTAATGTTAAACACAAACAGGCAACAAGTATTGTAACAGTCAGACCATGCATTATTGTTCGAATAAAACAGGCAGCTCTCAGTTTTTGGAACACGACGCCGCCGCCGATGAATTTCGTCAGCTAACCATTTCCATTATTTCTCCATAGACCACCACCGGTCAGTATTATGTTGGGGACAATGAGGAAAACGTTAACTAAGATAAGACTTAATTTTGCGAAGACAACGTGACATTCTTGAAACCGCAATCTTCTAAGAGGCTACTTCCAAATGGTGAAAAAACGTTTTCAAAGAGATGTCACGTTGTCATCGCAAAGAAACGACGCCTCTTTGCGATGACAACGTGACATCTCTTTGAAAACGTTTTTTCACCATTTGGAAGTAGCCTCTTGGAAGGTTGCGGTTTCAGAAATGACACGTTGTCGTCGCAAAGGTGCGTTATGAAGGAAGTGATTTTTGACACATTTTCTATTCTAATGAAAACTTACTTTGCGTAACCGTAACAGTGACATTATCCGATGCAGAATTTCCGTTGTCGTCAAGGACAGTCAGTGAAAACACATACTGGCCCTTAGTCAAGCCAGTAGCGTTGGCCACCGACTCGTTAAAGTTGACAATGTTAGAGTTAGTGGGGCCGGACAAGCATCGCCACGTGTACGCCACTATGCGGTGGTCGTCGTGAGAAGCGGACCCGTTTAGCGTGATCCAAGTTTGAGGAAGTGATATGAACTGAAATTACAATGTGGTAGTGTACGACTGTTCAACAAGAGTCGAGTCGTCTCGTCCCTTACATTATAACTAACACAAGTTTAATAGTGTATTTGACTGATTTTTTTTTATTGACTAAACATGTTTATTGAAATATTAGTAATTTTAGAAAGAGATAGAGTCAAAATTAAGTAGCTTATAATTCGCTTGTCATGATACAGATTGAATTTCTGTTTTCAATTTTTTTATTTAATAATGTTATATTTCTGAACGTCACAATTAAATATCTATATTTCAACAATAGTCAAATACCCTATTGCATGCAAAAGTTAGGAGGACAGCATGCATCCAAAACCCTTTCAGACAATAATTAATTGTTATTTACCATGTTATCACAAATACGGAAATATTAATAAATATTCGAGATTATAAAATCCATGCTTTTAGTGACTCATTGCATAGGTTTATTATCATTCTACAGCGTGCGCAATACCTCTCATGTGCTTTATATATAGACTAGTAGTTACAATTAAAGTTTTCAAGTTCTACGGCATTTTGTGAGACATTTTGGCAACATGACTTTTCCGAAGTAAAAAATCCTGCTGAATTCGGTTCCGAATGTTGCCAGGCCCAATTTTGGCTCCTTTGCCCAAAATTCAAGATGGCGGCCAAAATGGAGCACTTATCTTATTAGAACTCGATTCTGGTCGTGTGAGGTGTCATGGCATAGGTGTTGGGGGTCGCTGAACTCAATTTTGATAACCGGAAGTCCGTCCGGGTACCGCAAGTATGAGATGTGGCTCGAGGAGAGAAAATTCCGCCACGCGACACTATTTATTTTTTTCACAGTTACTAGACAAAAAAGTTTAACAAGTTTATTATTCTATATAGTGACTGACTGACTGCTTCATTTGCCAGTATTTTTTTTCTCGGGCAAATCCTCATTGTTTTAAATCTGTAGAGGATTTTCGAAAAAATCAATTTGAGAATTTTCCGCCGTGCGACACAAAATATTTTTTTTAACACAATTACTAGACAAAAAAGTTCAACATGTTTATTACTCTATATAGTGAAATAACTGGGCTATTTACCAGTGTTTTTTCTGAGGCAAATCTTCATAGTTTAATTCTATAGAGGATTTTCTGTAGACAAATATAGAGATATTTTCTTGAATCAAGTCATTATAAGAGCAAAACAAAAAAAATAAAATAAAATTCGGCTTGGCAACATTCAGAATCGAATTCAGCAGCCTTTTTTACATCGGAAAAGTCATGTTGCCCAAATGGCTCACAAAATGCCGTTGAAACGGTACCTAAAGGAAGCGGATTTTTAGTCTAATATGGAACAGCGGATTATTTTTCGCAATATCATAGTTTGCCCCATAGTAAAAAATGCTTAAGGAGCTCAGTGGCGCAGTGGTTTAGCGCCTGGCCCAGCGATTGCGGAGGTTAAGCAACTTTCGCAAGGGTCGGTCATGGGATGGGTGACCAAAAATTTTATATCTCGAGCTCTTCGTGCTTTGGAAGGCACGTTAAGCCGTTGGTCCCGGCTGCATTTGCAGTCGTTAACACCCACCAATCCGCATTGGGCCCGCGTGACCCGTTCTCCTTATCCACCCATAAGGAAGGCCTGTGCCCCAGCAGAGGGGACATTAGAGTGGCTGATGGACAAAAAATGCTTGTAATCATGAGTGGAACCACCCCACTGCGGGAACCAAATGATTAAAATTTCAACGGCAAGAGATTTTGAAAAAGACTTATTCTACTACTTACAACGTCAGCACCAGCATTCGCAACTGGGGGCGTGTTAGTGGGTGGTTTCACGAAAACGTGTACATCCGCCGTAGAAGACTGCCCAGAAGAATCCGTCACTTTCAAGACGAATGTGTAAACTCCTTCGGAAAGGTTTGATAGCTGGAAAGTACATTTCAATGATATAAAAGTTGGTTCATTCGTAGTAGGAACTGAGGAACAAATGCCTTCCTATCTTATTATTTCATGCTACTCGGAAAGAAGCTACCCCACAGAAATAAATCAAGTTCCAATGGGGATGTTGAAAAGTTATTTCTGTGGGCTACTTTATACTGGGTTATTGGTAGTTAAATTTAATACATGCCTCGGCATAAATCCTGAGCGGTGAAATTAAATGCGTAGAAGCATGTCCACTTGCTACTACACACATCAACTTTGTCTAGGGATAACAGGTGTTATTTTCATACAAACGAGGTAACTTTGAAGCCTTGGTTTCCTGCCAGGGATGTACCGTGCTGTGATCTGATGACGGCTATCCAGGGAGTGAATGGAGGAGATTCAGATCGCTATACACACCCAACTGATCTGACCAGCATTCTAAAAACGTAATGGTCATGTTTCAAAAAACCGCGAAAATAGCATGAAAATGTATGGAAATCCTCAAACTGAGAACTCTGACCCATTAATCTTTTAGAATGCTGATCAGATCAGTTGGGTGTGTATAGCGATCTGAATCTCCTCCATTCACTCCCTGGATAGCCGTCATCAGATCACAGCACGGTACATCCCTTGCAGGAAACCAAGGCTTCAAAGTTACCTCGTTTGTATGAAAATAACACCTGTTATCCCTAGACAAAGTTGATGTGTATACAATAGCCTTTTTCTTTTAATTTCACCGCTCCAGATCCGTGCCGGGGCCTTTAACAAAATTCAGTACAACTCATTGTTTTGGTTTGACATGACAAAGTGATTATACTACCGCTAATATTTAGGGTTCCGTACCGAAATGGTAAAAAGGGAACCCTTATGGTGCATCTCAGTCTGTCTGTCACAGCTGGATATCTCCAGAACTACTAATGCTATCTACTAAGGCATGAGGGGTATCTTATGAAAGAGTGCTGTTTGCAAATTCTCAAACATTTTTAAGCCGCATAGTTTTCGACTTTTATGAAAAATTAAATTAATACATGGTTATTAGTTCCACTATCAGTCAAGATATGGCGATAACCTACAATTGCAGTGTGTTTATAATTAATTATTATGATAGTACGGAACTCTCAGTGCGCGAGTCCGACTCGCTCTTGGCTAGTTATCATATAGTTGAGTAGAAATTAGACACTTGTTTAAGGGGCGGTAATAGGAAAACATGGTTTGCGCGGGTCATATCTTTATATAGAAAACGTAAACTTGTAGCCACCAAAAAAATCATAGGACAAGCTAAAGAGTTTACCTAGTTGTTACAAACATTAAATTGCGCACACACTACAGCATAAACCTCACAGATGATTGTAGAAAAAAATCAGAATATCATCAAAAGCGCTTGTTGCGGGCCATATTTTTGGCGTAAATAATAGCGTAAACGTATTGAATTCTACATCAAAATACACTAACGTACTGTCACAGAATACATAATAGTACAAAGTACTGTGCAGTTGCTCAAATAACTTTTTTAAAGAAAGATAGTTGTGCTAAAGATAATTATGAAAAAACATCGAAAAAGTGCAGAAGTGAGGTTATTTTCCATTCTCTTTACACGTAAAGAAAAAGACAGAGACAAATGATTTCGCGTAACGGAGTTTTAAATAATGGCACCAACTGCGAAATTTCAATTACGACAAACTGTTATCAACGTCAATGTTGTATCCCTTTCTGATAAGGTTAAATAAAACTAAAAGTGTTATCAATCATTAATTTGAGAGTTTGTTTTAATGATTTTCTGAATCTATATTTAACTAGCGACCGCCCGCGACGTCGTCTGCGTGTACAGTTATTTCTCTATCCCTGGGAACAGTATTTTTTTCGGGATGAAAACTACCCTATGTCCTTCTCTGTACGTGTATGTAAAATTTCATGATGATCGGTTCAGTAGTTAAAACGTGAAGGCGTAACAAACAAACAGATAAACAAACGGACTTTCGTATTTATAATATTAGTAAGGATAGATAAGGATTTACTTAATTAATAACAACTATGCAGATTGTGAATGTTAATTGAAGGGAATATAATGTTGCTAGGGAGATATTTACCTGTAAATAGGGTGAATGTGTGTTTTGCATATCAACAGCCTTGTTCTCATCCTCAGTAGATTTAGTCCACTCCCAGGAAGTTATTTCATGATCGTCAGTGGAAAGGCTTCCATTGAGAGTAAGATTATTATTTGGCAAATATATAATTTCATCTTGGCCTAAAAACATTCATTTTGCATTTGATTATATGCACACAGCAAATAGAAAAAAACTGTCTATTAAATTCTAGTCTGCCCGTTTGGTTTTAAAGGAAGGTTTGTATGTTGAATCTATATTATATCTGATCATGATTCAAATAATACATAAACTATACCTGCATTGGCTTCTGGGGGATAATCTGTATGGTTCAACACTGTAATGTTGGCTGTCGTTGAATTTTTTACATGATCCGAGTCTTCCACTGTCAATCTAAAGGTATAGTTTCCAGGTTGCTTAAGATCTTTTAGTACGAGAGTAGGACCATCTTGCAGTGGCGGTTGGTAACCAATAGGACCTGATGTCAAGTCCCAGTGCCAGGATATTATAGCATCATCGTCCTGTAAAAATATATATTATTGTCCTATTGAAAACTATAGCAGGTCTCCTTCACTCGGTCGTGCGATAAGCACCTACCGCTAGCCGTGCCTTCGAAGGCACAAGTGAGCAGAGGGCCGCCACGCCCGCCTGTGTAGTCGCGCGGCATCTTACTGCCTGCTAGGTATTGTCTCTTTATAATAGTAACAACGTCGAATCGACATTACTGTGCCGTGTACGGATGTCAAAATCAAAAAATCAATAAACAATTGTCATCTTTCACATTATGATATATGCTACGCAGTTCATTTAAAAGAAGACAGACAACCCTAACGTTGCGTCGTCAGAAAAAGTAAGAGCACGCGATAGAAAGAGAAGCAACTACTAGGTGAATATAACTGTAGGCTATTAGCGCTGTACGACCTGAATTGCACTTTATTGTGTCGGAGCAAAAGTAGCTATTTATTTAAATTACTTTGCGGAGTGCTGCTTCTGTACTTGTACTATTAGTTATTCTGTGACTATAGTCAATAAGATAAATTGTCTCTAAAATAGACATTAAATAAGATGAAATGTCTTCAGCTTAGAGAAAATTAAAAAAAAAGTAGGAGATATTTTAAAGGGGTTCATGGTTTGGTATTGAAGTATAGCCGGGTTGCCCATACTTTTTCTTTAGGAGTTCCACCTAGCAAAATTCTTAACTAAGAGATCAACATTTTGAACGTTTGATCCAAAAAATGTTTATCAATAAAAAATTGCATAGGTAAAACTACATTGGATGCTAATCTGTTATCTTTGGTGATCGACCTTAATACCTCCATCAACCTCGATTGACAGTATTGGCACCTCTGCAGTATAGGATATTGAAATTCAGATATAAATAAACTTTATTAAAATTTCACTCACTTTACTGGAACTACCATCAAGGACAGCTCCCGAATTTGGTAACTTGACTGTCTGCGTCTGTGGCGTGATGACAACTACAGGAGCTGTGTTTATCCTCTTAGGTGGCAGCACTGTTACAGTCGCGAAACCTTCACCATATGAACTTGTACCATTTACAGTCACTTTGAACCGATATTGACCTTCTGTTAAGTCTGTCAGTTTTACAGTTGCTCCATCCTGGTTCATGTTACCTGTAATTATATTTGTTTTAGACAAGTCCGCTTAAATCTTACAAGAGATAAGGGGCCATCCATAACTTACGCCACACGTTAAGGGGGAGGGAGGGGGTCGACGAAGTGTGACATTGTGTGACAAGGGGTTGGGAGGGGTCCTAAATTTCGTGACGTCACATTTCAAAATCATTTTAATTGAAATAAAACAAATTTTTTAACTGCTGTTTTAATTCAATAATTATTTCTAAATGTAAAATATGTGACGTCACACTAGGGAAGGGGATCTCACAAATGTGTAACAAGGACAGGGGAGGGGGTCAAAAATCATGAAATTCGTGTGATGTAATTTATGGCTGGCCCCTATCCAGATAAAAGAAAGAAAGAAAACTATATCAATGATGGTATAGTCCCTGTATGGCAATATAAACATTACCATAAAAACAACACTCAAGTTCTAAATAAATAATGTGTTTTTGTCAAATAACTAATAATAACAGAATTACCTGTGAATCCTCCTTTAGATTGATCTACCAAGGTCCATGCATAGTTGTAATGACTTTTTGTTGCCTTTTCATCAGGTATTGTGTATGCTACTAAAGCCACTTCATTTTCTGGTAACTGAACCTTGAATTAAAACAAATGTATGAATGTAAATTGCCTAGAGTGTTAGCTTTATTCTTAAGGGAATTAATTTATTGGGTGACTGGAAATAATTAAAGGTGACTGTTAATGGGATACTTAAATACTAAACGTGGCAGCAGTTTATTTTTTGGGCAACAAAATGACTAACTGTGGATTACAAAACATTCGTAAAATGGGCAACTACATGTGGGGGACAAATAAACAACATGTGGGGGACAAATAATTTAAATTAATATTTTATTTAATTCTAAATGGGTGACAAAAATACTGAGTTGGCAACTATTATACCAAGTAGGTAACTATATAACTGATTTAAGCTGCCCAATATGGTATTTTTGTCATCTCAATTAGGATAATAGTCACCTTTTTTAAATAAAATATATGCCAAATTTTTTAAGTTTTGTGTGCCCTAGGGTTGTCGGCCAAATAGTAATTTGTTCGCCCGTTCTGAATAACTGTTACTCAATTTGTATTTTAAAGTCACCCATTTTCAATATTTGTAGTCGCCTTCAGTCCGTCGCCCACTTGGTAATTCAGTACGCTATATTCAGTATATTTGATACCCAAAATGGGAATTTATTGTTACCCGATTAAATACTACCCTATTCTTAATGGATGGGATATCAATCCTTACCTGTTTATCAGAAACAGAAACTGTCAAATTTTGAATACTTTTAGGTGTAGATATTTCTGTTTTAACATCATCATTTTTAGCATCAGATATATCATCAGTCTTTTTTATTGAATCTATGGGTATTGTTGGCCCTTTTGCATACGGTCTTATTATTTGGATACAAGCTCCTTGAGCATTTTCCTCTGTTCCCGGCACACACTTGCAAATACCATTATTAAGTTTAATGCCTAACGGAATACATTCAGAATTGAATGGACAATCATTAGCCCCAACTTCACATGGCACTTTATCAAGGTAGTTTGAAGAGTCCATTGTCATGTCACTGTCATTATTATCCCTATATTTATCAAAATTTCTTGCATCATCTTCATCCATATTTGGTAGATTGTTGATAAATCGAGATAAGAAACTGGAGTCATCATCAGCACTTAAAATGTCATTTCTGTGGCTTGTGTACGGCGAGTATATACTTTCTTCTTCTGGAGAATAGTTTGTATTCACTTCTGAATAGCTGGACTGATCTAGTATGTCGGACCAGTTTTCTGAAATCAAGGCAATATTTACTTGTTATTTATTTTTTCATTAACCCGTCAAGCCATGGGTCGCAAATTTTTAAGCCTGAGGGCCAGACTAACTCCTCCAAGAAGTCCCAAGGGCTGGGACCTAGCTAGCTCATCGAAGCAACATACTGTAAATTACAGTTTGTTGGTACGATCCAGCCTTTCACGGGCCAGATTGTTGGTGCTCATGGGCCAGAGCTGGCCCACGGGCAGTAGTTTGGAGACACCTGCGTCAAGCTTCAGAAAATGAGACAATAGATTTTCCTTTGTTGTGCAGTCTCATGCTGCTGCTTGGTGTTTAAGATAAGATAATGCTTTATTTCAACACCACAGTAAATAACAAAGAAATAAAAATAAAAATTAGTGTCAAAACATGGCAGTCTTATGGCTAAGAGCGATCTCTTCCAGACAACCTATGGTGTGGTGAGATGATAATAATAATAATAAGTCATTTTATTCTCACCATAATCCTTATAATTAACACTCTTGCAAAATTGACAGAAGAGGAATACAAGGGGTGCAAAATGGCATAAAATGTAATTATTCTAAATTCCTAAATATTATTTGACTATAATATGTTTAGTAAATTAATCAGATATTATCTGATGAAGATTTGGTAAAGGTGGTATTAGGAGTAAATAGGAAAAAGTTAAATTACATACCGTTTGGAAGAACAGGTTTGACAAGAATCATGGAAACATGTGCCTGCCATTTTCTTGAGCCAACCCTAGGGAATGGAAGGCACATCTCATCACTAACACATTCCACATGGAAACACCGTGCTTCCACTATAAATACAATATTGCAAGTGTCGCTTAGGCAGCAAGCCATTACACATTGCCTCAACCCCTTCAGTCCAGTCTTTTCTGTGTAATTACCAGCAGTTATATTACCTGTATATCACAAGAGAAATTATATGAGTTGTTATGGCTATAAGTAATATAAAAAAATCCAAAATTAGTAGGTACGTAAGATAAGCCTTTGTACTTACCAGCTGGAGCATAATTTTCAAAATTTTTAGGATATAACTTGGGGCACTTGTTATTTTCATATTTATCATTCCAAGGTTTGTTAAATTGCGAGGCCGATATTTTAACGGATAGTGTTAGTATTATAAAACTAAAGCAAAACGTACATAGAATATTCATACTTTGACAAAGTTTTTGAGAAAGGAGTGTTTGTAGTTTAACACATGGGATTATCAGATTGTTGGCTACTTTAGCAGTAGGTAAGGTAAACTGGCAAATTAATGTGCGTAGGTGTCAATTAAATTTGTATTACACAAAATAGATTTTTATGAAAATATCCTGAATTCCTGATAATCCTGATATTTTTAACACAATTTGACATTTGACACTGACATCTGAGAATTCTGAGTGACATGAAATGAAATCAAAGACAAAGTAGGGATGCTCGATGTTAATCGATTTTGCATTAACATCGATGTTTTAACATCGATAAAGACGTCGACGTAATGCAGATCACCGGTATTAACGGTCACTCACATTCGCGCAAATACACGAACCCACAAGTGTAGGACGGACATTCGCAGATATTCGCAAATGATTTTTGATAAAACATTCGTACAATGTATGAACCTTTGCGTGTGTGTGAGAGACCGGGGTCACATTCACGCAAATACGCGAACCCACAAGTGTATCACCCCTTGAAAATCACCCCATATTTTGAGCTGTATAATATTTATATTCTTAAACTTCTATTTATCATACAGAGCACGTTGATTTATTACATAAATGGGAACATATAAATTACATTTAGTGTACTAAGCTTAAAGATATCCATAATAATCCATTGGTTTCCCAATACCCTTGGCACCTGGTGGTGTCGTTGTTAAGCCATAACCTCGAGAACTTTTCCTTGTCGGTATTGGAAATCCAGGAAAGGATTTCCCTTTTTTAAGCATTCTTGCAGTATGTTTTTGTTCTGTATTAGTAAACGTTATGGGAGTTTCTGTATCGGTATGGTGCTCACTGGAGTGCTCACTGGAGTACTCGGTGGGGTGCTCAGTGGGATGCTTAGTGGGGGGCTCAGTTGGGTGCTCAGTGGGGTGCCCAGTGGGGCGCTGAGTGGGGTGCTCAGTGGGGAAGGATGGAGTATCTTCATATTCTATCGATGAAGCAGGTACGGTAAAAACTTCGGGTGTTATGACGGTAGAGACGTAGTCGATCATCAACGTATTATCCTCAGCTATGACATCTCTCGCGTCATCTACACCACAGGTCAGGAATTTGAGGTTTTTACTCAAATCAAGGAATCCCACACCACACGGACGATCTATTAAGCGCGATACCATCATGCCCACAGCATATCCAGAGCATTCTATCACGGAACCGACGTCATCCTGTAACATGAAAAAACAAAGGCCCACTGAGTAGTATAATACATCGTGAAAATTTAATCATTTGGTTCCCGCAGTGGGCTGGCTCCACTCATGATTACAAGCAACTTTTACTATGGGGTCAACTCCCAGCAAACTAATATCTATGGAAGTGTAATTACAAACAAACATTGCTTAAAAAATGGCACCACGGGGGCGAAAAAGTACAACCCGCTCAGCTTTAGTCGGGCCAGCCACGCACCCGGTGACTGACGTTAACGTTCTTTACAATAAAATACAGTTTGTATTGTAGAGAAAAGATAGAAAGAGAGAGTTTATTAGAAATGACGTCCTTTATAGCCAAATGGTGTAAAAGATGCAAAGAAGGCAGTAAAAAGATGCAGAAAAAACGTATCTTATTTTTTCGTTTAAGTATAGAAAATATCTTTGAGTATACAAATTATGGTCGCTAATAGCAACCAGTGTTCAGACGCTTTGTGCTGCATAATTGAATGTTAGCATTTTTAGCTCAATCCACTTAGTTGTACTTTTCGTGTGGTGACATTTTTCGAGCAGAATGCTTATTCCATAGATTTTAGTTCGCTGGTCAACTCCGATATCGCGAAAAAAAAATCAGCTGTTCCACACATTAAGGTTGAGTAGGTATTGCGCTTTTGTATGGAACAGATGATTCTTTTCGCGATATCAGAGTTGGCTCCATAGTAAACGTTGCTTGTAATCATGAGTGGAACCACCCCACTGCGGGAACCAAATGATTAAAATTTCAGCGTGTATATATGCTGGTTGCCGCAGTGGGCAAACTTCTACTAATACTTACGGGGCCAACTCTGATATCGCTTTAGAAAATCAGCTGTTCCATACAAAAGCGCAACCAGATTAGGTTGCGTTTAATTAAAGCGATATTAGAGTTGACCCCATAGCATAGTAAGGGATCGTTCAACCGGGAGATTTTTTTCAACGCGCATATTTTCACCGGTGTTTTTCTTATCGCCTTGTTTTGACGGTGTTTTTCAACGCCCGATCCTTCCAAACAAAGTGCGTCCAGGGTGACCAGATTAGGCAATTTATCGCATAGCGTTAGAAAAATCACGCAATAAAACATCAAAAAATTCACTCGTGTGAACGAGCCCTAAGCGATCGCGCACACGAGCGATTTTTACAACGCGCGACATTTTTACCGCATTTTTAAAGGTTAAACGTAGTGATTATTTCCTCTGTGGGTAAAGGTAAATACCTACCTTATGGCCAGACGAAACTGTGGGTCTATTGCCCAAGACTCGTTGACTTCGCCGTCGGCTTTATTTGACAGATGGATGAGATACATTGCTACTTCTTTTTGGTACCAATAAAAACTTACCAAAGAAACGTAGCAATGTATTACAACCATTTGTCAAATGAAGCCAACGGTGAATTAGCGTATAGTTGGCAGCCTCGCCATGAAATTAGAAGGTTTTGACTAGGTCAAAAAATTGATAATAAATAGTGATAAATAGTGAACTATAGCATATAAATAGTGATACTATGGTTCAAAAGATATTTGAGTATCTTGGTGAGGCTGCTAACTTGACGTCAAGCTGGCAGACACCTTAAGAAATACAGTTCGTATCAATGTGATTTATATGCCAAAAAATTGTTAGAAAATAGTGAATCGTATACGCAAAATTTCAATAATATTGCTTCAATACAAGCCGAGATATTACGATCTCAAAGTGGGCTGCTAACTTGACGTTTCTGGCGATGGCGATTCCAGAGAAACGGGTACAAGTTATAAACAAATAATTATAACAAAAAATTTACGTGGGTGGTAATCTACGTTGTTTCTTTCTGACTTACTGCGTCATCGAAAACTTTTAAAACGTCCTTGTCGTGACTCCAAAATTTTTAAAAATCCAATGCATCACAAGAAATAAATCAATAATACTTATGCCATCAATTACATTAGAGCTCAGACCAAATAAAAAAAAAATTGACCTGAGCTAATGCTCATTATCATTAATAATCATTAACACAATTTATTATTGTAGGTACCTACTCTAATGAGTAGGTACCTACAATAATAAA
This sequence comes from Agriphila geniculea, assembly GCA_943789525.1. Lineage (NCBI taxonomy): Eukaryota > Metazoa > Arthropoda > Insecta > Lepidoptera > Crambidae > Agriphila > Agriphila geniculea. The sequence goes on from OX038885.1 coordinate 14,171,938, forward strand.
TTGTGTTAATTCGCATATTATTAATTTATTTATTACGATGCATTGGGTTTTTAAAAATTTTCGAGTCACGACAATGACGCAGGAAGTAAGAAACGACGTAGATTCACCGGCAGGCTGATTATCTAATTAAATCCACCTAGCGACTAGTTGCAGTTCATAGGTGATAGTGATACATTGCTACTTCTTTTTGGATTAAAAAAAAACATACCAAAGAAAAGTAGCAATGTATGTGGAATGAAACCGGTCGCTAAATAGTTTCTTTTTAGATAATCAGGGTGCGGGTACATAATTATGTAGGTAACTAAAAGTGTATATTATTTTTGGTAATAGGTAGGTACCTATAGTGTTAGTTAACAATAATTTGGTAAAAATGTGTAGTTAATTAACGTTTACATAGTTATTGGTCACAGTCAGAGCTTAGCATACTTATTTTTGCGATCTAATGTTGCTACCCAAGAGCGTCGCCAAGGGTGAGCAGGGGGGGGGGAGCTGCCCCCCTCTCCAGGGATTAAAAAATGTAGCCAACTGCAAAATAACCAAAGTCCTAAGGCCGTGCAATTGACTTGATTTTCCTATAAATCCCGCCTAGGGCATGAAACCGATTTTAACCGATTCCAAAATAACCGGGAAAAACCGATTCTTTTTTGTCCTGTGAGAATCGATTCTTAAATCAGTAAGAATCGATTCTCGATTATTTTCGATTCTCGTTAAAAAAATACCAAATTCCCAATCTTACTGCTTAGACGGCTTAAGTTGTGATGGCGCGCACAATTGAGGAGCGACGGAACAAAAATAGTTAACTAGGTAATCAAAAGGCAAAAAATGATGTGACAAATGCATGGAAATAGTACTATAAACCGGAATGAGCGCTTCGCCCCAAAACGAGCCGACAAAGAGGTCAAGTAGATGTATGTGTCCTTTTCTTCATTAGGGTGACCAAACCGTATGGTTGGCCGGAGACATACATAATACTTTAAACTGTTTAATATAAACTTAAATACCTAGGTAGTTCTTTATTTATAATTAACACTTTTTACCGCGTTTTTATTAGGTTGCTTGCTCTTTTGTTTGTTTGAGCACAAATTTTGCAAACGATTTTATACTGAATTCCCGATGAGCTAGAGACTTGAAACTTTGAACACAGGTCAGAAATGGAAGGAAATGCAATATTACAATGTCATTGAGCTGATCTGATGATGGAGCCGGAAGAACGCCACAGGAACTCTATGATGAATGAAACTATACAACCCCATCGTGTTTGGGCTTGTTAGAATTGTCTTGACAAGTACTCTGATGGGAGACGAGGTTCAGGGTTGGATGATGAAGTCTGGAGGCCATGCCATAGGAACTCAATATTGAAATCATGCAACCCCATCGAGTTTGTGCTCGTTTGAATCGTCTTGACGAGTGCTCTGTTGGGTAATAGTATCCAAGAGTCTGATGAAGGAAGCCGGAAGAAGGCCACAGGAACTTTGTAATAAAACCTTTCAACCCCATCGAGTTTGGACTCGTTTGAATGGTCTTGACGAATTAGCGTATAGTTGGCAGCCTCACCATGGAATTAGAAGGTTTTGACTTGGTCAAAAAATTGTTAGTAAATAGTTATAAATAGTGAACTTTAGCATATAAATAGTGATACTATGGTTCAAAAGATATTTGAGTATCTTGGTGAGGCTGCTATCTTGACGTCAAGCTAGCAGACACCTTAAGAAATACAGTTCGTATCAATGTGATTTATATGCTAAAAAATTGTTAGGAAATAGTGAATCGTATACGCAAAATTTCAATAATATTGCTTCAGTACAAGCCGAGATATTACGATCTCAAAGTGGGCTGCTAACTTGACGTTTCTGGCAATGGCGATTCCAGAGAAACGGGTACAAGTTATAAACAAATAAATATATCAAAAAATTGTTAGTGAAATTGTGATTCTTACGATATAAATAAAAAAAGAATTCTTCATTGCTATTTTCTAAAAATCGAATGTTAACTTCTACATAGTACTCTGAATATAGGCTGTCGATCAATATTGAACTTTGCTCCACAGTAATAAGGTTTAATCTTGATTGCAATCATGAGGTGAGTACTATCAAGCAAAAAAGTGAAATTTAAATTTTATGACTGTGTCAATAGTCATGTCCTCGGTTCAAGGCTATTGATTTGGTATTAGTAAACAAATATTTTTCTACCCACTTTTTTATTTTTGAGAGTATTGACACAATCAAAAAATTTTTGAATTAATCTCATCAAAAAAAATTTGGTCGTTTAATACTCTACTCTCAGTTCATTTATTTAGTTTAGGAAAAACTACAAATATTTTACTTCCAATTAGGTACCTAACGTTAAAACTATAACTAAAGGGAGGAGTCTAATGAAAATACCCTAACCTGTAATTTTTTGAAAATGAATATTTTGTATTTTTTTTTAGTAACTGAAACTTTAACGGGGTGTGTCCCCACTCAGGTTTGCGAACCTCCGCGCTCCGCGCTCCGCGACCTCGGAGCGCGCTCCATATTTGGGATCCGATGCGAACACGCGAACACGGAGCGCGGAGCGCCAGTGTGACCAGATTCAGTATTTTAATACTTTTTCAGTATATTTTATTGACTTTACCGAACATCAGTATTTTTGTAGGTATATTAGCGGAAGTAAGTATTTTCGGTATATTTTGGTTATAAAGTTATGGTAACTACGGTGTTAAGTCCCCGCAAACATTGATGTTCAAGGAATTTCCCGGATTAAGTCTATATTTCATTCAGAAGCAAAGATCAGTAGAGTCTGTTTTGAAAAAGAACAAACTTGGGATTTATGCTTGATTACCGTTTTTGAAATGTTGATGGTACTGTTAAGGCTGGTTTACATTATCTTAGTCTTTAGTAGAGTGCTTTAGGAGAGTGCTTTAGTGGAAACATGTAAACGGTCGTCTTATGACTAAAGAGAGTAACGTTCTAGTAGCCTTTCTACTCGCTTTCCAGTAGCACCCCCTGCGCGCCCGCTCACCCCCCGCGCGATATTTTACTCGCACTCGCACTGGAAGCATGTAAATCGACATTTTAGTAGAGTCTTTAGTAGAGTGTATTTGCCGGTGAACGCGTGACGTGTAATTGAATTAAATAATAGGTATTAGGTATGGCGAAAATGACACTCTACTGGAAGCGTGTAAACGGTCACTGGAAAGGCACCAAAACTACTAAAGCACTCGCATTCGAATCTACTCGCACGCTACTAAGCACTCTACTAAATACTAAGATAATGTAAACCAGCCTTTACGTTTTAGTACGACTGTATTAACAAGATAAATATTAATTCAAGATAGTCGCACTATAATTACGTATAAGGCGACGGCTACACACACGGTATTTACTGTGGTCCAACTGTGTGGTAAATACTGATAATTCCAATTCCAACGATGGAATGAAAACGCACGCCTACAGGCTCAGTATTTACCACATGGTAATGTTGCCAGATCGTGCCTATTATTACAATTTTAGTAATAAATCTAAACTAATAATAAATAAATAAATCTAAAAGATAGCAGCCAAATTTTATGTTTGGGGGCCGATTTCGATGAAACTCGGTTTTGGGTACTATTTCGACAACAAAACAGCAACGCAAAGTTAAAAATATAAAAAATCTAAGATGGCGGCCAAATTTTTGTTTGTGGGCCGATTTAGATGAAACTCGGTTTTAGGTACTATTTTGACAACAAAACAGCAACGCAATGTTAAAAATATTAAAAATCCAAGATGGCGACCAACTTTTTTGTTTGTGGGCCGATTTAGATGAAACTCTGTTTTGGGTACTATTTCGACAACAAAACAGCAAAGTAATGTTAAAAATATAAAAAAATCCAAGATGGCGGCCAACTTTTTTGTTTGTGGGCCAATTTAAATGAAACTCGGTTTTGAGTACTATTTTGACAACAAAACAGCAACGCAATGTTAAAAATAAAAAAATCCCAAGATGCTACCAACTTTTTTGTTTGTGGGCCGATTCAGATAAAACTCGGTTTTGGGTACTATTTCGACAACAAAACAGCAACGCAATGTTAAAAATATAAAAAATCCAAGATGGCGGCCATCTTTTTTGTTTATGGGCCGATTTAGATAAAACTCGGTTTTGGGTACTATTTTGACAATAAAACAGCAACACAATGTTTAAAATATAAAAAACCCAAGATGGCGGCCAACTTTTTTGTTTGTGGGCCGATTTAGATGAAACTCGGTTTTCGGTACTATTTTGACAACAAAACAGCAACGCAATGTTAGAAATAGTACGGAGTTTCATCTAAATCCGCCAGATGGCGCTTTGTAGTAAACATAGTCTCTACGTTAAATATTGCCGAATAATTTTAAATCACAATTCTAACATTTGGAATCAAGTTAAATCAATAATTTGTCTAGTGATTCACCAGTGATATCGTTTGTAGAACTATACCTATGGTTTAAAAGTATGTATTTGTGCTCAAAAAATATTCAGTGCCTTTTTTAATCAGTGGATTATTAAAAACTGCTGAATATAGTCTGAGCATTTTCCTCAGAAAAGTGATAAAACTGCGCTTTAATTTGCGTAATAAATCTCATCTCCAGTGTTAAAACTAAATATTATCATCAGTGATATTATCAGTGTTGAGGTAGTACAATAATTATTATTTTCGTCTTGACCTCATACTCAAACCAACTCATACATCAAGTTTCAAACCCTACTTAACTGATCAATACTTTGAACGCTTTAAGTCGCTTTGGCGCATACGTTAGCACACTGAGTGCTGCATACTGAATTCAGCTGTGAGTGGCCCGAAGATCGATCCTCGCTTATAAAGACTTTTTCTCCCAAATTTTTTTTAGAGACATTTTATTTATTTTTAAAGATATTTTTTTTTAATTTGTATTGAAGATATTTTTGGACATTACTTTTCAATTAATTTTGATTTACTAAAACATCTTCATTCACCAAAGCCGTAGTAAGGTATAAGATTATTGAAATTGTATAAGAATAAAAAATGTCGACTAAAGGATCATCTGAGTGCGCGGGATGTCCTAATATCATGGATGGAGCAATATTCATGCAATGTAAACGTTGCAAAGACAATTATCATTTGCAGTGCACTGCATATTTACTCGCAGATTAGAATGCGATGACAGCTGATACTAAAAACGCCTGAATTTGTGATTTCTGCCACATTCGCGAGCCCAAAAAGGGTAATAACACGACTACACCAACGAGAGCTAAATTACCCACTGCCTCCAATGATAGCTTCGTTACCCAGCGCTTGAAGTCAAGTTTTCCTGCGCCAACGAGTTGTTCCTGCCCTTCGGCCAATGATTTAAGGGACATTATTAGAGAGGAGATTTACAATGCTTTCGAGGATGTTATTAATCCAAAAATTGTTGCCTTGCAAAATATGATAGTTGGCTTTGAATCATCTCTCTCGGCATTCAGCCAGGATCTGGATAGCATAAAAACGCAACACGCCGCCCAGTTGGCCACTTTGAATAATGTCTGCAAGGAAAATGAGTCGCTACGTTCAACTAATCAAAACCTTTCTTCTAGACTGGCACAGCTTGAGTTACAGTCACGTTCAACAAATATTGAAATACAATGCGTCCCAGAAAACAAGCAGAAAAATTTGGTTAATACAGTTCTGCAGCTTTCTAAGGTTATAAAGTGTCCTATCAATCAACGAAGGCAACATTCATTTTAGCGCTAGACTTGCTAAAATGGACAATAAAAGTCCCCGCCCACGCTCAAACTTTACTTAAGATATTAATGCCTATTATGAGTAACTGTTGATTTTAAATAGTTTTTGCCTAAAAAAGGTGCCTTACTAAGATTTAAAAAATTAGGACTCGTTAATCTTTAAGTCACTAAATAATTGTACCGGAGACAAACCTAGAGGTACTTTTAAAGTCTGAATAATTGTGGAATACTCTGAAAAAACCTTCATTAATTGTAATTGAACAGATTTTGTAATTTACTTGTTCCACTTTATATAAAAAGGCAAAATTAATAACAGTGTTTCATTGTTGGACACGGGGTGTTTCTTCCACCTAGGTGTACACATTGAAACAATTCCCATTTTCTTTTAAAAGTCTTGTTATTGGTTATGTATCTATTTATTAATAAAACTATAAATGCCATACTATACCTAATTGAGTAGACTCCGTTCCTGTAAAAAATGGAATTCATATCTACAAAAAAGAGAGAAATATGAGACTCAGAACTTTTGGTGTTTCATTGTACCACATTACACCCTACCCAAAACCGAGTTTCATCTAAATCCATCTTGGATTTTTCCTATTTTTAACATTGCGTTGCTGTTTTGTTGTCGAAATAGTACCCATAACCGAGTTTTATCTAAATCGGCTCATAAACAAAAAGTTGGCCGCCATCTTGGATTTTTTTATATTTTTAACATTGCGTTGCTGTTGTGTTGTCGAAATAGTACCCAAAACCGAGTTCTATCTAAATTGGCCCACAAACAAAAAAGTTGGCCGCCATCTTGGATTTTTATATTTTTAATATTGCGTTGCTGTTTTGTTGTCGAAATAGTACCCAAAACCGAGTTTCTTCTAAATCGGCCCACAAACAAAAAAGTTGGCCGCCATTTTGGAATTTTCCTATTTTTAACATTGCGTTGCTGTTTTGTTGTCGAAATAGTACCCATAACCGAGTTTTATCTAAATCGGCCCATAAACAAAAAGTTGGCCACCATCTTGGATTTTTTTATATATTTTACATTGCGTTGCTGTTTTGTTGTCGAAATAGTTCCCAAAACCGAGTTTCATCTAAATGAATGAATGAATGAATGAATTAGATTTTTATTCAGCCACAATACACGAGACATAAACTACTACAATAACAAAACTACTTACACTAAAACTAAGAATACAATAATAAAGAAACATACAATAGTTAATACAATAATTAAAAAACATTAACCAAGCAAAGCACACTACTACCTACACTACGTCTCGCGGTTGCAGCCAAATGGGTAGCCAATTCAGCATAATGTCAGGCCCGACTGACGAGCTTGACGCTGTTTTTCAATTGACTCCTTAATTTTTTTTCAACATATGGATGCCAATATTACAAAAAAAAGATAAGCAGATCCATGCAAAGCAATAAATTAAATAATGCAATAGATAACAAAAAAAAAAATATATAAAAATAAATACAACACATTCTCAGCCTCCTGAAGCAGTCTAAGTATATCTACATAAAGATACCAAGCCAAGATGCATATGATGTTATTATGCAAGATAAAAGCGCAGACGTAAAGACGGAAATATCATTACACCGCCACACACCGCCTATATATAAGATTCGTTCGCATAATAGACTTCTAATTCTAGTTGTGTAGAGAGAAGATATTTTTTCAGATGTTTTTTAAAAACTGCGGCGGAATTTAAATCGGCCACCAAACAAAAATATTGGCCGCCATCTTGGATTTTTTTATATTTTTAACATTGCGTTGTTGTTTTGTTGTCGAAATAGTACCCGCATCCGAGTTTCATCTAAATCGGCCCACAAACAAAAAAGTTGGCCGCCATCTTGGATTTTTTATATTTTTAACATTGCATTGCTGTTTTGTTGTCGAAATAGTACCCAAAACCGAGTTTCATCTAAATCGGCCCACAAACAAAAAAGTTGGCCGCCATCTTGGATTTTTTATATTTTTAACATTGCGTTGCTGTTTTGTTGTCGAAATAGTACCCAAAACCGAGTTTTATCTAAATCGGCCCACAAACAAAAAAGTTGGCCGCCATCTTGGATTTTTCATATTTTTAACATTGCATTGCTGTTTTGTTGTCGAAATAGTACCCAAAACCGAGTTTCATCTAAATCGGACCACAAACAAAAAAGTTGGCCGCCATCTTGGGTTTTTTATATTTTAACATTGCGTTGCTGTTTTGTTGTCAAAATAGTACCCAAAACCGAGTTTCATCTTAATCGGCCCACAAACAAAAAAGTTGGCCGCCATCTTAGATTTTTTTATATTTTTAATATTGCGTTGCTGTTTTGTTGTCGAAATAGTACCCAAAACCGAGTTTTATCTAAATCGGCCCACAAACAAAAAAGTTGGCCGCCATCTTGGATTTTTTATATTTTTAACATTGCGTTGCTGTTTTGTTGTCGAAATAGTACCCAAAACCGAGTTTCTTCTAAATCGGCCCACAAACAAAAAAGTTGGCCGCCATCTTGGATAGTTCATATTTTCAACATTGCGTTGCTGTTTTGTTGTCGAAATAGTACCCAAAACCGAATTTCTTCTAAATCAGCCCACAAACAAAAAAGTTGGCCGCCATCTTGGATTTTTCATATTTTTAACATTGCGTTGCTGTTTTGTTGTTAAAATAGTATTCAAAATCGAGTTTTATCTAAATTGGCCCACAAACAAAAAGTTGGCCGCCATCTTGGATTTTTATATTCTTAATATTGCGTTGCTGTTTTGTTGTCGAAATAGTTCCCAAAACTGAGTTTCATCGAAATCGGTCCGCAAACAAAAAAGTTGGCCGCCATCTTGAATTTTTTACATTTTTAACATTGAGTTGCTGTTTTCTTGTCAAAATACTACCAAAAACTGAGTTTCATCGAAATCGGCCCGCAAACAAAAAAGTTGGCTGCCATCTTGCATTTTTTACATTTTTAACATTGCTTTGCTGTTTTCTTGCCAAAATACTACGAAAAACCGAGTTTCATCGAAATCGGCCCGCAAACAAAAAAGTTGGCCGCCATCTTGAATTTTTTTCATTTTTAACATTGCGTTGCTGTTTTCTTACCAAAATACTACGAAAAACCGAGTTTCATCGAAATCGGCCCGCAAACAAAAAGTTGGCCGCCACCTTGAATTTTTTTTCATTTTTAACATTGCGTTGCTGTTTTCTTGCTAAAATACTACCAAAAACCGAGTTTCATCGAAATCAGCCCGCGAACAAAAAAGTTGGCCGCCATCTTGAATTTTAATTTTTTTAACATTGCGTTGCTGTTTTCTTGCCAAAATACTACCAAAAACCGAGTTTCATCGAAATCGGTCCGCAAACAAAAAAGTTGGCTGCCATCTTGAATTTTTTACATTTTTAACATTGCGTTGCTGTTTTCTTGCCAAAAACTACGAAAAACCGAGTTTCATCGAAATCGGCCCGCAAACAAAAAAGTTGGCCGCCATCTTGATTTTTTACATTTTTAACATTGCGTTGCTGTTTTCTTACCAAAATACTACGAAAAACCGAGTTTCATCGAAATCAGTCCGCAAACAAAAAAATTAGCCGCCATCTTGAATTTTTATTTTTTTTAACATTGCGTTGCTGTTTTCTTGTCAAAATATTACCAAAAACCGAGTTTCATCGAAATCGGTCCGCAAACAAAAAAGTTGGCCGCCACCTTGAATTTTATTCATTTTTAGGGTTCCGTACCCACAGGGTAAATACGGGACCCTATTCTGTCCGTCTTTCAGTCTGTCTGTCTGTCACCAGGCTGTATCTCATGAACCGTGATAGCTAGAAAGTTGAAATTTTCACAGATGATGTATTTCTGTTGCCGCTTTAACAACAAATACTAAAAACAGAATAAAATTAACATTTAAGGGGGGCTCCTATACAAAAAACGTAATTTTTTTGCTGTTTTTTTGCTTGATATTTATAACAGCAACAGGTAGACAGTTGAAATTTTCACAGATGATGTATTTTTGTTGCCGCTATAACAACAAATACTAAAAACAGAATAAAATTAATATTTAAGGGGGGCTCTCATACAACAAACGTATTTTTTTTGCCGTTTTTTGGTACGTAACCCTTCGTGCGCGAGTCCGACTCGCACTTGGCCGGTTTTTAACATTGCGTTGCTGTTTTCTTGCCAAAATACTAACAAAAACCGAGTTTCATCGAAATCGGCCCGCAAACAAAAAAGTTGGCCGCCATCTTGAATTTTTTACATTTTAACATTGCGTTGCTGTTTTCTTGTCAAAATACTACCGAAAACCGAGTTTCATCGAAATCGGTCCGCAAACAAAAAAGTTGGCCGCCATCTTGAATTTTTTTTACATTTTAACATTGCGTTGCTGTTTTCTTGTCAAAATACTACCAAAAAACCGAGTTTCATCGAAATCGGTCCGCAAACAAAAAAGTTGGCCGCCATCTTGAATTTTTATTTTTTTTAACATTGCGTTGCTGTTTTCTTGTCAAAATACTACCAAAAACCGAGTTTCATCGAAATCGGCTCGCAAACAAAAAAGTTGGCCGCCATCTTGAATTTTTTTTACATTTTAACAATGCGTTGCTGTTTTCTTGTCAAAATACTACCAAAAACCGAGTTTCATCGAAATTGGTCCGCAAACAAAAAAGTTGGCCGCCATCTTGAATTTTTATTTTTTTTAACATTGCGTTGCTGTTTTCTTGCCAAAGTACTACCAAAAACCGAGTTTCATCGAAATCGGTCCGCAAACAAAAAAGTTGGCCGCCATCTTGAATTTTTTACATTTTTAACATTGCGTTGCTGTTTTCTTGTTAAAATACTACCAAAAACCGAGTTTCATCGAAATCGGCCCGCAAACAAAAAAGTTGGCCGCCATCTTGAATTTTTTAATATTTTCACATTGCGTTACCTTGCGTTGTTATTTTTGTGTCAAAATGGTACCAAAAACCGAGTTTCATCGATATCGGCCCATAAACAAAAAAGTTGTCAGCCGCCATCTTGGAACTTATTTTTTCATTATTATTTCCTAATTGAGTACTAATTTAAGATTTATTTTATACTTATTTAGCCCTAAATTAGTAATGATTTTCAATTAAAATTATGATTATCATACATCCTTTCCATATCCTTTCCATAATTCCTATAATTCCTCGCACTTATGATGCAAGAAGAAGAAAAAAAGAGAAAATACTAAGAAAAACTTTTTCTTTTCCTTATTTTAAGAGCATTAAAAGAAGGAAAAGAGACAAATTTGAAAAAAATATTCTTACCTTCTAGAAAAAAATGACAATAAATAATTCAAAGAATAAAACAAGAATTTTGAAGTGTCTATCTTATTTTTCCTATATATTTTTAAAATTCGAAAAGGCAAATTACATCGTGCCAACCCTTACACTTTTAGGCCGGCCACACACAGACGTAATCACGTAACGGAATTCCGAACGTAATTTCGACAATGTATGAAGATTCCGTACGGAAAAAACACGCTTGTGTGTGGCAGCCCATAGATTTTGTATGCAGCTGCTGCGTTCGGAATCACGTACGTACGGAATTCCGTTGCGTGATTCCGTCTGTGTGTGGCCGGCCTTAGTCGTTGCGTCAACTGTCTAGACGAACGGCGGCTTTTGCGCCAACACAAAGGGCGATGTCCGACTGTAAGAAGAATACTCTCTAGGCTGTGGTATTACCGATGATTAGAGTAGTAGTATTAATTATTATTAGAGTAGTATTACACAATCAAATTTTTTTTGATGAGATTTAATAAAAAATAAATTAAAAAAGTAAGTAGAAAAATATTTGTTTACTTATACCAAATCAATAGCCTTGAACCGAGGACATGACTATTGACACAGTCATAAAATTTAAATTTCACTTTTTTGCTTGATAGTACTCACCTCATGATTGCAATCAAGTTTAAACCTTATTACTGTGGAGCAAAGTTCAATATTGATCGACAGCCTATATTCAGAGTACTATGTAGAAGTTAACATTCGAATTTTAGAAAATAGCAATGAAGAATTCTTTTTTTATTTATATCGTAAGAATCACAATTTCACTAACAATTTTTTGATATATTTATTTGTTTATAACTTGTACCCGTTTCTCTGGAATCGCCATTGTCAGAAACGTCAAGTTAGCAGCCCACTTTGAGATCGTAATATCTCGGCTTGTACTGAAGCAATATTATTGAAATTTTGCGTATACGATTCACTATTTCCTAACATTTTTTTGGCATATAAATCACATTGATACGAACTGTATTTCTTAAGGTGTCTTTGCTTGATAGTACTCACCTCATGATTGCAATCAAGTTTAAACCTTATTACTGTGGAGCAAAGTTCAATATTGATCGACAGCCTATATTCAGATTACTATGTAGAAGTTAACATTCGATTTTTAGAAAATAGCAATGAAGAATTCTTTTTTTATTTAAATCGTAAGAATCACAATTTCACTAACAATTTTTTGATATATTTATTTGTTTATAACTTGTACCCGTTTCTCTGGAATCGCCATTGCCAGAAACGTCAAGTTAGCAGCCCACTTTGAGATCGTAATATCTCGGCTTGTACTGAAGCAATATTATTGAAATTTTGCGTATACGATTCACTATTTCCTAACAATTTTTTGGCATATAAATCACATTGATACGAACTGTATTTCTTAAGGTGTCTGCTAGCTTGACGTCAAGATAGCAGCCTCACCAAGATACTCAAATATCTTTTGAACCATAGTATCACTATTTATATGCTATAGTTCACTATTTATAACTATTTACTAACAATTTTTTGACCTAGTCAAAACCTTCTAATTCCATGGTGAGGCTGCCAACTATACGCTAATCTTGACGAGTACTCTGATAGGCGGTGGTATATTTTTAATTTAGCTCGTTAACTAAAAAACAGAAAATAACTATTTATTTAAAAAAAAATTGGAACAATTTATTTATCACGTTTTTATTAAATTGCTTTTTTGTTTTTATTTTTAAATATGTTAATTCAACCAACACAAAATCTAGTTTATTCAATTCAATTTAAGTTCAAGTGTAAATAATTACGCAACTTTAAAGTTTATTCCATTTTTTTTATAAAAATACAATGTGCGTGAACTTCGGAAAAACAAATGAATGTTGGAAAAACAAGTAAAAGTAGGAAAACATTGTCTAGTGATCTGTAGTCAAAAAGAGATGCAAACGATTTTCGACTTTATTGACCTTTGAAATTCGGTTGCTTTTTCCCATAATTATACTTGTTTATTTACTTTGCTGTTTCATTAAAAACTGTTATTTTGGTAAATATGTCAATAAGGTCTAAAATTCTTGCACCAATTTCTTTACTTGTGAACAAGTAAAGAAATTGGTGCAAGTTAATATAAATAATAACTTCAGTTAATAAAATGGGTGCATGAGATTTACGACGACACAATGTTAAAAATATAAAAAGAAACCAAGATGGCGGCCAACTATATTGTTCGTGGGCCGATTTTGATGAAACTCGATTTTGTTACTATTTTGATAAAAATAACAAAGAAATGTTAAAAATATAAACAAATATGGCAACCAACTCTTTTATTTGTGATTGGGGCTGATTTTAACGAAACTCGGTTTTAGGACTAATTTGACAAGAAAATAATAACACAATATTGAAAAAAATAAAAATCCAAGATGGCAACCAACTTTTTTGTTTTTGGGCCGATTTCGATGAAACTCGGTTTTTGGTAATATTTTGACAAAATAATAACAACGCAATTTTTTAAAATACTAAAAATCTTAGGCGGCAGCCAACTTTTTTGTTTTTTGGGCCGATTTCGATGAAACTCGGTTTTTGGTACTATTTTGACAAGAAAAAACAACTCAATGTAAACTGATGGAAAAATAAAAAAAGATCAAAATGGCTGCTAATTTGTTTTTGAAATCGGCCCAAGAACAAAAAAGTTGGCCACCATCTTGAATTTTGTAAGTTTTCAACATTGCGTTGTTATTTTCTTGTCAAAATCGTACCAAAAACAGAGTTTCATCAAAATCGGCCCTAAAACAAAAAAGTTGGCCGCCATCTTGAATTTTTAGTTTTTTTTAAATTGCGTTGTTATTTTCTTGTCAAAATAGTTCCAAAAACAGAGTTCCATCAAAATCGGCCCAAAAACAAAAAAGTTGGCCGCCATCTTGGATTTTTAGTTTTTTTTAAATTGCGTTGTTATTTTCTTGTCAAAATAGTTCCAAAAACCGAGTTTTATTGAAATCGGCCCAAAAACAAAAAAGTTGGCCGCCATCTTGGATTTTTTAATTTTCAAAATTGCGTTGTTATTTTCTTGTCAAAATAGTACCGAAAACCGAGTTTCATCGAAATCGGCCCATAAACAAAAAAGTTGGCCGCCATCTTGGATTTTTAGTTTTTTAAAAATTGCGTTGTTATTTTCTTGTCAAAATAGTTCCAAAAACCGAGTTTCATCGAAATCGGCCCAAAAACAAAAAAGTAGGCCGCCATCTTGGATTTTTAAAATTTTCAACATTGCGTTGTTATTTTCATGTTGAAATAGTACCAGAAACCGAGTTTCATCGAAATAGGCGCACAAACATGAATTTGATTATTATTATTAATTTTACCGTCTCGCCTGCGACCTCTAGCCATTTCAATAGAACAATTTCGTTTTTTTTGGAAATCTGAAATGGTGAAGTATTTATGGTCACACTAGTTTTGTAAAGTTACATTTCCTATAGATTGAAATTCTTAAATTGAAATTCAAGGTCAAAATCGGAGTTGCCAGGATTGACACTTCTATTTATTACCACCTCACCGATGATTGCTGATTAGCATTATTGTAGATATCTAATTAAATCAAAAAAGTTCTGTTTTATATTACAATTATTATGTGTCATTCTAAAATTAATATTTAAATAGTATATATTCGACTTCCCACTCCGAATCATTAATTTTGATACACTACTTGATTGGTAACGTACATATTTTTAGTCCTACTATCGTGGTATTATTGTTTAGTAATGGCAATTGTGCGAACGAGACACCGACCTCCACCTGGTGTTGTCTCATTCACACAGTAGTGCCTTCAGTCAATGTCGTCGATAGAATTTCAACTCTATGAGCAATGCAATAAAGTTGAATTTCATTTAAACGATAGGTGAAAATTTTTTTAGTGTACTCACTCCCTATTATAAACCTCCTTGGACAAATGTTATAAGATAAGGCCTTATTTTTTTAAATCCTACCTGATGCTGATATTAAGTCGAAACAAAATTAGTTATTTTCGATACAAAAATTACTTCAATACAGACTGACGGAACAAAAAGATTTTTTTGTAAGTATTTTAAAACAAACTAGGTTATTTCTATACAAAATATTATGCATCCTAATATTAGTTAAGGAGGTACGTACCTACTACCGTACGTGCATACAAACACGTGTTTGTTTGTAACAAAATTAGTTAATTACTTTGGGGTTGGATCAAAATTGGTTAACTGCATTAAAGTTGAGACAAAATTATTAACTGCATTAAAACAACCTATAATCTACTGATTTAAAAAGTTATTTTTTTGGGAGAGCACAGCGTCTCATACAATGATTTTTTTTACTATTTTTCCTATCAAAAAGTAAAATTATTGTGGTAGGTACCATGGGCAACAGCGTCGCTTAACCACCATTAAGGTTAAAATCGCTTGCACGCCGCACCCGCTGTCACATACGTTTAGTTCGTACAGGGGCGATACGCGCGCACACGAATTTTGTTGTAAACTGGTTAAGGCGCTGCTTAATCGAATATTTAGGTTTTTGAGGGGGTGCGGCAGGCGAAGCGCGGTGTGCACGTGCAGCGGCGCCCCTCCCGCGCCGCACCTCCCCTGCGCTGCGAGTGTAGCGGTGTAGACTGGGCCGCATTTAGAAAATTTTTGTTTAATTTTAAATTATTTGCTGTTGTGAATAAATGTCATGTTCTCTGATCAGGGTGAACAAAACTTTGAATTACATTTTGAGATATTACAGAAAAAGTATACTTTTAATCACGTAAACGAGCTTAAAGTGTTATAAAAAAAAATAAAAACTCGATTTCCAAGAAAGTTTCTTTGAAAATTTTTCCCACAGTGATGGTCTATTTTTATAAGAAAAATTGTCTTTGGGGTACCTACTATCCTTTTACTATCCCTTGGTTCTTGTAAGAAATTATTTACATGATTATTATTTCCAATTTGTGCGCTGTGTTGCCTTTTTGCTAAGCTCATTATTGGCACATAATAATTTTGGTATTTTGCATTTTTGGTGTATCTTAGGCTGTTTCGTTGACGAAACTCTAAAAATATGAGTTGCGCGACTCCTAGGCGAGACTTGATAGACTGAGAGGTCACGGGATTTTTGGTAACGATCGAGGAAAAGGTTAGACTCGTTTTTATGGGTTGTAGAGTGGTCCCCTAATGTGAATGATGTCGGTACGCCTGATCTCAGTGGTTGCAACTTCGAGTGATCTAAATATACACGGTTAATTTTTAAGTATATCTAACAATGAAATAGGGATTTCAGACCACGTAAATGAACAACTTTTACTATGGGACCAACCACGAAATCGCGAAAAAAAAATCAGCCGTTCCATAGAAAAGTACAACATCGACTCCACTATAATGTATGGAACAGCTGATTTTTTTTCGCGATTTGGTGGTTGGTCCCATAGTAAAAGCTGTTCATTTACGTGGTCTGAAATCCCCATTTCATTTTTAGATATACTTAAAAATTAACCGTGTATAAAAGAAGAAACTGATTGGTGACTGACATATCAACGCACAGCCCAAACCGCTAGGTCTAGAGACTCTAAATTTGGTACATAGGTTCCTTATAAGGTCTAAGGGTGCAATAAGAAAAGATTTTTTCAAAACTGAAACGGGTGTCCAAAGTTTGTATGATATTCCCTCAGTTTGAAAGCGAGGATCTTCAAATTTTGTATTTAGACTGATGATTGTATTTTTTTTTAAATTCCACTCTCTAAAGGGTGAAAAGGGGGATGAAGTTGTGTATAGAAATAATAAATATCCTTCATTTTCGAAGTGAAAATAGCTAAATTTATTATTTAAGCTTATGGATGCAAATTTAACGTAACATACATTATTATTGTTAGTATTTCGATCCCTATGGGAATGATAATGGAGATGAAATGGGGCAAATAAACCTAAAAATAGATATGGATGTCGTTATTGTGGTTTTCTGACGATTGGGAAAATGACGTTTATTTTGGAGTCCAACACGGTGGACATGATTTAACCCCAAAAAGGGTGAAAATGGGGTTCAAATTTTATATGGAAAAAGAACAAAAAAGACATTACAACTTTAAGCTTCGTAGGAGCACGTCTAAAAATAAATAGGCATACATATTATATTTTGTGATTTTGAAAATCAACCCCTTAGGGGGTAAATGGGGAAAAAAACATAAATCGATATGGATGTCGTTCTTGGGGTTATGGTATGGGTATAGTATAGGTATGGGATGGTGATTGCGGAAATGACATTTATTTAACAGGTCTTACCTGTTTGTTTTGTCATTTTTTTTCACTTTCTCATCAATTTTAACACTAGAAAAGCCAAAAAAACATCCAGTCACACAGTTAAAGTCTATTAATAATTGTTTTAATATATAAAGCTTTAATATTCCCAACGAAAAAACAAAAATATCGACTGCCACAACTAAGTGTTGAAACTGCAAATCACGTACTTTACAGTAGAGCAGTTTAAAGTTTTTTTACACAAAAAACATAAAATCGTAATTTTGAATTGTATCATTAAAGTTTCTTTACTAAATAATAGCTTATTTTAGTCTCTTTTTTTGTGCCTAATAACAATTTTATTATAAAGTTATAAAAATATTTTCCAAGATATTTCACATTCGATAATATTCCATGCTTTTAAAATCAGGAATTTTATCGAATATGGCTAATTCAATAGTATTCAATGCTTTTGAAATCTGGAATTGTATCGAAAGTGGCAGATTCGATAATATTCTATGATAATTTATTAAGAAATAGCTATATATTTGCACTGAAATCTCTCTATGAGGATTCCCGTGCATGCGTCAGGATTGACGGCGTATACACTGACTGGTTTGGCATCTCTAGGGGTGTCAGACAGGGATGTGTTGCGTCACCATGGCTCTTTAATCTGTTTTCGGGCAGTTGTATGAAAGGTCTGAAAGAACGTGACTGTAGAGTTATGATGAATGGGACTCAAATCAAGTGCCTCCTCTACGCTGACGACCAAGTTATACTTGCGTCTTCTGCGCAAGAGTTGCAGGAAATGATGTCTGTTATGAATAATGATTTTGTGAGAAAAGGGATGAAAGTGAATGTAACTAAGACGAAAGTGATGGTGTTTGAGAGAGATGAAGAAATGACTGACTGTACGGTCGGTAATGTTAGGTGGCGAAAAAGTGGAACAAGTCCGTGAGTTTGTATACTTGGGGAGTTTGTTCACAAGGGACGGAAAGAGAGAGAAATATATAGAAAGGCGAGTGAAAAAAGGAAATTCGGTGAATGGTGCTATACACTCGGTTATGAGGTCAGATCGTTTCGGCAAAGGCGCGAATGGCTATTCATAACGGAGTGCTGGTACCGACACTGATGTATGGAAGTGAATCTTGGTTATGGCAGAAGAAGAATGAAAGCAGAATAAATGCGGTAGAGATGCGATCGTTGAGGAAAATATGTAGAGTAAAATTGCGTGATAGAGTGAGCAATGATGTGATTCGTAAAAGGTGTGGTCTGAAAGATGATATAGTGACAAGAATTGAGAAAGGAATGCTTCGGTGGTTTGGTCACTTAGAGAGGATTAATGAAAGGCGAATCACGAAAGAGATATATTGTGCGAATTTAGAAGGAACGATTGCGCAAGGGCGTCCCAGAAAAACCTACGTGGACTAATTAGAGGTTATTATAAAAAAGCTTGGTGTACGCAGTGACAAAAACCGCAGGGCATGTATGAAAAGACTGATGGATGTGAATGAAGCGAAAGAAGTGTGCAATGATCGTAGCAGGTGGCGATCCATAGTCTCTGCATACCCCCATGGGAAACAGGCGTGAGTATATGTATGTATGTATGTATACTAATCTTGTCATCATCAGTTTGTAAAATAGGAAAAAATTCGTAATAAATATTGTTTTAACTCACTCCTCCACTGTAAAGTCGTTGTAGACTTGTAGTATATCGACTCTAAATGAAAGAAAATATATATTTTATATCATGTTACTTTTGTTAAGTAACATGATATAAAATATATTTAAAGCAAAAGAACAATGAAAAAACAACTTTTTAATTAAATTATTATCTAAAAAAATAAAAATAAAAAAGGTTACTGATTTAATATTCCAGTTCCAATCATTCTCACTAGTTCCATTGGATACAGTTCCATGGTACTACTGATACTTTTTGTTCTGTAGTTCCATATATTCATTCTCACTAGTTCCATTGCCAATGGAACTAGTGAGAATAATCAGTATCAGTAGTTCCATGGAACTATATCCACTGGAACTAGTAAGCAGTAAGAGATTGCTCCGCGTAGCCCTTTGATGCAACCTCGCGTACCCTTTAGGGTACGCGTACCACTGATTAGGAAACACTGCTTGAGACAATCGGTACAGGCGTGTTAATACTAGGGCTAACTCAGAGGCGCAAGTCCTGAGAACTATGGCTGGTATACTATCCAGACTACTGGCTTTATTCACGTCCAGAGGCCGTATTACAAGCTCTTAAATCCTACCAGGTTTATAAATTGCTGTAGTGACATCTCTTTCTCGGTGTATAGCAAATAAAAGAGATAGATTGATAGCCAGTCAGAAAACTGACTGGAAATAAAAGGTCATAATACAGCCCCAGATCAAGCAATGCTTTTTTTAAATTCGGTCTCTCTGATGTGGATTTCCGACATTAAAATCCCACAACTTGGTAAGACCGATGGTACAACATTGCCAGGATCTAAAGAATCTAAACGAGAACACTCGGAAAATAAATTGGCAAAACGGTATGTGCCAAAGATCCTCCTGGTTCCCGCAGAGGAGGCATTGAGGGACGGCAGAAGTTGACTTCCACAGATTATACCAGAATTTTTCAAGAAGCAAGTTTTCCCTATGCAGGACTTGGCGGCTTTGTTAAAGGCTTTCCTCTTTTCACGTGTATTTCTAGCTTTACAGGATCGAGCATCAACCCAAGCAAGATATAACTCATGTTTCGACGCTACTGCATCTCTATATTTAGCATAATACCAAGAGTGAACTTTGTAAGAGACCCTGATAAAGCAGAACGGTCACAGCATTCGTGAAGCAGAAGGAAACATAACTTTACCTAAAAAAAATTTTTTTAGGTAAAGTTTGTTTTAAGAAAGTAAAAAAGAATCACAAAACAATTAGTTCTTACTTAAAAATTACGATTTTAAACTGTTTCAAAATCCAATGTGTATTGATTGGATTGGACAATTTTAGGCGCGCGTTAATAGTGTAGGATTATTGTAAACATGTGAAATATTGACGCAGAAGTAGTTTTGAGGCGGAAAATATTAGGAATTAGCCGTAAGAGCACATTGAATGTATCCATACAAAAAAAACCATAAAATATTTTTATCCAGCCAAACTTTTCGTTTTAGACACAAATATCTTAAGAAATTTCTTATATAATAAAGAGTTCTATCGATTAATATTTAAAAAAATACTATTCAAAAAAAATAGTCGTAACTTGCGCGCGTCATAGCTCTAAAACGAAACCACTGAGAGCCGGCAGACCTCATCGTTTTAGCTACGGAGAAGCCATACTTTAAATACCTATTTAAAGTATGGCTTCTCCGTTCAGAGAAATTGTCAGTATTAATACCTATTAATACTGACAATTTCTCTGATCGTTACTTTCTCGTAACAATGAAGCCTCTTATAAGCGCTATTACTGGAAGTGGCAACCACTGAGATCAGGCAGACCGACATCATTCACATTAGGGGACAACTTTACAACCTATAAAAACGAATCTAACCTTTTCCTCGACCGTTACCAAAAATTCCGTGACCTCTAAGACTATGATGTCGACGACGACGCGTCATCGACATCAAGTCTTGCTAGACGCAGCGCGACGAGGCGGGCGTTTACCTACTACATCGCTTCTAATACTAACACTATTTTATTTATTACTAAAACCTAAAACTAGAAAACAAACAGCTAAAACTATTACTTAATTAACACTAAATAAAATTATTGAAGTGAAACCTTCTTTATCGGCGTTGTACGCTTTTTTGTTGAACTCGCGTCAGTCAGTCAGGATCACGTGACCCTGATCGAAAATTCGTAAGACGGATGTGACGGATGGAGAGTAGACAGCCGGCGTCGGAAGTATCCCCCTCTCTTTCTACGGGGCGCGGCGAAAATAGCGGCGCCTCATTTCAAGACGTAAACACTTGTGTCACCATAGCAACGCGCTTTTTAGGGTTCCGTACCCAAAGGGTGAAAACGGGACCCTATTACTAAGACTCCGCTGTCCGTCTGTCTGTCTGTCTGTTTGTCTGTTTGTCTGTCACCAGGCTGTATCTCATGAACCGTGATAGCTAGAAAGTTGAAATTTTCACAGATGATGTATATCTGTTGCCGCTATAACAAAAAATACTAAAAACTGAATTAAATTAATATTTAAGGGGGGCTCCCATAAAACAAACGTGATTTTTTGCCGTTTTTTGCTCGATATTAATAACGACAATAGGTAGACAGTTGAAATTTTGCACAGATGATGTATTTTTGTTGCCGCTATAACAACAAATACTAAACACAGAATAAAATTAACATTTAAGGGGAGCTCCCATACAACAAACGTAATTTTTTTTGCTGTTTTTTGGTACGGAACCCTTCGTGTGCGAGTCCGACTCGCACTTGGCCGGTTTTTTTTTTAATTCAATGCCAAACTAAAACGCTAGTTTTTAGGGTTCCATACCCAAGGGTAAAACCGGGACCCTATTACTGAGACTCCGCTGTCCGTCTGTCTGTCTGTCTGTCTGTCACCAGGCTGTATCTTATGAACCGTGATAGCTAGAAAGTTGAAATTTTCACAGATGATGTATTTCTGTTGCCGCTATAACAACAAATACTAAAAACAGAATCAAATAAATATTTAAAGGGGGCTCCCATAAAACAAACGTGATTTCTTTGCCGTTTTTTGCTCGATATTAATAACGACAATAGGTAGACAGTTGAAATTTTCACAGATGATGTATTTTTGTTGCCGCTATAACAACAAATACTAAACACAGAATAAAATTAACATTTAAGGGGAGCTCCCATACAACAAACGTAATTTTTTTGCCGTTTTTTGGTACAGAATTCTTCGTGCGTGAGTCCGACTCGCACTTGGCCGGTTTTTTACATTCTCTTTGGTCAAAACTCTAGATATTCTGTCAAGCTATGGATAAGCCTTTCGTACAATACTGTTCTGTATTTGTAAATTCAAATGCAGAGTAAATTCGTAAGACGGCAATTCGTGCAAAATTATTCTCTAACCTACGAACAAAGATACTAAGGAAGTGTAATTCTGCTCAAAAAATAGCACCACGCAAACTACAACCGAGTGGGCGGGGCTAAAAAAGTACAACCGAAGCACTGTTTAGTCATGTCTGTCACGCGCTCGGCGACAGTCGTTAGCGCAACGACAAAAAAATCATTAAAAAGTGGTAAAAAATGACGTCATGTGTGGTCAAGTGGTGTAAAAGACCAATAGAAGGCATCAAAACAAATACGGTCATATCATATCATTGGTTAGTAAAATATTTTTCGTTATTTAGAAATATCTATGAGCGTATACATGCAAACTATGGTAGCTATTATGCAACAAGTGTTCAGTCACTTTGTGGGGCAGAGTCAAATCTTCACGTTCACTGCTATCACAGATTTTAAACAAGAATAAAACTCTCTCATGAAATTCAGTACAACAGAAAAAAAGGAAAATTAAAATCAAAATTTTGTAATGCTATAAAAATGGCGCGTCCTGCAATATACAATCCATAGAAAACGAGTAATCTGATGTAATCTCCTTGCTTTTTATCATTATACAGGGTGTAACAAAAACTCTGTCCAATCCGTGAAGGGATGATTAGGTAGGTACCTATAAA
This sequence comes from Agriphila geniculea, assembly GCA_943789525.1. Lineage (NCBI taxonomy): Eukaryota > Metazoa > Arthropoda > Insecta > Lepidoptera > Crambidae > Agriphila > Agriphila geniculea. The sequence goes on from OX038885.1 coordinate 14,194,745, forward strand.
AATTCGATTCTATTCACGCAATCCTCTTTGATTAACAAGTAAAAAAAAATCCCTGGTTAAAATAGAATAAACGAAAAATGGGGAACTCACATTGCAACACCGAAGGCAGCGGCACGACAAGTAGTGACGTGATAAGGTCAAGACCGTCAGAACACAAAGTAATGACAATTTCCAGAAACTATGATTTTTATGCAGCTCTGAAAACAGCTTTTTAATATAGAGTTTGATTCGCGGATCGTTCTGCTGGAACCCCAATGTGAGATCTGCTGCGAAGATGCTACTCCATATTTCCACCACCAATAGCAATACATGCTCAGCAACTGTGCACTAGATTGTCTCGAACACTTTGCAGCACACCTGTATTCAACGTAATAAGTACAAAAGTGGCTATTATTTGCAAACGCATTACGGCTTCACTCTCACAAATGTTTTTAAACATCAACTGTTAACATGACCTCACAAATAAAACTCAAGGGGTGTCAAATCTGGCGAACGCGCTGGCTACGGAGTTGATCCACCTCTTCCAATCCACCGTCTCCCATATTGCTAGCTTAGGTATTCGCGCACCGGTCAATAAGCATATTAAAATAGTCTGCATTTGAAAAAGATTTTTGGCAAGAATAAATTTTGACTTGGTGGAATACGCTGCTATAAAAAAATATATTCCGACAAACTGAGAACCTCCTCCTTTTTTGAAGTCGGTTAAAGAGATGTCGCTATAAGAATTTTGTACTGCCAATTAAAGCATGCTTTTTAGGGTTCCGTAGCCAAAATGGCAAAAAACGGAACCCTTATAGATTCGTCATGTCTGTCTGTCTGTCTGTCTGTCTGTCCGTCCGTATGTCACAGCCAAAAGTATTAGGACTACATAGTTGAAACTTAGTAGGCAGGTGTATTCTGTGAACCGCTTTACGATTTTTATACAAAAATAAAAAAAATAAAAGATTAAGGGGGTGCTCCCCATACATGGAACTGAAACTGAAAATATTTTTTTTCATCAAACCAATACTTGTGGGGTGTTTATAGATAGGTCTTTTAAAATGACATTGAGGTCCTAAGACTATTTTTTTTAAAGTCAACCGTTTGAAAAATATATGCTGCCAAAGTGGTAAAATGTGTGTCCCCCCCCCCTTTAACTTTTGAAGTAAGAGGGTGAAAAATCTAAAAAAAATAGGAACTATAGATCTTAATAAACACTTTCAACGAAAATTGTTTTGAACGAGATACAGTAATTAGTTTTCGAGATATAGTACATTTTCCAAAACCGCAAATATAACTTTGTCATTCATACAAACACTGTGAAAAACAAAGTTATTTTTTCAGACAAAAATTATAGCGGTATTAAATATGGTATGGTATAATGTACCTACGGAACCCTACTGCGCGTGGCCCGACACGCACTTGGCCGGTTTTTATGTGAAAAATAAAAATAAAGCAACGTATTAATACGTTTTTCTTTATCAGTCACACCTCTAAAAGACGTATTGAGGCGTTGCTTTTGTCAATGTGATAATTATCCACATTATGTACTTACATGTTATGAAAAAAAAATCTCTACATAATACATTCTCTTTTATTTAGCATACCTATTTTATTTCAATACATTACCTAATTTTAGTCCTTCTTGAAATCAAGTGTCTTACCAATTAATATGATCATCATTCATCAACACCATCATTTTATAATTTTCATAAAATAAAATAACAATATAATCATCACAGCCGAAAGACGTCCACTCCTGACATTATGTCTCTTTTATTTTTCCAGAGCGACTAGTTGCAGACGACTTACATTCAGCGTATTCGAGCGATCTTTACCAAGTCGTCTGTCTGCATAATAAAACAAACATTATATCTAACAAATAATAATGTACTAATTTCATAATAGTACATTACTCCCGCGGTATATAATGACTGCGTTGCTGGCAGCGATTATGATGGCCGAGAGCGGAGCTTAGCGCAGGTCCAGGCCGTCACAGCGCGGTCAGCATTGCAGCCCTTGATGGCCAAGCTAAAATAAAGGCCGAGACCGGAGGTCGAGGCCTTTATAGCGCGGACAGCAAGGGCTGCAATGATGACCAAGCTTGAAGGCCGAGAGCGTAGTTAAGCTTAGCTCGAGGCCATCATAACGTGGCCAGCAGTGCAGTCATTGTGGACCAAGGCTTGTATAGTGCTTTACTCAAAAATGCGAGTACTACCTACTACTATAGTGGGTACGTATAACCTAATTTCGAAAAAAATACAAAAATGCAAATATCTCAGAAACGGTGCGTCGGAGCCAAAAGATAAGGTTTTTTTCGACCCCCTAAGGTACCCCGGAAGTGGTCAAAAGGTATTTAATGAAAGGTCAAAAAACGGTCAAGTGCGAGTTTTTTATATTTTTCCATACAAATTTTACATAAAAATACAAATAATATCACCTGTGTAATAGGGTTTTTTCCCTCAATGTACAACACCCGTACAGATAAAGAATGGGATTGAAAATGGCGGCTTACCGCGCTTACCACAACGAGTGTTACCGAGAGAGCGATAGGTGTGGCGTTCTATATTTGAAACAAAACTCGACAATAATGGATTCTCAAAGGAAATTGCTGGTAGCTAAAACAAGACAATAATGAAATCTCATACAACTTTGTCGCGTCACCATCGGAGGAGCGCGGCAACCCCAAGTTTGCTCAAAGAAGGTTGTCAAAATAATGACCATATTACAAGCATTTTTGAGTAAAACAATTTTATGATGCCGCCCACCGCGCCGGGCCGTAGTGATCTTAGCAGGTTAGGTGTACTGACTGCATTCTACATTACACCGTCCTCGCTTCAATGACAAAGGCACTACAACGGCCCAATGAGTGACACGGCGCGAGCCAAATATCCAATCATGTTTGATCTGCGTTCAAACCCCAGCCAATAGAAAACGTGATATGCGTTAGAATACAATACAACCTAATACCGATTATGCGTACATTGTAATAAGGTATGTTTTTACTAGTTCATTGTTGAGTTTGCGACCTTTTTGTGTTACAGAATATGCGAAAGTGCCATTTTTTAAGCAATATTTGTTAGGAGTTAGGCTTCCTTAGTTCTTATTTCGTTGTCTCTAACCATTCCAAAATATCAAAAATGCACAACGTTAATATTCAAGTTTTCACTTCTGCCAGCACTCCCGGAGTGCAACCCGATTTTCTTTTATTTACTTAAAACAAACAAAGTTTACAAAACTTTCCAAAATCCAAAAGAAAAAGACGAGACCGACTTGACCAACAAGTTTCGATATGAAATATGAAATGAAAAGTACGGCCCCATCCATTCTCGATACCACCCGATGCAAGCCCCGGGCGTTCACCCCGCGCGCCCGCGCCCGCCCGCTCCATATCTCTGTGAATGCCGAATACTAGCAAATATTTTTCTAAGTGTATTGCTCTTTACATTTTTCAGGCGCTAAAAAACCTGTTTATTTTGATTTTAATAGTGATCCATAACATTTGCATTCTTTTTTTTTTGATAAGTCTTTAATTCATCTTATGTTCGAATTGTATTTTGAAAAAAATATGCTAGTTGCCGCTGAAAATTTCGAGTATTACGCGACGAAAAAACTTTTTAGAAAAACATGTTTTTTTCACTAACTAAGCTTTTACTTGAAATTATTTATAGCTAAGTCTTTAATTCAGGATATGTCAAATACAACAATATTTTTTTCTACCTTTCAAAATGAGTGGATTCTTCTAACTATGCGACAAAACTTTATATGTTTTCATTGACGCTACGTTTTGCAGGTCCTTAAGCGACGCTGTTGCCCATAGTACGTAATAAATAGTTATTACGTGCCGGACTACAGCTGCGCCACAAAAAAAAAGTTGGAAATCTGACATTTTGACTATGCCATGATAAAGTCTATATTTTGTCGGAGTTTGACGACAAAAACCAGAGTTTGTCGGTCTTCCGTTTAGGAAATACATGTGGCTCAGCTGTAGAGACGTCTCTACAGCTGCGCCACACAGATCTCGAAAACGGAAGGTCGTAGCGAAAATCTGATTACTTGTATGTATAGCCGTTAGTTTGTCGGAGTTTGTCGCAAAAAAACCAGAGTTTGTCGGTCATGCGTTTAGGAGATACGTGTGGCGCAGCTGTAGAGACTTCTCTACAGCTGAGCCACACAGATCTCGAAAACGGAAGGTCGTAACAGAAATCTGATTACTCGTGTGTGTAGATGGTAGTTTGTCGGAGTTTGTCACCAAGAACCAGAGTTTGTCGGTCTTGCGTTTAGGAGATATGTGAGGATACGCTGTGGAGACCTTTCTACCTGGATCTTGAGAACGGAAGGTCGTAGCGATAATCCGATTAGTCATATCTATAGTCGGTAGTTCGACCGAGTTTGTCGCCAAATATCAGAGTTTGTCGGTCTTGCGTTTAGGAGATATGTGAGATTTTCGCTACGACCTTCCATTCTCGAGATCCAGGTAGAAATATCTCTATAGCATATCCCCACATATCTTCTAAACGTAAGATTGACAAACTCTGATTTTTAGTGACAAACTCCGACAAACTAATGGCTACACACTCGAGTTATCAGATTTTTGCTACGACCTTCCGTTCTAAAGATCCAGGTAGAAAGGTCTCCACAGCGTATCCTCACATATCTCCTAAACGCAAGGCCGACAAACTCTGGTTCTTGGTGACAAACTCCGACAAACTACCGGCTACACACACGAGTTATCAGATTTCTGTTACGACCTTCCGTTTTCGAGATCTGTGTGGCTCAGCTGTAGACACGTCTCTACAGCTGCGCCACACGTATCTCCTAAACGCAAGACCGACAAACTCTGGTTTTTGTGCGACAAACTCCGACAAACTAACGGCTATACATACAAGTAATCAGATTTTTGCTACGACCTTCCGCTTTCGAGATCTGTGTGGCGCAGCTGTAGAGACGTCTCTACAGCTGAGCCACATGTATCTCCTAAATGGAAGACCGACAAACTCTGGTTTTTGGCGACAAACTCCGACAAACTATAGACTTCATCATGGCATAGTCAAAAAGTCAGATTTCCAACATTTTTTTTGTGGCGCAGCTGTAGTCCGGCACGTATAGTTATTTCCTTTTTTTCCATGATTCCTTTTATGTTTGACTGTTATTGTTCCTATCGTTAATTCCCGTGCAATTTATTGTTACTTTATTTATTGTAAGAGAAGACTAGAAGAAATGAAACAGTAGGTACTAGTAACACACAGTAGGAGTTCTACTCCTACTTATCCTACTATAGATAGACCCTGTAAGAATTAAGTAGCTGTTTCTTTTATGTTTTCGTTTTTATTTTAAGTAAATAATTTGATTTAAAAAAAAATATTTAAAGAAACGCGTTTTTCCTTTAATTAACATGAAACAGAATTGCAAACAAAAAACCAAAAAAAGAATCAAAAAAACCGGGTACCCGATTCCGACCAAAGAATCCGAATCGAAATTTTCGATTCTTCAAAGAAGTTCGATTCTACATGCCCTATCCCGCCCCATCTCAAAACTTGAATAAATTCACTAGGTGCTCTTGACTGTACCACGGCATTATGTATTCTGTGACCACGGTAATAAGATACTACCAGTATTATAACTCGAGCCTGTCCTTGAAATACGTCACTTGAGTAGAATAGTGCTGCCTGCATCTTTGTACAAAACTAGAAACAAACTCAAGTAGGTAGATGAAATAAAGTTAACAGTACCTATCTTCACCTACTTGAATTTGTTTCTAATTTCGTGATTGTATGTTATATTTTAGAAATAACGGTGATAGCGTGTTAGGTTGCCTAATAATTCAAAAGGTTATCATTTTGCTTTTAAATTATATTTTGTCATATACAATTTATAATATGGTTTGATCTTTTGGTAATAAGCAAATAGAAAAAGTGATCTGTAATTATTAACACTTAAGCCGCCACGTAGATCACCGGTGACTTCGCTTAAAAAATATTTTATAATTTTATTTTCCCCAAAGAAAGTTCTAATCTTTTTTATTATTGTAGGTATATGAAATCTGAAATTTTCTACATACATTTTTCTTATTGTTAATTTATTTTTAGTTTTTAATTCATGAATTGTATAAAACACTAACTTATTTTAGTCCAATCAAATTAGACATTTAATGTTGCAACAAATCAGGTATTTTTGGTTTTTACATAACATTGTTTGCTATTTGAAGGCAATGTCAAATCCAAGTTTTCGGCCTTGGCAAATAACCGGCAGGCTGTTTATCTAATTAGAAACCACTTAGCGACCGGTCTCATTTGACAGATGAATGTGATACATTGCTAGTAGGGTACCTCATTTTTGGGTAAGAAAAACATACCAAAGAACAGTAGCAATGTATGTCAAATGAAACCGGTCGCTAAATAGTTTCTATTTAGATAATCAGCTTGCCGTAACATTTTGTTTCATTATAAAATCTCAAAAATGTTGACCTTTTTTCAGTTTTTCTCGATGTTGACCCGGAAGAAATGGTTTTTCATACAGATTGTGTAAAAAGTTTTTAAAGTTGGTTAAATTTGTGGGTAGAACGGTTTTGATACAAGTGCTAGTTTCGGAGACACTTGAAAATTTGGCCAATTTTTAAGTTACATGATTTTTAACAAAATTTCCCCTGTGTGTATCCCCACGTCGCCAGAGTTGAGGATGCACGAGTGGACCCTCCTCTACAGAGAGAAGTTGGCGACGGGGCTTCGGCTGGTTCTAGGAGTCCCAAACGGAGTATTTGGAGAGGATAGAGACCATGCCTGGCTCCACTACCAGCTCACGCGGGTACAGGCAAGGGTTCTACGAGCAGGTAAATAAGCAGTAGATTCACAGACGGGGTGCTCTGCTCCACACACAGTGACACGTACAGAGCACCCAACCACAAGCGCTAATACACAAACAGCAGCTCAAACATGTGGGCCGCTTGGGGGTCAGGGCAGAGACTGCGGGGACAACTGTGAGGCGTCAAGACGCGTCTCTCAGCCCCTGCGGTCCAGTTCCCCGGCCGTCGGCGGATCCAACCCACATGACACAAGCACGAACCCGGACCCTGTGCCAGACACTTCGGTGGCGAAGCATTAGGGTTCAGGTGTAGACACAAACACGAACACACATACACAAACAGTAACACTCAACATGCACAATAACACACACACAACACAAACACAAAAACAAAAAAATATAAAGATACTTCAGTTAAATTTGCACCACTGCCGCGAGGCCATGACCGAGCTTTGCAGATTTGTGGTCACAAATGACATAGACATTGCCCTGCTACAAGAGCCTTATGTTAACACAGAAGGCCGAGTGTTTGGCATTGCATGTCTGGGAGGGACGACCATCTACTGTCGCGATGGTGAGTCCAACCCAAGGACATGCATATACGTCAGCAAAAAGGCAAGGGCATTAGGACTAATAGAAGTTGAATGTTACAGAGACCTTACAGCAGCTATAGTCACAATATGTGGAGCAGATGGGCGCAGAAAAAGGATGGTCTTCATGTCGGTCTACGTCCCGAGTGAGACGGACTACGAGCCACCAGGGACGCACCTAGAAGAAACAATAGCGAGATATAGAGGTATGGACATCCCTATTGTGGCGGGCTGTGACGCAAACTCACACCACACCGTGTGGGGTAGCACAGACTGCAACAATAAGGGTAACTTATTACTTGAATATATCCTTAGTACTAACCTAGAAATAATGAACATAGGTAACACACCGACGTTCGTCACAAGAACAAGGAAAGAAGTGTTGGACATAACACTAATGTCCAAAGAAGAAAGTCATCTGATGAAGGAATGGAGGGTTGACACCTCAGACTCCTTCTCGGACCATCGCAGAATCACTTATAGTTTAACTTGTCAAGTCGAAACTATAAGGTATAGGAATAATAGAAAAACTAACTGGGAAAAATTCGATCAAGAAATGAATGAATGGAAACCTGGTAATGATAGGCTAATTAGTAACACAGCAGAAATAGAAAGAGAAGCAGATAGATTGGAAAAGGCCCTTACTGAAGCCTATCTATCGGCCTGTCCGCTGAAACAAGTTAAGTCAGGGAAGGGACAACCCTGGTGGAACAAAGAACTCAAGAAATTAAGAAAAAGAACCAAAAAAGCACTCAGAATTGCCCTAGAAAAGGACGACGATGAGAGCTGGAACAAGTATAGAGAAGAACGAAACAACTTCAAGTACAAAAGCCGTAGAGAAAGCAGAAACGGATGGGGAGCCTTTTGTGAAGGCATCTCTGGACAACCTGAGTCGGCCAGGTTAATGAGGATGCTAATAAAAGACAACACCTGTAAACTAGGAAGCCTTAAAAAAGATGACACTATTATAGTGGACCCCAAAGAAATACTTACGGAAATGATGGCCACTCACTTCCCGGACTGCATAGAGCATACAGAGGAGGAGATGAACACTCTGTCGGCAGAACACTGTTCAGACGGGGAGGCAGAGGTCAGAAAAGTAATTACAGAAGACATGCTAGTGTGGAGCATTACCTCCTTTCAACCATACAAGGCAGCGGGGCCAGACGGCATCTTCCCAAAGATGCTACAAACTGCTTTAAGGTTTATAAAAGAGGATCTCCTAGTTCTATATCGAAGCAGTCTAGCAACAAACTATATACCTAGTGGATGGAGAAAAGTCAGGGCCGTCTTCATACCGAAACCAGGGAAGGCCACATATCAAGAGGCCAAATCCTTTAGATGTATCAGCCTCTCCTCGTTCCTACTGAAGACACTGGAAAAGATACTAGATAGACATATAAGAGAAACTATAGGCAAAAGTAAAAGACCACTACATGACAACCAACATGCTTATATGGAAGGGAAATCCATCGAGACAGCCCTCCACAACATGGCAGTCAGAGTAGAGAGATCAACTTCAAACAAAGAATACGCTTTAGCGTGCTTCTTCGATGTTGAAGGCGCCTTCGACAAAGCGTCTGCGCAATCTATAGTGGAAGCCCTAAACAGAGAAGGTGTAACAAAGCAAATATCAGGTTGGATCACCAACATGTTACAACACAGATCTATACAAGCAGAACTATCAGACACCAAATACACCATCAAAGCTAGAAGAGGCTTTCCCCAAGGAGGTTGTCTGTCTCCACTGCTATGGTGTATCTTAATAGATGAACTAGTAACAAAGATCACTGCTATGCACATATACATCCAAGCGTACTCGGATGACCGCCTGTTACTTGTAAGAGGCAAAGTTCTAAGCGTGGTCAGAGATATAATGAGAAGCGGAATTATGACAACATTGAGATGGTGTAGGGACAAGGGACTGAACCTCAACCCTACAAAAACTAAACTAATGTTGTTCACAAATAAAAGAAAGATTGATAGCATGATCCCAATAAACATTGAGAATGTAGAACTTGAGATAGTAAAGGAGTCTAAATACCTAGGGATAGTCTTAGACAGCACCCTAAGTTATAGAACACACATAAAAGAAACTAGCAAAAAGGCAATGACAGCTCTCATGCAGTGCAGAAGAGCCGTTGGCAAGAATTGGGGCATGAAACCCGAAGTGGTCCAATGGATCTATAGGGCAATCATCCTACCGAGAATTCTCCACGGAGCACTAGTATGGTGGCATAAGGCACAACTAGAATATAACAGAAAAGAACTCACAAAGGTACAAAGACTAGCTAGCATCATGGTAACAGGAGCCATGAGAACAACTCCCACGGCCGCCTTAGAAATGATACTAGGCCTTAGTCCTATAGATCTTGAAATCGAAAAGAGAGCTACAGAACAATGGTTTAAGCTGAAAAGCACTAACCTATGGATAGGAAGACATACTGATAAAGGTCACGCAGAAATAGGGAAGAAGTACGAAGATAACCTTTCTATGATACTGGTTAATAATGACCTAATAAAAAAGGAAAGGATATTCGACAAAAAGTACAGAATAAGCATCAGATCCAGAGAAAACTGGAAACTAGAACAAGACGACCTGGATAGCACCGCGGTATGCTACACTGATGGGTCAAGAAAAGAATCGACTAAGCTATCGGGTGCTGGGGTATACATAGCTAAACCCGATACAAAAGGAGCCACTTTCAATCTGGGCAGATACGCCAGCGTATTCCAGGCGGAAGTATTCGCGATACTGGAGTGTGCGCACATGATCAAAAGTGAGATAAGCAACCATAACATAGGAAAAATAATAATATACAGTGACAGTCAAGCTGCCATCAAAGCCCTTGACAAAACGGAGACTACCTCAGCCTTGGTGAAGGAATGCAAACAAAGCATTCAGGAACTTGCAAACTTGGTTGAGGTGGAAATTGCCTGGGTACCTGGACACGAAGGTAACAAAGGCAATGATGAAGCCGATGAATTGGCTAGGATAGGGGCTGGTGAACCTTTCATTGGCCCTGAACCAAGACTGCCAATCACACATAGAATTACTAAGAACATTATTGAAATTCGAACAATCAAAGAAACCAACCAAAGATGGATGGAAAGAAAGGACTGTAGACAGTCCAAGATCTTCATCAAATCGGTTGACAAGAAGAAAACTAGAGAATTGCTGAAACGAAGCAGGAGAAATATAAGAACGATTGTAGGTGTACTGACAGGACACTGTCCACTAAACAGACACCTATCAGTGATCAAACGGACAGAGGATCCCATCTGTCCGCAATGTAAAGAAAAAGAAGAAACAAGCTACCACTTCATGGCAGAATGCCCGATATACGCATCACTGCGCTGGGAGCTCTTTGGGGTGGATAAGCTTAAGGAAGAGGATCTAAAGCAGTTAACGATAAGTCAACTCAGCAGGTACTGTAAGCGTACAGGTAGGTTCGAGGGTCCGACGCCGGTGGGGTAAATGATAACCCGCCTCTCCCTCCGGGGATTTGGGGAAATGGGTGAAATGGTCCCAATCAAGGTGACTGATCACCCGTCTGGCTTCGCTGGTGTCCCCCCTTCTAAATAATAATAAATAATAATCCCCACGTCTAATTTTTAAAATAAGAGAGTGAAATATCAAAAAAAAATATTATGCTGTAAATTTTAATAAACGTTTTCAAAGAAAATCAGTTTGAACGAGATAAAGTGAGCCGTTTTAGAGATAAAACACATTTTCCAAAACCGCAAACAATAACTTTGTTATATCTACAAACACTATGAAAAACAAAGCTATTTTTGCAAACGAAATATAGTGGTGTTAAATATGGTATGCTTGTGTCTCCGAAACTATCACTAGTATCAAAAGCGTTGTACCCTCAAATTGTTGCAAATTTAACCAACTTTAAATTTTTTTTACACAATCTTGATGTAAAAGCTGTCATTCAGTTTCTTCTCAGTTTCTCATCATTCTTTGCATGTCTAGTTTGATTGGATTACTTATTAATCCAGGTATTTTACTCGGTGGAAAAAGCTATATGCCTACCTATTCAAAGAAGAAACAAATTACGTACTAGTAGGTTTAAAAAAGTATTATATTCACCTTTCAGACTCTCCAGGTAATTTAAAATATGTTAAAATATAAACAGCACAATATACTCGTGCTCTATAGTTGCAATTCGCCACCGTGATCACAAAACACGAAACCACTGTTCGTTCGTCACTGCGGCGCATTCGCGACTGTAGCAGCGCAGTGTGGCTCGCATTTCGACCGTTAGCACTAAGTTAGAATACTGGGTAGTATCTTATTACTGTGACTGTACTCACTATTCATATTTTTCTCATCCTCTTTAATATTAACTTGCCCCCCCTTGGACATGGGCTGGCGACGCCCTTGGCTAGCATGATAAATGGAACTTTGGATGTATCCATGTTATTGCTCGTGACTGTACTAATGGTACTATGGGCCTTTACCCATGTACACAATGACGATGGCCTGTAGTGGGCCAGCATATGCCATTGTGTACTTTACCTTTACCTCCACCTGCCACTCCTAGTTCGCTGACTTGTCTGAGTGCTAATGCCACCAGGGTGCCTAGTACGAGTTGTGTTTCTCACCTCACTTTGCGAATGGTATCGAGTGAAAGAGAGGAAATCATGCGAGTGAGTGAACGAGTGAAAGAGAGGAAACGATAGATATCTATTCGCAAAGTGAAGTGAGAGGAAAAATCTAACTCGTGCTAGGCCCTCAGTTAAACACGACCTTTATCGTTCTATCTATTACTTACTGGACAGAGAGCACCAAATTTCTCCGACTGTAAAATAAATATTTGGTTATTCAATAAGTACCTAGGTACCTACGATAAGTAAAAAGGAATGTGTTTCGAAATCATTTTAGTTCAGCCTTGACGTGGTCGATAGACAGCTTATTTCTGCTGTCTGTCCATGCATTTCCACAGAGAGCATCTGAAAGATATGTAGAAAACCAGGGGGCTAATTGTCTAATTCAATAAATCTATCGCAATCGCTTTCGTTTGACAGATGGATGTGACACATTGCTGCATTTCTTTGGTAAGTTTTTATTTGACCCAAAAAGAAGCTTCAATGTGTTACATCCTGAAAGCGATTGCGATTGATTTTTAAATTAGACAATAGAAAGGCAGGTGCCTCTTTCATGGACATATATTATATTTGTGCCATTGTTCATAAGCACCCTATACTTTTTCATTTTTGTTTTTCTTCTATTAATGACATTAAGTAACTGATTTCCGGGATAAAAGGGGTCCCACAAGGGTCACGCACGGCAAACGGTCCAAAATTGATAGAAATAGAAATCATTTATTTGCGAATACCGAGTATACATGTTGTTAAAAAATAAAATATTTTGGCAGTTCTACATTTATTTACACAGTATTTTTCTACAGTATTTGCCTTATTAATGTAGGCATGCAAATATTTGTAAAAAAGAACTTAATAAAAGGCTGATTATACGCAATTTAAGGCTGGCACATTGATTAAAATTAATAAAAATTAGGTATGTCATAATTACAGTAAAATATCAGTAATAATAATAAGTATAAAAAGTCAATAGCTAAAATAATAATTATAGAAAAATAGTACCTACTTATAAGATATTAAAATGTCATGTAGTCATCACTATTCATCAGCTTATTACGCTACAAGTTACGGTCAGAAAACAACAATTTGACTATAATAAAAAAAAAAAAGTTGTACAATTTCAAGAACTTTTCTGGTCTAAGTACTCTTTAGTCGAGTAAAAACCCTGTTCAGAAAGCCAGGAAAATAAAGATCTCTTAAAAATATTTATCTCTACGGGTAGTTCCCTCAAGTTTAGTGGTAATTTGTTATATATTTTTATAGCCATGCAGTAAACATTTTTTCTGAAGAAGGCTAAATTGCTTTTTGGTATACATAATTTATTTTGTCTACATTTTCGTCCATTTGCATTTCTTTGAAATTGGGTGACAAAAAGTTCGGGATATCGCTTTACAAAGAGACAGAACTCAGCTATATATACATACATGGCAAGGTTAATATTTTATATTTTCTGAACCACGGTTGACAAGATTCCCAACTTCGTATACCAGAGAGGGCTCTAATAGAACGTTTTTGAGCTTTAAATGCCCTTTCAAAATCTACACTATTTCCCCAGATTACTAAGCCATAGCGGAGTGCGGAGGAGACATATCCATGATATGCTTGCAATGCACTTTGCATTGATGCAACTCTTTTGATTCTATTCAAGGCGAATTCAGAAGCGGAGCGTTCCGGAAAATCCGGGTCGGTTGGTAACCCTAATTGTACGGCCCCTAGAATACTCTGTATGACAGGCTAGGCGCACTCCGCGCTTTAGGTACGAAGCTACAAGTAGCCGGCGGGTCCGTCCGGACGGACTAATTTCAGAGGGCTGCCGCGTGCCGGCTGGGACGCATGATAGCAATACGATTTCGATACTCACTCACGCACCGCATTCGCGTATTTTCGCGTCGTTCGCTCGTACATTTATGATATTTAACCAAAATGAAGGCATATTGCATCGCAATGGGCTGCCTTAATAGTAATAAAAAGGATCCAAACCTCACGTTTTTCACACTTCCAAAAGTTCCAAACGACATCGTGCTTATCTACTACTTATTTAGTATTTGTTTATTCTTAAGTACCTACCTACTTACGTCTTATTTAGGTAGGTACTTACTTATCTACTTTCGAAATAAACTTAATTGTTAATGACAATTTGATTTCGTAAGAAAGCAAATTGCCTCAAATCAGTATAATGTACCTTAGGGTTTTTTGAAACGTATTTAAGTACACATTTTATTTCACATACACATAACTTGTAATGAAGTATTGTAAGCTATTATTTCATTATTATTTAAAAGAAGAAACCCTGAAGTCGTTAGAAGAGATAAGAGCTACGCGATAGAAAGAGAGGTAACTTCTAGGTGAATATAAATGTAGCGAAGGGAGCGGTGTGCGATCTGAATTGCACTTTATTGTGTCTAGGATAGAGTCGCTATTTATTTAAATGACTTTGAGGAGTGGATCTTCTGTACTTGTACTATTATGTATTCTGTGCTTATGATTCAAATAACAACCTAAGTTACCTTACAAGGTGTCTCTTGAATACAGAGATACTGGTCCTTGTTTTTCCACATTGGAAGGCAACGACTCTCTGGTAAGATGACCACTTCCACTTTACGCAGTTGTATCAATAATGGTATCAGATATCCCTGCAACAGTTATGTAAAAGTTGTTTGGTTAGATAGATCACACCATCGGCTAACTATAACCGTTAAAATATCCTTCTTTTTATCCATTTGTTTGCCAAATGCACTGTTCTCCACATTGGGAATCGGAATCTCCACACAAAACCCTTTATAAAATCAATGGCATCCTGTACTACGAACTTATTTGAGAAAAAATAACAGTATTTTAAATTTTTAGTGCTTTGAATACATGTTTCTGCGTGAAACGCACAACTTATCAATTTTTGAAAGCTTCCTAAGCTAGAGCTGCGTTAGAGTTTTGAAGGGTAGGTATAGAAAAATATATTAGGTTGTTTCTGGGGTGGGCCTGATGGGCCCACCCCTTCTTTGTACGCAAACGCGTACAAGCATAAATAATAAAGGTAGACTTAGAAACTTTTTTTAGGTTATTCAACAGCCGCGAACGCTGTACTTACAATTTTTTTTAACCACTAAACTAAGTTAAGCTCTAATTATTAAGAAAAAAAAGTCTCGGCTTAAGGTCTCTGCCCACTACACCGTACTATACAGGGTCACTGGAAATATGACGTATTCCTGCTAAGGGGTTATAGATGAGGTCAAAACAAATATTTTTTGTCATATAACTTTTTCTCAAAAAATTAATAGTTTTTGAGTAAATTGAAATTAAGTACATTTTTACCAAAAGTACATTTTCAGACACAAAATTTTAAAATAAAGGATAACTACTCATTCGATTCCGGATTTTTTACTATTTTAGGATAGAAAACAATTTGAGTGTTGATAATTAATAAAAAAAAATTCATAAAATACAAGTGTTTATAAAAAAATCAATCCTTAAATGTATTTTTTTTAATTTTTTTTTTCAGTTTTCTTAGAAATAGCATCAAATATCTTTAAAAAAATCCTAGTAACTAAGCGTGCATAATATTTTAAAAACATCACCATCTATTCAGCTTTCAGTTGAGGTATAAAACTTAATAATAACTTAAATAAAAAATGAGAAATTAAGACTTAACTAAATAGCAGTCTTATTTCATGTAGCAAAAATTTCCTACTTCAAGCGCTTCGGAGGTGGCCGACAGTGGCCGTATTATCCTACTTATTCCATAAATGTGAAAGTTTGCTTGTTTGTATGATTGTTAATCAATCACGCAAAACGGCTGAACGGATTTGGATGAAATTTGGCACACAGATAGTTTATAAGCCGGATTAAAACATATGAGGATACTATTATCTTGGTTAAGGGTTCCCTAGGGATTTTCTCGAATGTAGAATGTGAATGCAGTCGCGGGTGGAAACTAGTTTGCCATAAATGGTCGGACTTACTAAAAATACTTTCGTCCGAGTGAGTTTGAAACAGGATTATTTTCCGCCGATGAGTCAAAATTTTATACTAACTGTGTCACAAATAACCATGCATATCAGCTATTTTTAATGCCCCGCTGCTGGGGAACAGGCCTTCCTTTCCTTTTGGGATAAAGCGGACGGGCCATAACCCACCACGTGGGCCCAATGCGGATTGGTAGGTGTTAACTCAATGTACCTTACATTGAGCCCTTGGTTCTGGCTGCATTTACAGTCGTTAACACTGACCAATCCACATTGGGTCCACGTGGTGGGTATGACCCGTTCGCTTTATCCATCCACAAGCCAAAAGGTAGGCCAGTTCCCCAGCAGCGGGGCATTAAAAATAGCTGATATGCATGGTTATTTGTGACACAGTTAGTATAAAATTTTGACTCATCGGCGGAAAATAATCCTGTCTCAAACTCACTCGGACGAAAGTATTTTTAGTAAGTCCGACCATTTATGGCAAACTAGTTTCCGCCCGCGACTGCATTCACATTTACATTCGAGAAAATCCCTAGGGAACCCTTAACCAAGATAATAGTATCATCATATGTTTTAATCCGGCTTATAAACTATCTGTGTGCCAAATTTCATCCAAACCCGTTCAGCCGTTTTGCGTGATTGATTAACAATCATACAAACAAGCAAATTTTCACATTTATGGAATAAGTAGGATAATACGGCCACTGTCGGCCACCTCCGAAGCGCTTGAAGTAGGAAATTTTTGCTACATGAAATGGGACTGCTATTTAGTTAAGTCTTAATTTCTCATTTTTTATTTCAGTTATTATTTAGTTTTATATCTCAACTGAAAGCTGAATAGATGGTGATGTTTTTAAAATATTATGCACGCTTAGTTACTAGGATTTTTTTTGAGATATTTGATGCTTTTTCTAAAAAAATCTGAAAAAAATAAATAAATAAATGCATTTAAGGATTGATTTTTTTATAAACACCTGTACTTTTTGTAATTTTTTTTATTCATTATCAACACTTAGATTGTTTTCTATCCCAAAATAATGAAAAAATCGTAATCGAATGAGTAGTTATCTTTTATTTTAAATTTTTGTGTCTGAAAACGTACTTTTGGTAAAAAAATACTTAATTTCAATTAACTCAAAAACTATTAATGTTTTGAGAAAAAGTTATATGACAAAAAATATTTGTTTTGACCTCATCTATAACCCCTTAGCAGGAATACGTCATATTTCCAGTGACCCTGTATATGTATACCATGATCGTGCTAGGAACGTATTAGGCAACAAAAAAATCTTTGTATTGAAAAGTATGTATGACACTATTCCCACTAGACCGTTCTGTCACTGGCCATGCACTTATCATACTTTTAAATACAAAGAATATTTTTTACACGACTGCCCAAAAAGGAGTGTATATGTGTTCAGGGTTCATGTATGTTTGTGGGTATGTGAGTTTCTTTATTCCACCATAACTTCTAAATGGCTCAACGGATTTGGGTGTATAGGGTATCGTTAGAATTCTTACATCATTCCAAGTAACAATGGCTGTGTTTTTTTTTAAAAGTCACTATAGCGACTGTAAGACGCCATTTTTTAATGTAAAAAAAATTTTTTTCTTCAATTATTACAATATGGGCATCAAATGAAAGGCCCAAGTGATCACATTACAAAACTATATAATTTGTCACTAAAATGTGTGAAATAACAATAAATAAATTTAAAAAATATTAAAAACACGACTGCGCTGCCAAAAACGAACTAAAAAGTTAAATAAATAACAAGTGTCTTGCAGTCGGGGTTGTACTATTAGTTATTCTGTGGTCGGGGGACCTCTTTAATTAAAAATTATTCCACAAAACGGTTCCCCGCCTGCAAAGACACTTGTTATTTAACTTTTTAGTTCGTTTTGGCAGCGCAGCAGTCGTGTTTTTAATATTTTTTATTTTTTTTGCCTTACACGTTCCTAGCACGCACGGCCATGGTATGGTACGGTATAGTGAAGGTACGGTACGGTACGGTAAAGGGCAGAGACCTTTAACAAAAGGAGTCAAAAACTCAAAATACTAGCTGTATAAAAAGTATAATACATAACTTATTTGTACAATTATTTTTCTTACGTTTCTTCGACTGCCGAATCCGTAATAATAGCACTTGCCGGTTTCTCCTCTTGGTGCGTGAGGACCGTAACGCAACCTATTGATGATGTATTCAGCACCACCCTCTTGCTTGTGAAACGAGAATGGCTTATTTAATATTACTAAGGCCATATTCAAAGGAGAACAATCTGTCCATCTCTGCGTGTGGTTGTACTCTAAAAAGTAAGTACAGAAACAGCTATGTGATACATTTCAAAGTGTTTTTATAAGCTGTAGAGTGTAGGTAGACTAAACATTGCAGTTGACTGGTATACTTCTTTCTTTGCTGCAGTCTGCCGTTTTAAATTAAAAAAAATATATCAGAAAAGACAGCTTTGCTGGGGTTGCCAGATGGTCGGGATTCTCCTGGAATTTCAAGTGATCTCCCGACTCCCGACAAATCTAAAAATCTTCCGGAAAAACAGCTGTTCCGAAAGTTCTCTAGAAAACAATAATTTTCGCGTATGAAACCACACTTTACGAGATTAGTGGATGAAACTAAATAAAAATCGCACTGCGCGGTCGTTTTTTTTACAATAGACAGGCAAGATCACAACTTAAAAGATTAGTAGACAAAAAATAAAATATTTTTTATTCCGACAACAACCGCAAAATCCCGACATTTTCAATTTCAATTTTGGACTTTTGATCTGGCAGCCCTTGGTCTGTCTCTAATGTTAATGTCAAACTTAATCTTAAGGGGCCATAATAGGAAAACATGGTTTGCGTGGGCCATATTTTTATACAGAAAACGTAAAGTTGTAGCCAGAAAAAAATAAACATACGACAAGCTAAATAGATTATCTAGTACCTACCTACAAGTGTAAAATTGCGTATAAACTTCACAGATGATTGTAAAAAAAATCAGAAAGATAATTGTGCTAATGATAATGATGAAAAAACAACGAAAAACATCGAAAAAGTGCAGAAGTGAGGTTATTTTCCATACTCTTTACACGTAAAGAAAAAGTAAGAGACAAATGATTTCGCATAACGGAGCCTTAGTGATTCAACAATTACCTTTATGAAGACATAAATGCTGCGCTGTTCGTTGAACACCTGCGTTCAATGTGAACTTATGTGTACCAGCAAACACTTCAAACTTATATCTCTCTCCGATCACACAAAGGGCTGGTGTAAGCAACACATGAGGCTCAATTAGGGCGCCTATGCAGAACAACAGGGCGTGGGATAAGTAGTGTGCCTACGGGAATTAATTAATTATTAAATATCTAGTGCTTAAGTGACTGCAAGGGCGTCGTCGCCAAGGGTGGGCAGGTAGAGGCAGCTGCCCCCTAGAGATTAAAAAATGTAGTCAACTGCAAAGTAACCAAAGTCCTAAGGCCGTGCAATTGACTTGCTTTTCCGATAAATCCCGCATCTCAAAACTTGAATAAATTCACTAGGTGCTCTTGACTGTACCTACAATTCATTTTTTCTCAGATCCTCCTTAATATTAACTTGCCCCCCCTGGGCCATGGGCTGGCGACGCCCTTGAGTGTCTGATATACATACTCGTAAGTATACAGGATGTTTCATAAAAGCTAAAATAACCCGTGTAGCGTGAATAGCCAAGCCACCATTATGTGAATGGTCTTTTATCTGTACACGGGGTTTGGCAGGTTGGCAGCGCTTCCTAGTTCCTACGCGCTCCACGTTGGGCGCCAGTTGTATCTCGGCGGAGAGATAATACGGGTGTATTTGCATTGAAGGGGGCTTTGAACAGGTAAAACGTTGCTTGCTGGATGATTACTATTACACAACATATTACTTGACAACCTTATGAGTTACGACATTTTATCAAAATATGGCTAGGCTACCATTGTGGTGCCTATAGCGAGACGGGCGCCGGGTGGTGGAAATAGGAAGTGTTGCCAACCCCCGTGTACAGCTTTCTGTATCTTTATCTTTAAAACTTATTTACGCTACACCTGTAATATTTTGTTTTTTATTTGTATGTGAAACTGCAAGATGACAACCCTAGACGGAAATAGACTATTGTTTTCGATAATCAATCTCAGTAATGAGCAAAAGCAAGTTGCGTGCCACAATGCAATTAAAAAAAGATTCCTTTTTTTAAAAGTGTCAGTTTTTAGGGTATACTTGTTTACTATAATTTCCCGGGGTTGTATGGTACCTTATCTATCTCTCATATTCATATTTGGCTAGGGGTTTTTGTGGGCTAACCCCTAGCCAAATATGAATATAATGAATATAAATATCAACACGTTGTATAAAAATGTAAGTAAGAACTAGGGTAGGTATTTCAAACTTTTACTACTTCTTTGGTAAGTAGATAAGTATATAACATTATTTATTTTATACAAAAAGGATGACGTTCGATTCAACGATTTTATTTACTAAACACGTAAGATAATAAAAATAAAGCTTACCACAAACTGTCCGTCTGAAACTTCAGCCGTTACACCTTGAAACCCAGCTGCATTTTGGAAGTCTATATCAACTAAAATAAAAGGTTAATTCTGTTACGCTACACAACACAATACTGTTTTTATAACGGGTGTAACAAGACCTTCAACGAAGTCGAAGTCCACGTATTCCGCCCATCATCAGGATCATTTTTGTCTTTTAGACTATACCTGGGAAACCAATAGCTACGAAGTTATTGAAGGTCAAAGTCAATTTTTTTTTATGAAATCTTATTTTATTCGTTATTTATTGCCTACTTTTTGTCCAATGAAACATTATCAAAATTTTAAGTATTTCGTAACAAACAATGGCTTCAAAACGTCGTCACTCGATGTATCTCATGAGCACGCACATAAACGCTGCCATTTAACTCGGCCACACGCAGCTATGTAGCATACACTCGCAGGCGCGGTCTGTTGTACGCGTTACATTGCGTGGTAAAGTATACAATGCTTTTTTAACACCAAAAATCAAAATCGTTTCCCAGCAATAATTTTGAACAGAAATGGTCCTGATGATGGGCAGAATACGTAGACCTCGGCTTCGTTGAAGGTCTTGTTACACCCGGCATAAATAAAATAACAATCATTAGTACCTAATAAAATAATATAGAACACTACACTACCTACTCTATAGCGGCAAGCGAAGCGATCCATGCACGCTTTGCGCCTAGCAAGCATGACCGAAGCGCGATATGATATAGTAATTTAATACTTTTATATAATTCAAACAAACTAAACTTACAACAAAAATTTTAAACCTAAAAACGTGGGGCGCATGCTAAAGACAATATGGATGATAAATTTTACAAAATGCGCCCCACTTTAAGTTTAAAATTTTTAGGTTTAAAATTTCTGTAGCCTAGGGTATTAAGGTTATAAATATTTACAGAAGAATTTATTTTTTACTTTTTAGTTTTTACTACTACGTTTTAATGTTTTTAGTCCGATTTTTTTGTAATAATTTAGTCCGTTTTAAAAACTTGTTTTTATAAAAGTTTTTTTCAGTAAATTATTATTTTCTGCTTTTTAGTTAACGAGTAAAACTAAAAAAAATATACAATTTCCTACTCTCGCACTCGCACTCGTCAAGACGATTCAAACGAGTCCAATCTCGATGGGGTTGCATGGTTTTATACCGAGTTCCAATGGCCTTCTTCGGGCTCCATCATCAGACCCTGGAGACTATTTTCTAACAAAGTACTTGTCAAGACGATTCAAACAAGTCCAATCTCGATGGGGTGGATGGTTTTATTAAAGAGTTCCTGTGTCCTTCTTCCGGCTCTATCATCAGACCCTGGAGACTATTTTCTAACAAAGTACTCGTCAAGACGATTCAAACAAGTCCAATCTCGATGGGGTAGCATGGTTTTATTAAAGAGTTCCTGTGTCCTTCTTCCGGATCCATCATCAGACCCTGGAAGCTATTTCCTACCAAAGAACTCGTCAAGACGATTCAAACAAGCTCAAATTTGATGGGGTTGCACGGTTTCAATATTGAGTTCCTATGGCATGGCCTTTCAGCTTCATCATCAGACCCTGGATCTCGTCTCTCATTAAAGTACTCGTCAAGACGACTGTAACAAACCCAAACACGATGGGGTTGTATGGTTTCATCATAGAGATCCTGTGGCCTTCTTCAAGGTCCATCATCAGATCAGCTTAATGACACAATAATATTGCATTGCCTTCCAGTTCTGACCTATGTTCAAACTTTCAAGTTTCTAACTCATCGGGAAGCTAGTACAAAATCGTTCACAAACTTTGCGGAGAAACGAACGAACACACTTACAAACGAGAAAGTAACCTAATAAAAACGTGTTAAAATATACCATCTCCTATCGGAGCACTCCTCAAGACAATTCAAACGAGCCCAAACTCGATGGGGTTGCATGGTTTTATTACAGAGTCCCAGAGTCCCAGTGGACTTCTTCCGGCTCCATCATCAGACCCTGGAAACTATTTCCCAATAAAGTACTCGTCAAGACGATTCAAATGAGTCGAAACTCGATGGGGTAACATGGTTTTATTAAAGAGTTCCTGTGTCTTTCTTCCTGCTCCATCATCAGACCCTGGAAACTATTTCCCAACAAAGAACTCGTCAAGACAATTCAAACGAGCTCAAACTCGATGGGGTGTCATGGTTTTATTATAGACTTCCTATGGCCTTCCTCCGGCTCCATCATCAGATCCTCGGACACTATTTCCCATTAAAGTACTCGTCAAGATGATTCAAACGAGCCCAAACTCGATGGGGTTGCATGATTTTATTACAGAGTTCCAGTGGCCTTCTTCCGGCTCCATCATCAGATCAGCTCAATGACACCATAATATTGCATTGCCTTTCAGTTCTGACCTATGTTCAAAGTTTCAAGTCTCTAGCTCATCGGGAAGCTAGTATAATATCGATCGCAAACTTTGTGGAGAAACTGACAAACAAACAATCAAACAAACACACAAACGAGAAAGCAACCTAATAAAAACGTGTTAAAAAATAAGCACCTCTTCATAGTTTTTTAATCTAAACTTTGTGGAAAAAAACTAGTACTTATTCTAAAATTCCGGGTCATTTTTCTCAATTCCGGACTATGTCCCGGGCATTTGCTTTCATTCCGGGACAATCCCGGTGGGTTCCGGCCACTGGCAACCCTATTTCCAGTGCGTGGTCTCTTATGGGCCCTCCACATGCACAGGCCCGGCCCGCAGGATCGTACGGAGAGGTTCCGTTCCGGCGAAATCTCTACATGTGCGCGGCCTCGGGAGGCCCGGCCCCTCCCACCCAACACACGTAGAGATTTGGAACTTTCTCGATATTAGCTTATGCCGGGCGGGTCCATAGCGCGTGTTTTGCTCTAGGTACCTACACAATTAACAAAAACAAAAAAAAACGTATGAGGAATTTGTTTCGTGAAACAATGTTTTGTTGATTGTGTAGGGCAAAATACGCGCTATGTACACAGATCTTTTTGTGTAAAGTTTTTTGCTGGGGTGGGCACTAGGGCATGCAAAAACCGGGTTGTTTTTGGAAATCGGTTTTTTCGGTTTTCATAGAACAAAAACCGGGTAAACCGGTTTTTACGGGTTTTTCGGTTTTTTTAATAAAAATTGTTAAAATAATATAAATTATTTATTTTCTTTCGTAGGTAAGTATAAATTATTCAAATTTAATTACAAATTAAATAAAGGAACATCTGTACGCAGCGAACTAAAGCTATGGAATAAGCATTGCGCTCAAAAAATGGCACCACACGAAAAGTACAACTTAGTGGATAGAGCTAAAAATTCTGGCATTTAATTATGCAGCACAAAGCGTCTGAACACTGGTTGCTTATTAGCGACCATAATTTGAATACTTATAGATCTTTTCTCTACTTAAACAAAAAATAAGATACGTTATTTCTGCATCTTTTTACTGCCTTCTTTGCATCTTTTTCACCATGTGACTATAAAGGATGTCATTTCTAATAAACTCTCCCTTTTTATCTTTTCTCTACAATATAAAGTGCAATTTATTGAAAAGAACGCTAACGTCAGTCACCAGGTGCGTGGCTAGCCCGACTAAAGCTGAGCGGGTTGTACTTTTTCGGCCCCGTGGTGCCATTTTTTAAGTAATATTTGTTTGCAATTACACTTCCATAGATTTTAGTTCGCTGTCTGTACGTTATGAATTTTATAATCAACCAATTTTCTTAAAGCAATAGGTGTCAAGTGTCACTAAAATAACTGAATTTCTATTGTTTGAGAGGTCGGCAAGCCCTCCTACACGGCGTGCAAAAGAATTATACCTACATACTTACTCAAAAATAATAGTACATGATAAGCGGTGCAGTCGTCAAAATAAAATTGTTGAAAATTAGGTTCTTTCAGTCGAGTTCATTGTGTATCTACATTTGACAATTCAGTAACTTTATGTCCTAGTAATAAAGGTCGTCATATTATGTCAAAAATATCAACATACTATTGAACTCGAATAAACGATAGGTAGATGCCACGGTGAAGTCAAACTGAGACATATAATTTGGCATTTGAATATTATATGACCGCAGTCAACTCACTTCACTCTTTTAAATACCTTGGACATCTGTTGAAGCCCGACCTCAAGGACAACGATGATAGAAATGGAGCGGAGGGCGTTATTTTGTCAGGTTTGCACGCTGTCGTCAAAATTAGAAATAATATGTGTGTATTCACGTGAAGTTAAAATTACGCAGTATTATTTAAGAGATTTTCAAACACTTGTTTAACACTGTTGTGATGCTGTCTCTATTAATCAATATTGTCAAAAGATCGTGCAGCATATAGTATAACTATTACTCATAGCGCTTATCACGTCCTCCGATTCAATATTATAATGCGGTGCTTTTAGGATTGCGTCGCTCCTGCAGGGCATCTGGGATTCTCGTCGAAACCAGCGTTGAATGTTTCTACTCAATTATGCGCAAAAATGTTCTTATTCCCTGGTGCGCAGGGTGCGGGGGAGCTCCAACAGCATCCTGGACATGATTGCGAGCAGACTTGACAGTTCCTATGTTAATTGCTGCTGTAGAATATCATCTGGCATGCATTAAGCATAAGTGATATCCCAAAGCCGACTTTATATGTAACACTAGCGTCACTCCCGCAAAAAAATAATTACTGTGTACAAAATTTATAAAAATCTAAGTTATTTATTTCTTAAAGTTATTTTTAACAAAAACATAATGACCGAAAATTTATACTTAGGCAGTTTTTAGCTTTTTCACCACCAAAATTGCAAAAAATTATTTGTCACTGCGTTTGTGTATTTATTATAAATAAGAATTAATATTTTGTAACCATTAAACTTGCTTAACGCTTTCCTTAAATACCATTGACTATTTACTTGACTGAAATGTATTTTGTTGAACATATTTACGTTGCATATTTGAGTGAAGAAAATCGTTTTAATGTAAACTGTGTGTTAAGTGAAATAACCGAAAAAACCGAAAAACCCGGGATTTTTACTAGAAAAAACCGGGTTCCAAACTCTGTCGGTTATCCGGTTTTTTCGGTTATCCGGTTAACCGATTTGCATGCCCTAGTGGGCACCGTCTATTCTGGGGTGTGCGGGCACGGCACGGTCATTATCAACCTAGTAAAGTGCTGGGTCAGGCTGGGTGAGACCCGCGCCGATTTTGATGTGCTATGTATGTAAGTATAATGACAGAAAACTTGTAAACCTTTTTTTTAAGCTGTATTATGGTAACACAGCTTTGAATAATAATTAAATTATAAGCTCTTACGTAGTGTTGCTATTCCTCCTATTTGACCTGCACCCATGTTTATGTTTTAGTAAAAAATAGAAATAGGTAGGTAGGTATATGAAAAAGATTGCCGTTTAAGTAAAAATAATGAAATTTTTGATTAACTTGAAGTAGAGCAAATCAAAACATACTTTACTTTCAATGTAATTTCTAGTTCAAGATTATAAATTGTGCGAATTCACAAGTAAGGTTCCTGGGGTACTTACAGCAATATCATAATTAATATTCAATACATATTCAATATCATAACATAAGTCTATCTATTATCTAATCATATTTTTCATGTAAAATGTCAGGTATAGGTACCTACTTGGCACGGCAATGAAAGTTGGAGCGTAAGCAACAAACCACGGAGAGAATATAGGTACAGACTAAAAGGTACCTACCCTTCGAAGCAATGCGGCTTGCGTCATGCGGCTTGCGTTGCGGCCCACTCGGCATGCGGCTGCACTTTGCCTTGGAAGCCGCACCGTTGTCGCTCGTATTCGCATGCGGCCGTGGCCGTGTCCATGTCGCAGGCAAATTGTATAATTTCGCGTTTTACAAACGGCGGCGTCCGTTTACAAACGCTCGCTGTTTTGCAAAATGCCGAAGGCAAATCCGAGTTCTCCGAGTACCAGATTACATAGATACCTTAGCGTTTTTTTTCGTGCCGGATAACCTCAAAAATCTTGTCATTTGTCCATGGCTTATTTACTGCTCCTACTTGTGAATAGTAAAATTTTCTTAATTCACTTTAACAAATGTCTTCCAAACAATGCTTTTTTGTAAAATGTCATTTGAACACGTAGAATTTGCACTGCTTTCAATATTTTTCTATGTCATAAAACCACTACTAGACGCCATTTTTATTGTTCTGATTTACAGCGCCGCACGTAGTAAGAAAAAGATCTTCAATTTGCCGCGTCATTTTGTAAATGGTTATTGAATTATCTATCAAAGGTTATGGCATTTTATATAATGACAAGGCAATTTACAATTTGCCTTCGGCATTTTGAAAAACAGCGAGCGTTTGTAAACGAACGACGCCGTTTGTAAAACGCGGAATAATACGATTTGCCTGCGACATCCATACCATCATAATTGCACCATCAAACCACACTGCAGAGTAGAATAATAAAATTAATATTGCAGTTTTAGGTCAGCGCCATCTCTTGACCAATAATGGAACTTATGTTAACTTTTTAGAAATTTGATAATTTCTAAAAAGTATGCTATATTGAGATATCGTTTTATTTTTCCTATAATTTTTATATAAACTGCTATCACATAGAATTATTTCAGATTTTTCTCTTTGCAAACTTCGGAGATAAGAGGGGGGGGGGGACCGTATTTTTTTTTACATTTTTCATCATAAGTCAAAAACTATGCGGCCTAAAAAAAAGAAAAAATGATTGAAAACGTGCAAGCGGCGCTCTTTCATAATGATATCCCAATGCCCTAGTAGCCCCACTTCAAATTTTTAAGACCCCTTTTCAGTCCCTGTTAGAATTATTTATTTCTTATTTGCACACCATAAGGGTTCCTTTTTAACCATTTTGGTACGAAACCCTAAAAACGGAGGGGATTTTGACCGGTGGTGTCTGCTGTAACTATATTCATTTATTACTTTAATCTTCTAAACTGCTTAATATCATAATTTGACAAATGAGATATAAGCGTCTTAGTTGTCTTCTGGATAAAGGATATGTGACGTCACAATAAAATGAATATTGCGCCCTCTAAAAAAATATTTAAATTCACGAACTAAACTAAAATGTTTTAATTATGCCGTGTTGGGTACCAAATGAAAGGGCTATGAGAAATAGTTTTAGTGGGTTTTGAAAGTATACCTAAACCCCTCAATTCAGCACTGCATTTCTTTCGGTGACTGAAATACAAATTCTTTTCGATATTCCTAGAATTCGCTGTGAAGGGTGACCATCATGACCATATTATATGAATGAAACCAGGACAAGTAGTTTTTATTTATTTATTTTACTATCATACGTTAGGCTAGGTAGGCAGGCAGGTTTTAGTAATGTAAGGGATCGTTCACACAAGCGATTATTTAACGCGCGATATTTTTACCGTCGACGGGAAAAGATACCCTATGGCCAGGCCATGAGGCAACTTTTCCCGTGGAACGTCGTCATAGTTCGTGCGAACACCCATCTGCGAAGTCATCTGGGAAAAGATACCTTATGGGCTGGTCATAAGGTACATTTTCCGTCGGCGGTAAAAAAATCGCGCGTTGAAAAAATCGCTCGTAAGGACGAGCCCTAACAGTCGATTTTGCAATAAGTTATAAAATGAATGAATATTAGTTGGTCGGTGCTTATACGAATTTATTTTTATTTAAATAGGACCACAAACAGGTTTACAATATTCGTTAAAATTAGTCTTACTTAACCAGTCTTAACAAAACAAACATTACTCATTACAATACAAACTCAAGAATGGTCACTTCTTATTTCATGAACTAAATTATAAGTGGGACCTAATTATCCCAGACATATGATACACATCATCTACTTATATCTATAAGTATATTATATTCAAGCTAAATTTTGTGTGTCACAGAAAAAGAACAAATAAACAAAAATAGAACAGGTGACATTATATTAATTACCTAAGTGTTAATCATTTAAATATATGTTGTATGTTCTTTAATTTCAAAGATCCAGATGTTTAGATTGAGAAGCCACCTTGGCATTGATCAAAATATAAATATAAGATTCTTGGCAAATGCCAAGAATCTTGAAGTTTAATAAAATTTTGGTGAGCAATCAGTCAAATCAGTGACTCACGTTTATACATTTTTGGTGAGCAATTCAATTCAGTGACACAAGGAATGTACTTATCACGAGATATATAAATATATTATATGCAGTGACCTAAGTCACAGTGACTTTGTGATAAGTAGCACTACCATGAGTTTACAAAAACCATTCTCGATATCGACCGCGTTAGCAATTTGTATGGGAAATTGAAGCAGAGCCTCTAGCGGATACGCGAAGAACTAAAATCTATAGTAAGAGTGCTCACCATCCACGAGTTTACCCTCCTCGCTAATGTGAACTCGATAAGGTAAATGTCCCATATTTCGGCATGTTAAGACTCTTAATGACTTCAAGATTTTAAAATTGTAATATTTTAGGTTTTCATGATCGAGTATAGTGCCCCGATTTATGAAATTGTGTTGTGTCATTTGCCTGTAGTATCGCAGATATGATAGATGTGCGGATGGGCTATTAAAAGGTATCATATTTAGAACCAAATAAAGATATTTTAGTATTAAAAATTCTGATTTTTTTTTGGGAAAATCGAAATTGGCGGAAAAAACGCCAAAAATTCTTACCAGATGAAATAAGGATAAGGAGTAAGAATAAAAAGCTGCATAATCAGCGAGAAATATAGGCTATAGTTGTTTAAAAAATAGAAATATCTATAACCTCTATAGTAATTGCAATAGTGAAAACCTACCAAAAAAAATCCTATTAAATTATTTAGCGTGAACTGTGAAAACTATTGATAATAAATAAATAAATAAAAGATTTTAATATAGTCTTCTTTAAATTATTCTAATCGGACGTTTCGTTTGGAAGTTACTACGAGTATATGGGATCATTTTACTACTTAACTATTTAAGGTTTTATTCAAATTGACTTTCTGTGAGCTTAAAAAGTAGGTACATACGAGCGCTAATCTTATGGTGGTGACAAGGAATACACGCCATAAAGCTGTCTGTGCCGACGACTGAGAGTTTTGAACGTAGCATTGCCCTCAGTCACGGTAACGGATAGATACCGTAACCGTGTCTTAGTTCAGTCACCAAAATGTTGGTACTTGATTTTTAGACAGTTTATGTGCTATATTTTGTACTAATGTAGGTGTAATAATTAATAATTTGTGACAGAAAAAAAACTAAACGAAATAACTTACTAACACGAAATATTGGTCGTTTACCTTAGTTGCTGTAGTTTGCAATTATAATCCGACTAAGTAAAATATCATTAGTTAGTGCGTGTATACCGAATGTAAGTGAATTTTGAATTTATGTTGGTTACTATCTTTTTACTTTCCTCTATGGTTACTATTTATGTCAAATCTTCCTGTGAGTATAAATGTTCCTTGTGTCAAATCGAAAATGTCAAATGTAATTATCACGTTTTAATAATTATTTATTTTGTGTTTTCTTTGCGTATTTTGTTGTGTAAAAGCTAGCTTGTTAAGATTGATAAGAATAAAATTAGAAGCAGTCGATTAGAGGAGTTTATGGAAAGGTGAAATAAAAGGTTGGTACTTGATACAAATCCTCGGACGATTCGTCCAAGTACAAATCATTAGAAAACTCAGATAAACCTAAATCCAACCAGAAAAATAGTTTCATGAAAGTTTTTATTAAACCTTACGCTGTTTTAGTTTAAGTTTCTCTTAATAATTGTTTCTTTATATTTATAATTAGCTATCCATGACCTTGATTTGTTTTTACTATCGGCCATAGATGCATTAATTGCAATTTTTTAAAGACGACCTGCCCCATGCTCCAATTGCCAACCTTACTTTTAAAGCTTAAAATATGAGCAATAGACGATTAAATAACGTGTCGTAAGCTTATGTAAATCTCAGACTTTGATATTGTGTGACAAGCTTACGACACGTAATAACGTAGCGTTCAAACGCATAGAATGTTGGCCATTTGAGTAGGGGGACAGCGTGATTACGATAATAGCCTAGGTCTTATTTTAACACGATAGAGCTTAATGAGAATCCCACAACTTATACAACTTATGGTTTACTTATTTCATTACAGATAATGTGTGTATCATCCCACAATCGACAAAAATATCCAGTTTCCTTCCAAATTAATAAAAACGTACAAGTTGGACGAAATACAACCTGGCAGAGCGACATGCGGCAGATACCTACGTTTATTGTGCCTTATTCAAATATGATATTAAATAAACAAATAAGGCCCCAAATGATACAAATCTACGAGTTAAAGTGAGATCTTTTTTTAGGAATATATAACATAAATCTTTACTTTGTAATAATAAATATTCAAATTTATTGATAAGTTGTTTTTATTTAATATGGTTTCATATTTACACTCAATTACAAATAAAAAAGTTATAGGCCTTAATTTAATTAGTGTAATCGATTTATTACGGCCAAAGTCAAGTTTTCGGAAAATTAGATTTAGTTAGAACTGTTTTTAAATTTGTAAATTTGAGATTTTTGCATTTACAATGCTATTTTTAAACAATACTAAATAATATACTAGAAAAAATACGACTCGCACCAGATCAATACTCAGACGGGAATCGAACCCGCGACCTTTGGATATCCGGTCCAATGCTCTGACCGCTGAGCTACCGAGTCACTAGTGACATCGTCGAATTTTTCCTAGTATATCCTAAACTCTTACGCTGTAAGCCAGCGTTATTTCACCAATGTGAGGAATTACCTCGACATTCAATTGAAATATCTTTCCAGATATTTTAACAATTGATTAAGATGAAATAGCTATATAATTTTTAAATTTGAGATTTTTGCATTTACAATGCTATTTTTAAACAATACTAAATAATATACTAGAAAAAATACGACTCGCACCAGATCACTCTCTTACGCTGGCTTACAGCGTAAGAGTTTAGGATATACTAGGAAAAATTCGACGATGTCACTAGTGACTCGGTAGCTCAGCGGTCAGAGCATTGGACCGGATATCCAAAGGTCGCGGGTTCGATTCCCGTCTGAGTATTGATCTTGTGCGAGTCGTATTTTTCTAGTATATTATTTAGTATTGTTTAAAAATAGCATTGTAAATGCAAAAATCTCAAATTTAAAAATTATATAGCATTATATAATGTCGAGGTAATTCCTCACATTGGTGAAATAACGCTGGCTTACAGCGTAAGAGTTTAGGATATACTAGGAAAAATTCGACGATGTCACTAGTGACTCGGTAGCTCAGCGGTCAGAGCATTGGACCGGATATCCAAAGGTCGCGGGTTCGATTCCCGTCTGAGTATTGATCTGGTGCGAGTCGTATTTTTTCTAGTATATTATTTAGTATTGTTTAGAACTGTTTTCTTATATTCCTACTGTTAAATAATTAATTAAATAATATATAAAGACTTAAAATTAGATAGGCCTTATTTGTATCAAGTATTACGTTGATATGGACGGAATTAACATATTTGCAACTAAGTAGATTATTATTTAGATTTAACACAATATTTTCTAATTTTGTAACATGCTTGATAGGAAAGTACTTAATTAATTTTTTTTACATTAGTTTCAAAGTGGAGGTTACGTTACGGCGTATTTGAATAGTGACCTTAGTAAGCCCACTGAATGGAGGGCCCACCTAGAAGGGCCACTATTCAGCGTTGGGCACAACCTGACCCACCCCCTGACTAGAGGATTTCTAACACGGGTTTTCATATTTATCGGTTTATAATTTGCCCTTGATTTCGTTGCATTATGCAGCTGTGGCGCACATATTTTATGCTAAATAAGCTCTGAAAGACATTATTTAGACTATTTTAGACACAAAAAATACTAAATTAAATTAAAATAGAAGTATTCACGCCAATGACTATGCTGTACCGCGGTTTGATTACATTCTCTTTTGTTGTACCTATTTTTTACATTCCTCTATGCCATAGAGGATAGTAAAAGGTATACTCATTGATCTCACGCCTCAAAACGCAAGTGAGTAACTTTACTACTATAGTTATGGTATTTCTCGATACTATCTGTCAATTAGTAACTCATGGTACCGAATTGCTATGAAAAAGGCCAAAACGTTACTCGATGCTCGCTAGCGAGTATAGTAAACTATTGTAGTTTACTATACCAACTCATGGTAGAGCTACAGTCACAAATACTTAAGATTTAAACCACACCCCTTAAATATTTTGCTTAAGATTTAAACCACACCCCTTAAATAACATTCAAAATCTTTTTATTTTATACATTTCCGGTGAACCAGCCGGTATTATATACAATACCTATTCATTGTATATTAACATATACATTTAACGGTAACCCGTTAAAGTACGGAATCCGTTAATCTGCAGATTAACTAGGGAATATGCAGATTAACTGATCGGGTCAGTTAAAGTGCGGAATTTTTCTTAAAGTAGACGATTTCCGCAGATCTGCAGATTAACGGATGCTACACCGTTAAAGTGTGGAATACAGTAAATGAAATAGCCAAGGCTTCAGGAAATTTAAGTAAAAGACCTATATTGAAAGTTTATTTTACAAAAATCTCCAGATTAACTAGTTAATCTGCAGATTCACTGATTTCCGCACTTTAACGGTAACATATACATTACCTAGGTTATGTATGAAATAGACAATAATAATTCTATTTCATATACCTGCATTTTACACATTATCATTATCAGTAACATATCCGAATTATTGTAAGATGTCGACATATTATATGTCGAGTCAAGTACTTCACGGCGAGACTCAAGAAATAAAACGTATGGCGACAATCGCCTAGGTAATTCTTATGACATTTCTGTGTACCTACCTACGTTACGATTTTTTCTGAATTGTTTCCAGCTTCTTTATGTAGGCCTACCTAGGTACTTCGCAATCTTCGCATACTGTGGAGACCATACATACAGGAATATATAGGTAGTCTTTTATTTATACCTATGCTTTTAATCCTCTATAAAAGCTCCCCGCGCCCACGCCCAACGAGTTACATTATAAAATTCAGTAAATACAACATTATAAAACTTATTCGGATGATATAATGACGAGGAGGAGGAAAGTCAAAGTCAAAACCCTTTCTAGAGGATACATATCATGGGTGTAGATAAAGTATTGTATGCAACTGTACATAATTAGGTATTAAAAAACTCATGTGATGTGATACTATTTATATTAAACCTAAATTCGTATTTTAATACCTTCACTATACCTAGAGTTGCTAAAAATAACTAAGCTTTCTGTTTCCTCGGAAAGATCTAATTCCTAATAATAATAACATACAACAATTAAAACTTTGAATTTTATAATAACTTCAGGGGGCCCATTACGAAAATAACGTACGCAATTGCGTACGCAGTCACTTGGTCACGATAGTCGTCCGCAGTTCCTCGGTTGTGGCTATTAAATACATTTTCAATTTGGCTATCTTAGCCCAAAGACTATTCAACGAATGATGTCGGATACGCAAGAGAGAAACTGTCAAACTTACGCAATCACTTTGAGATATCGCATACGCAAGTGCTTTGTAATAGAAAACAATCAGGGGGCCAAGTCTGCTAATTGAAATAAAATGACACTGTTCTGCGATCAAGACGCGACCTCATTACGTTTGTTACTAATTGGGTATTCTGCTAAAAAAATTATGACTGGATTAATGGTCGTCGTTGAATCGTAATGTCGTCGTAATGATGGTGTTGCCCACTAAAATCTACCATGAGGATAGATGTCACAGTGTAAAATAATAGCACTCTCATATAAATTCCATTTCAAGTAAAAAAACCGGTATTCAATCGAAATTTTTGTTTTTACGACTTATTTGGATAATTAATGGTCAAATGTATTTAAAGTTTCTTAAAATCATTAGATACAACAAAATGTGACGTACTGTATTACGAATCAGTTAATATTGCACTCAAATATTTAAATTATTAGAATTATCATAAGAACTTTGTAGAACGGAACGTTATTTATGTTAAGTGGTTGTCATGACGACATATATTTGTTTGTGTTCCAAAGAGTAGAGTCATATAAGGGAAAGTCCACTAGTGCCTCTGGAAATCGATACGGAACTACTAACATGAAATTATAATAGTTGAAAATTTATTGTTTTGTTTCTTTATTATATTTTTTGACTTTTTTGTGATATTCTTTATTTGTGAAAAAGAATAAATCAAAACAAAACAAATATGTTAATTTGGCTAGGTTTGATTGAACTCGGTATTCATCCAACGATAGTAGTGAGTGTCATATTAGAGTGGTTGTGTGGTAATCGAATTGAATCGAATTAGGTCATCGAATTTTATAATTATATTATTGTAATTCGCACCAAGGCCTTACTCAAAAAAAAAATTCGTTTGCATCATTGTAAAATAATGTTGTTTTTAAATACTTTATCTACACCCATGCTATAAATCCTTAAAAAAAGGTTTTGAAACAGTTAGATTATAGCCAATATTAAAACAACCAGTGTCATAAAACCACAATATCCGAGCGAGGGTGACAATGGGCGCTCCCCGCGCCCACTCCCGAACGATACTTTTTGAAATTCAGTATAACATTAAAACACTCGTTATGATTCGGATAATTTCATAATGGACGCGCGCGTGACGGGCGCAACCAGCCCTTGCTCGGATATTAAGCAACCGTTTCAAAACCCTTTATAGAGGATACTTGATAAGGCGCCGCTGGCTACACCCGTGGTATTTACTGTGATCCATCGCCATAGAGTAAATTTTAACCATGGAAAGTAATTTTTACGGAATGTTCAATTTTTACTTTCCATGGTTAAAATTTACTCTATGGCGATGGATCACGGTAAATACCACGCGTGTAGCCGGCGCCTAAGGGTTAAAGAAAAAGATAAAGTCTTGTATGCAACTCTAAATATTTAGGTATTAAAACATTCGGGTGATAAGCCCATATGTTTTAATAGCCCTCATTATACTACAGTAATTGCATAAATTACTATTATCTACACCCATGCTTTAAATCCTCTGTAAGGGGTTCTGAAACAGTTAGCTTACTGCCATCATTACAGAATCCCGAGCGAGAGCTGGTCCTGCAGCGCCGCGCGCCCACGCGCGAACGTTGCATTATGAAATTCAGTAGAACATTATAACATTCTTGCGGAAGACATAATGACGAGGAGGGAGAGGAAAGTTAAAGTCAAAACCTTTATAGGGGATACATATCATGGGTTTAGATAAATATCATGGGTGTTTTTAATCCATATCTATTAAGTTATTGTTTGTTTCCCTAATAAAAATAAGAAAAAATAAAAAAATGGGTGTAGATAAAGTCTTGTATGCAACTGTACATAATTAGGTATTAAAACACTCATGTGGTACTATTATCACATTCGTGTTTTAATACCCCTCGTTATAGTACAGTTGCATAAATAACTATAATAGCCAAATTAGAACGCGATTTTTAATGTCTGTACTGTCTTCTTCAATATTAGATTATTTTGATTTTTTATAAGTCCGCTATGGTTGCTTGCCACCCGTACTTAATAATAAGGTATATACTTTATTTCTGGGTAATTGTACTTTATACTTTATGAGGAAAAAAAGTACGCGAAAATACTTAATTTCACATGGTTTGTTTAAATATTGCCAAAAGTAATAAAAGGTAAGTATGTTTTTAAAGTTAAAAATAAATAATACTTTATTTCCATACAAGGTACTTTTATTCTACCTTTAGCAACCAATATACTTTATTAGTCCAAAAAAAAGGTGGCAACCCTAGTCCGGTCTGGGTCTGACCGCAGAGACATTTTAGCAAACTTAAAGATTTTGTTGTGAAAGTTGATGGCTAAGATACAGAGATGGCGCTACTTGCGCGTTGTTCTATAATGTAAGTGTGCCCCTGTTGTGTGAACTTGTGTGTGGTCTGCCGTTCGGCGAGTTTTAATTAAAGAATTTTATCTAATAACTAAATAAATAAACCCAGAAACTACAGAAATATATTGATGAATCACATAAAATCATTCTTTAACCGTCAGGTTAAGTATTGTACATTCGGTGATGAAATGTTGTAAGAGTTCATATCTACAAACCAATACAATACAACAAATCATACAAAGACGTTTTACCTACCTTTACGAGTAAGTAAATTACCTAGTAAATCCCCGAACCTGACTCTCCGACCAAATACTACCCTTAGATTATTATAATTTAAGTTATTACCTTCTATACACATAGTGGACTTTAAACATTGAGGCACTTACCTATACTATGCCTATAGATACTATAGTATATGGACCCACCAATCCGCATTGGGCCCGCGTGGAGGGTTATAGTCCATCCTCCTTTTCACCCATAATTTATTTATTTATTTAAATTTCAATTGCCCACTGCACTTACAGTTTCATACCAAAGCGTGCAGAAAGCCAATTACATTTTATACACACAACAGACGAATAACACAATGTACAAATACATGGACAGACACATAGAATATATCAACATCTGGTTGCTGAGCGATCAGAGCATTGAGTAGCCCCAAAGCTTGGGCAGTGGGTGCATATTTTGCCGTCTGCGTGCGGACCGACGGAGCCGCGAATAACCGTCGCGTGCGCAGCCGCGTTAATTTTTGAGGAACGATAAGGAAGGCCTGTGCCCCAGCAGTGGTGACATTAAAAATAGCTGATGGTCAAAGGGTCCATACAAGCCGGTGCTCATCGGCTTATTTTAGAAATTCCACCTAACTGATCCACTATGCTCATCAAAATACTTATTACATCAAAATACCGTAATTGTTCTCAAGAAGTCTATTAATTGCATAGACTCTTAGCATGCCCGCGGACTACAGACCAAACTGTCAGCCAAGAGTTGGTTTTGTATGAAGAATCGGTCGATACCAAATCATTGTAGTGTGTGCACTTGCATACTTCTTCATACTGATTCCAACTATTGGCCAACAATTTGGTCTGTACTCAGTAGTCTGCGGGCACGCTTAACCTAATCTCATTAAAATTTTTATTAATTACTAATTTTTTATTTCAGATACAATATGTGTAATGACATTGCAGAATATAATAAGCAAGTACCTTTTGGAAAAGTTATTACCAAAAAAACTATAGATGTATATTTGCTCCAAGCGACTAAGCAAAACTATGAAGCATTAGCTGTATTGTAAATAAAGGAGCACGCTGGAAAAGTGACTGCTGTCTGTACTTTGATGCTTGTGCTTTAATCATATACTGTATTGGTTTTGATATTATAAAATAAAATATTGACTCTATGTTAACCTGTTTTCATTTTGTCTACTATTACCTACATCAAGTCTAGGTCCGTAGCCAAGAAAAATAATTTTGAACCATGCATCTACAGTAGGTAGTATAAAGGTCCAACATTAGGTTTAAGAAGCAAAGTATTTTACCTACTAAAATATAAATAACTAGTAGGTATTGTAGTGTAGAGTAGATTGATGATCTACTAATTTGCAAGTTTACAAGTATAAAAAAAAGTCTGGAACAGGTGGTAGGAAAATTTAGGTGATTCAAAAGTACTTAATAAGTTTATTTGAATAAAGCTATTTTTTTTTACTTTGACTATTAGTAGATAAAGTATTTGGGCCATGAATGTTATGATGAAGAAAGATGTTAGGCATTGTATTGGTTACAGTACTTAAATATTACAATAAATATTTAAGAAACACTTTAATATGATAGGTAATAATTATAAATTATAACATTAACAGCGATTCGAAATTCGAATTAGAATTCTGAGTAAGTAAGTAAGTAGATAAAAATGATCACTTATAGACACCAAGTGTTTACCTACTTATTTTATTATGGATCAGTGGTTATTAATCTTTGTCCTATTTATTTATTTATCAGTAGGTACTACCTACCTACCTATTCAATAATAAGTGAATTTGCATACAAAGGCACCTAGCACCTAATAAGTTCCTATAGGTAGGTACAATAGGAAAATCAATCCTTAAAATTCCACTGTGGGGTAGGTAAGTAGGTACATATTGTTTTTCCACAATATCTATGATCACTAGCCAAAATATGCCAGCGTAAAATTGGTACTGATGGTCTCATTCTTCAATGTTTACAAACA
The DNA here is from genome assembly GCA_943789525.1 of Agriphila geniculea. Classification (NCBI taxonomy): domain Eukaryota; kingdom Metazoa; phylum Arthropoda; class Insecta; order Lepidoptera; family Crambidae; genus Agriphila; species Agriphila geniculea. The sequence goes on from OX038885.1 coordinate 14,233,324, forward strand.
AATTCTAAGAAAGAGGTGTCGTTGCTCGATTGTAGTTCAATGGCAAAATTGTCATTGAAAAACCATTGATTCAAACGTCAAACAAACGTCAAATAAGAGCAGAATACCAATTAGTTGTTCAATCGAGACGCGATTGTAACGCAGTTATTAGCAGAATGCCAAAAAGTACCATGACATTTGAATGATAGTTCGATGGCCTGTCATTAAAAAACGATTGAACTTATTTAAGGAGCAGAATACCAAATGTGTCAAAATTGGCGTTTGAGACCCAATTGAGATTCCATTGATGCATTTGTAAATTAGCAGACTTGAGCCCCAGAACGAAGCACGGACGCAGCTGCGTGTATCGCATTAAACTTTTCGTAATAGACCCCCAGAAACCTATCTACCCTTAGAAAAAATATTAGATCATCTCCGTCGTGTGGTGGATGCCTTTGGCGAGATTGTTGTGGTCTTTGTAGTACTCGAAGGCATTGTGGTTGTTGAATCAACCGTGGTTGTTGAATCAACCATGGTTGTCTTAGATATGGTTGAAGTTGGTACAAAGGCCGAAAAAAAATTGTGTCTATATGACTTGTCGTTATTATGTTCCGGTATCGCTTTCCGTGGGCTTGTATATGTAGCAAAAGTAATTGTAGTCGTGGCTGTATCTTCAATGTCTATCGACTGCACAGTTTTGTCAGCTACTTCTTTTCGTCCAATTCTTAACAAATCGGGAGGTAAAGTTCTAACATTCGGCGTCGGTGGGACTTTGTGTGTAGTTTTGTAATCAAAACTTAAATATGGGTCATGGGTGATGACGTCTCTCGAGTCATCTACTCCACAAGTCAAGAATTTGTTATTCTTTTGCAGATCAATGAACCCTATTCCACAAGGACGGTCTATTAACCGCGACACCATCATGCCAACAGCATATCCAGAGCATTCAATAACAGAACCGACGTCATCCTGGAATACGAAAAAGTTTTTAGGAAAAATGACTCGTGTCGTGTGATGTTTTTTTATTTGGCAAATTAATACAGAACTTATTGTTATTATGATACGAACAACTCTATCAATTATTTAATAACAAATTAAGCAAAACTTGTACTTAATAACGACAGATAGTTACTTAAGAATATCAATTTACTTACTGGGCATAAAGCTCCAAATTTTTCTGTCTGCAAAAAATATTAAAAATATTTTGAGAGGTGGTGCTGGTTTGGGATTCTATGTAAGTACCAACGAACTAAGAGATTCTTATAATTAATTTGATTTGTTTATCACATCGCTTTAGAAAGATATGGAATTGACATAAGTTTTCGTTAACAATCGATTTATAAAACGTCTAATGTTTCGAAAGCGAAGTGATAATGAAGATTTGCGAAATGTTACATACTTTGGCTAGGGGGTCAGAAGAGTCGGCTAAAAAAACCATCAAAGCAAAACAAATCCAGTAAGATCAAGTGGGGAACAGAAACACAGAGGCAAGTGTCTCAACCTTACTCAACTTGACTCAACCTTAACTAAGAAACTACAGTACCCTACCTACCCGGTATCTAAAAGTTCAAACTTTTTGTCAAATATTTGAATGTGTTGCTTGATTGACCTCAAGGGAATTGACACAAAGAAGGCTAGACCTGGTTTTAACCGAATGCAACCTGCTACACCTAGTTTTAACGGGCTAGAACTGGATCAACTGGGTGTAGCCGCACGTCGCTTCGGATAGGTACTTATTAGCCGTAACAGTATTATGGATATTTTTATCAGATATACTTTTATCCATATAATTTCTGGATTTTATTTTCCATAATTGCGGTAAGTAAATCTCTAAGTAGTGAAATAAAATGGAACAAAAACCCCTTTACACAAATACAGTCCATCACTTTTTTAGGGTTCCGTAGCCTAAATGGCAAAAAACGGAACCCTTATAGATTCGTCATGTCTGTCTGTCTGCTGTCTGTCTGTCCGTATGTCACAGCCACTTTATTCCGAAAGTGTTAAGACTACACAGTTGAAACTTGGTACGTAATGTATTCTGTTAACCGCTTAACAAATTTAATACAAAAATAAGAAAAATAAAAGATTAAGGGGGGGCTCCCCATACATGGAACGGAAACTGAAAAATTTTTTTTTCTTCAAACCAACACGTGTTGGGTGTCTATAGATAGGTCTTTAAAAATGACATTGAGGTTTTTAAGACAACTTTTTCTCAAAGTCAACCGTTTGAAAGATATACACTGCCAAAGTGGTAAAATGTGTGTCCCCCTCTTTAACTTTTGGAGTGAAAAATCTAAAAAAAATATGCTGTAGATCTTAATAAACACTATCAACCAAAATTGGTTTGAACGAGATATAGTAATTAGTTTTTGAGATATAGCACATTTTCGAAAACCGCAAATATAACTTTGTCATTCATACCAACACTGTAAAAAACAAAGTTATTTTTGCAGACGAAAAATGATAGGTGGTATTAAATATGGTATAGTATAAGGTAACTACGGAACCCTACGGCGCGTGGCCCGACACGCACTTGGCCGGTTATTTTATTGACTTTATGTAAGGCGGCACCTAGACCTACAACCTACAATAACATTGTACAATATTACGTATTGCACAGTTTAATTGACCGTTTAAGGTTAATATTGGAGAATGTGCAACTATTGAACATAAGTTTGAGCGAGTTTAATTTTTATTGCACCATATTCTTTCATTGCACTGTGTAGGGGTAGCATTGTGCAATATTTTTTAACCAGCGACGTTTTTTGCAGCGTAGAAGTAGAATTATAATACCTAGTAAAATTTCGACAATAATTACGACGTGACTTGGTAGTTCAGTTGGAAGAGAATTGGACCGAACTTCCATAGTTTCCGGGTTCGATTCCGCCTAAGAAAATGATCTGTGACGGGTCGATTTTTTCCTAGTTTATTATTTGGTATTATACAACCTGTATTTTTTGACATCCCATAACTCTGAGGTTATATTCTATAGGTCAAAATAATAAAAAGCTCCTAGAACATGTGGTCCAAAACTGCATAGTTTTGGAGATATTATTAATCTTAATAAAATTACTTCTAATGTTATTACCCTTATGACAATTCCTTATTTTTGCATATGTTACCGTTGAAGTACGGAATCCGTTAATCTGCAGATTACCTAGTAAATCTGTAGATTAACTGGTCGAGTCAGTTAAAGTTCGAAATTTTTCTTAAAGTAGATGATTTCCGCACTTTAACTAGTTAATCTGCAGATTAACGGATGCTACGCTGTTAAAGTGCGGAATACAGGGAGTAAAATAGCCAAGGCTTGCCTTCAGGAAATTTAAGTAAAAGACCTATATTGAAAGTTTATTTCACAAAAAACTTTGTTTCTGGCGCTTCGCCGGCCGCTCCCGCGGCACGCTCGCTCCGCTCGCTCGGCTCGCGCGTTTTTGGTCGCAATACTAACCGAAGTAACCTAACCTAATATACTCTTTAAGTCTTTTTCCATGGCGGGAGCTTCACCCCCCGACCCCCCTTTGAGGGGGGGGCTGCAACCTCCTCGTCTCCCCGCTATTGTGCAGCGTTGCCAGAATGTTACTTTTGTAACATTTTGTGTTACTTTTGACCTTCTCATGTTACCTCCATGTTACACGACTCAAAATGTTACTTTTACGTTACTTTTGAAACTTAATCAAAAATACTCAAATATTTTCCAGCAAACAAAAAATAATCGTGAGACAGAACGCACCAAAGGAAGTTTTCGTTCGTGTGGCACACACACTTATTAATTTTGGGCCGTCTTGTCGTCTGTCGTTTTTTTCTTTTTCCATCTCATTCTCACACTTGAAGAATGAGGAACATAGCAATAGCACGAACTTCGATTGAAGACAAAACTTTTTTTAAATAATCTTCAACCAACCGAAAGTTTGAAGCAGAATAGTGGAGTTTTGTGAAGTGGTTGCCGCAATGCCGTAAATGAGGCGGTGCTACCAGTGCTCAGGCACAGGGCATAGACTCGCAATAGATCGATCGATAGGGGGGCGCAAGAATGGCCAGACTAGGACTAATTATTTGTTCGGTTTGCTCCTGATAAGTTCCCCCTGCACCCCTAGTGCTCGTTCCAACACATACGTGCATGCCAGTATCACCAAAAACGTCTAATGAAATTGAAGAAAAAATATTTTTCTTCCAAAGTATTAGCTAATAATTGGTCCACCAACACCAAGTCCCTTGTACATTACTTTATCACTCTGACTGAATGAAATTATGAAACTGACTAAAACTCGCGCTGCGCGGCCGTTTTATTTCCTATAAACAAGCTAGATTACAAGATTAGTGAATGAAACTGATTTAAAATGGTGCTGCGCGGCCGTTTTATTGCTATAAACAGGCAAGATTACAAGGTTATCTGGATGAAATTGACCAAAAATCGCGCAGCGCGGCCGTTTTGTTTACTATAAACAAGCTAGATTACAAGATTAGTGAATGAAACTGACTAAAAATCGCGCTGCGCGGCCGTTTATTGCTATAAACAGGCAAGATTACAAAGTTATCTGGATGAAACTGACCAAAAATCGCGCTGCGCGGCCGTTTTCTTTGCTATAAATAAACAAGCAAGATTACAAGATTAGTTGATGAACCTGACTAAAAATCGCGCTGCGTGGCCGATTTCTTTACTATAGACTTGCTTCATGCCACCCCTGATAATTGGGCATTTATTATGGCCCAAAAAATTGTAGGGTACCCAATAATATCTAAAAAAACCTAAGGGCGCAGATAAAGAAGCTCGCACAGAGCGCAGAAAGGGCAATTTACGGTACGGCACTCGACAACAAACAAACCAACCACTGTGGTTAGTTTGTTTGTTGTCGACTTGTACGTCAAAGAGCATGTAAAAAAACTAGTTGTACGTGCTATCAATAATCGTATTAAAATGCCATAATACAGTAGAGTCGATTTCTACATAAAATAAGAAAATGTTACTTTTTTCGTGAAATTGTTACTTTTTGAGCAGTCTTGTGTTACTTTTGACTATCGGCCACTGGCAACACTGCTATTGTGTCTACCCCCTTTTACGTTATTATTACCTTTTCTTTAATAAAAGAACATGTTTCTAAGGAATCTGCAGATTACCTAGTTAAATAACGAAATGAAACAATTTTTCGCACTTTAACTGATTCGACCAGTGAATCTGCGGATTAACTAGTTAATTTGCTGATTTCCGCACTTTAACGGTGACACATACACATAATTTTTATTTTATCAATGACTAAACGTAAAAATGACGTTTAGCTTTCACTGACAAAGATTTTCGTTGATGACTTAATTCAGAATATTTAGAAGTACGGAAATGCGACGTTGCCTTATTTCACATAAAGGTGTTTTATAATAAAATTATTTTGTATGAAAAATGAAAATGAAAAAAAATAATCAAATTAAAAATATTTCCTACGCTATTCGATTCTATTTGTATCCTAGAGTAAAAAACACGTTGTATAAAAATAGCATTGCTAAAATTACAAAATTAAATATTAAACTAAGCTTTTGTTTACCTTACAAGGAATATGTTCTATACAAAGAAATTGGTGTTCGTTGTTCCACATAGAAAGACAACGGTCCGTTGGTAATATCGTAACCTCCACTTTACGCAAATTTATCAGTAACGGTATAAGATATCCCTGCAACAATGTAATTGTTAGTAAAGCAGGCCATATACGCTAGGTTATGCATGACGGTTTTAACCGAGCTGCAAAACCTTCATGTAAAACCGAGTTCAATAGAGAGCACAAACGTAAGGTTACGCATGACAGTTTTAACCGAGCTGCAAAACCTTCATGCAAGCCGCTCATGCACGCCGCTCGGTTATGCCTGTGGTCAAAACCGTCATGCATAACCTAGCGTGTGTGGTGTTGTTGGCATTGGAGCAATTAAAAAAGAACTGTAGCCCCACCCCCGGTATTTGCCCTGTCCCTCAGATTTCTTCACTTATATTTTTGGGATGAATGACTTCTAGCAGAATTAATTCATTTAGATGAAATAAGCATATTATTAAATATACAGGGTGTCCCAAAACTTTGCCACACGAAGGGAAAGTACCTTAAATATTGAAGGTAGTAAATTTTACTGAAAGAAGACTTCATTTTGTTTATAAAAATATATGGAACTGCATTCAAAGTTTTTTTTTTAATTGATTGACTGATTCGATACGAATTGATGCAATCCGTAATTATTAAATTTTAAATGTTAAATTTCATGGCCTTCTATTTGTTTAAGATGCAGTGTCACTTAAGAAAAAGTAATCCTTATAAGTAACCCTTTCGATTGGTGTTGTAAAAATAAATACAAAAATGTTTTCGTTTTTGGTGGGTTCGATTCCTGGTTAAGGCAGGCGATTTTCTAAAAATCATTGAATGCAGTTCCATATATTTTTATAAACAAAATGAAGTCTTCTTTCAGTAAAATTAACCATCTTCAATATTTAAGGCTTTAAAACGATCATGCAAAACCTTCATGCAAAACCGTCATGCATAACGCTAGGTTATGCATGACGGTTTTGACCACAGGCATAACCGAGCGGCTTGCATGACAGGCATGCATGACGGTTTTGACCACAGGCATAACCGAGCGGCTTGCATGACAGGCATGCATGACAGGCATGCAGTTTTATCCCACACACGCTCGGTTATGCATGACGGTTTTGACCTTACAGGCATAACCATCATGCATAACCTAGCGTATATGGCCGGCTTTAGAATACAGCACTGCAATACACACACTGCAATATTGCAATTACAACACAGCAATACATAACGGTTGTAACAAGATCCTCAACGAAGCCGAAATCCACGCATTTTGCCCATCATCAGGATCATTTTTGTCTTTTAGACTATACCTGGGAAACCAATAGCTACGAAATTATTGAAGGTCTTAAGTCAAAAAATATTTTAAATATTTTTTTTTATGAAATCTTATTTTATTCATTATTCCCAAATTTTTGTCCAACGAAACATTATATATATTTTTTTGTTTTTCGTAACAAACAATGGCTCCAAAACGTCATCACCATACCCCGTTATCGCGGGTGCACGAATGATTGAAGCCAAAGACAAAGTACGAAAGAAGGTCGATTTTTGATTAATTTAATAATTCTGCCTAATCCCACTCAACCTCTAAGAGAATCTATCTGTAATACATATTTTTCTGAAATTCTATTCGATAGACGGCTTTGATTACAAAAACAATCCAATGTCACAGCATAAAAAAATCTTTACAGTAAGCTAACGCAACGCCTTGGTAGTTGGGCGATACCGCCGCCTGTAGGGTATTTACAACGAAGGGTATTGACAACGGAAGGGTTGACACAAATCTAAAATTTGGAAGGTGGATGTCTTTTCCGACCCCCGGGTACATATTGGTATTGCGAAATTATAAAAAATAATGAATTAGGGGTGGCATATTTTTGACTAAAGGTTCTTTAACATAAATGTTTCAAACGGTTTTCTTTATACGCTGCCGCCTGCCGATGCTGCCGCACTCACTCGTAGTTTCACGAATCTTATTTAATTGCCACAGTCGCACGCAGGGTTCGGAAACCAGGTTAAATCTTAAAAAATCCAAGATGGCGGCCAACTTTTTGTTTTTAGGCCGATTTTGATTAAACTGGGTTTGGGGCACTATTTTAAAAAGAAAACAGCATCGCAATGTTAAAAATATAAAAAATCCAAAATCGCGGCCAAATTTTTTGTTTGTGGACCGATTTCGAGGAAATTCTGTTTTTGGAAATATTTTGACGGAAAAACAGCAAAATGGCTATATTAACAAAATAGTACAATATATTTAAACAAAATAGTACAAAAAACCGAGTTTCATCGAAATCGGCCCACAAACAAGAAATGTTGGCCGCCGTTTGGATTTTTTATATGTTTAACAAGCGTTGTTGATTTTTTTTCAAAATAGTTCCAAAAATCTAGTTTCATTGAAATCGGCCAACCAAAAAAAAAGTTGGCCGCCATCTTGGTTTTTTATATTTTTTTACATTGCTTTGCTGTTTTCTTGTCAAAATAGTACCAAAAACCGAGTTTCATTGAAATCGGTCCACAAACAAAAAAATTGGCCGCCATCTTGGATTTTTTAATATTTACATTATTGGGTTGTCATTTTCTTGTCAAAATAGTGCCAAAAAACGAGTTTTATCGAAATTGGCCCACAAACAAAAATGTTGACCACCAATCACCATCTTCGATTTTTACATACTAATCGCAACATTGCGTTGTTATTTTCTTGTTAAAATCTAAAATTTAATAATATGCTGAGTAGCAAAAATGTAATTTCAGTAGATAGGTAAATAGGTGGACCTAAAGGTCTTTCGCTTCTGATTTTTTTAGTCTGTGTATCGTTCGTGCACCCGCGATAACGGGGTATGGTCATCACTCAATGTATCTCATGAGCACGCACATAAACACTGTCTTTCAACTCGGCCGCACGCTGCAGCACACTACCTACACAGGCGGGGTCTGTTGTACGCGTTACATTGCGTGGTTAATGTATGCATTTCATTTTACCACCAAAAATTTAAATCGTTTCCCAGCAATCATTTTGAACAGAAATGGTCCTGATGATGGGCAGAATACGTAAACCTCGGCTTCGTTGAGGGTCTTATTACACCCGGTATTTCGGGCGTAATTATTGACGCCCGAAATGTGTAATTGTGCAGAAAGGGCTCGGGTTAAATAAAACATCAAATAGTAATATGGATCACAGTTAGAATAATTATATTCTTAAAATATAAGTAGGTAATTTATAATATAGCATAAAAGAAATGATATGGTAAAAACTAACATTGTAAACATGTCTGACATAAAATTACCTAATGGGGAATGTCCGAAAAAAATTAAAATGGCTAAATATTTTTTTATAGGTAGGAATAAGTTCCCTTAGTTTTAGAAAAAAGTTTCAGAATTTTCGGTTCAGAATTTTTTAATAAATTAAAGTCTCTTCGACGTCACAAATGTACGAAAGTAACAGCAGAATGGCGATTATACCTTTGCCACCACCTGCCACAACCACAGCAAGTATTAAAAAAAAGTTTTGACATTTTGTGTTGAAACTTTTTTTTTAATAGCATGTTGTGGTCAAGGAGGTTTATAATAGGGAGTGAGTACACTTCAAAAATTTTCACCTATCGTTTAAAAGAAATTCAACTTTATTGCATTGCTCATAGAGTTGAAATTCTATCGACGACATTGACTGAAGGCACTACTGTGTGAATGAGACAACACCAGGTGGAGGTCGGTGTCTCGTTCGCACAATTGCCATTACTAAACAATAATACTACGATAGTAGGACTAAAAATATGTACGTTACCAATCAAGTAGTGTATCAAAATTAATGATTCGGAGTGGGAAGTCGAATATATACTATTTAAATATTAATTTTAGAATGACACATATTAATTGTAATATAAAACAGAACTTTTTTGATTTAATTAGATATCTACAATAATGCTAATCAGCAATCATCGGTGAGGTGGTAATAAATAGAAGTGTCAATCCTGGCAACTCCGATTATGACCTTGAATTTCAATTTAAGAATTTCAATCTATAGGAAATGTTACTTTACAAAACTAGTGTGACCATAAATACTTCACCATTTCAGATTTCCAGAAAAACGAAATTGTTCTATTGAAATGGCTAGAGGTCGCAGGCGTGACGGTAAAATTAATAATAATAATCAAATTCATGTTTGTGCGCCTATTTCGATGAAACTCGGTTTCTGGTACTATTTCAACATGAAAATAACAACGCAATGTTGAAAATTTTAAAAATCCAAGATGGCGGCCTACTTTTTTGTTTTTGGGCCGATTTCGATGAAACTCGGTTTTTGGAACTATTTTGACAAGAAAATAACAACGCAATTTTTAAAAAACTAAAAATCCAAGATGGCGGCCAACTTTTTTGTTTATGGGCCGATTTCGATGAAACTCGGTTTTCGGTACTATTTTGACAAGAAAATAACAACGCAATTTTGAAAATTAAAAAATCCAAGATGGCGGCCAACTTTTTTGTTTTTGGGCCGATTTCAATAAAACTCGGTTTTTGGAACTATTTTGACAAGAAAATAACAACGCAATTTAAAAAAAACTAAAAATCCAAGATGGCGGCCAACTTTTTTGTTTTTGGGCCGATTTTGATGGAACTCGGTTTTTGGAACTATTTTGACAAGAAAATAACAACGCAATTTTAAAAAAACTAAAAATTCAAGATGGCGGCCAAATTTTTTGTTTAAGGGCCGATTTTGATGAAACTCTGTTTTTAGTACGATTTTGACAAGAAAATAACAACGCAATGTTGAAAACTTACAAAATTCAAGATGGTGGCCAACTTTTTTGTTCTTGGGCCGATTTCAAAAACAAATTAGCAGCCATTTTGATCTTTTTTTATTTTTCCATCAGTTTACATTGAGTTGTTTTTTCTTGTCAAAATAGTACCAAAAACCGAGTTTCATCGAAATCGGCCCAAAAAACAAAAAAGTTGGCTGCCGCCTAAGATTTTTAGTATTTTAAAAAATTGCGTTGTTATTATTTTGTCAAAATATTACCAAAAACCGAGTTTCATCGAAATTGGCCCAAAAACAAAAAAGTTGGCTGCCATCTTGGATTTTTATTTTTTTCAATATTGTGTTATTATTTTCTTGTCAAATTAGTCCTAAAACCGAGTTTCATTAAAATCAGCCCCAATCACAAATAAAAGAGTTGGTTGCCATATTTGTTTATATTTTTAACATTTCGTTGTTATTTTTTATCAAAATAGTAGCAAAATCGAGTTTCATCAAAATCGGCCCACGAACAATATAGTTGGCCGCCATCTTGGTTTCTTTTTATATTTTTAACATTGTGTCGTCGTAAATCTCATGCACCCATTTTATTAACTTCACAAGTAAAGAAATTGGTGCAAGAATTTTAGACCTTATTGACATATTTACCAAAATAACAGTTTTTAATGAAACAGCAAAGTAAATGAACAAGTATAATTATGGGAAAAAGCAACCGAATTTCAAAGGTCAATAAAGTCGAAAATCGTTTGCATCTTTTTTTGACTACAGATCACTAGACAATGTTTTCCTACTTTTACTTGTTTTTCCAACATTCATTTGTTTTTCCGAAGTTCACGCACATTGTATTTTTATAAAAAAAATGGAATAAACTTTAAAGTTGCGTAATTATTTACACTTGAACTTAAATTGAATTGAATAAACTAGATTTTGTATTGGTTGAATTACCATATTTAAAAAATAAAAACAAAAAAGCAATTTAATAAAAACGTGATAAATAAATTGTTCCAAATTTTTTTTAAATAAATAATTATTTTCTGTTTTTTAGTTAACGAGCTAAATTAAAAATATACCACCGCCTATCAGAGTACTCGTCAAGACCATTCAAACGAGTCCAAACTCGATGGGGTTGAAAGGTTTTATTACAAAGTTCCTGTGGCCTTCTTCCGGCTTCCTTCATCAGACTCTTGGATACTATTACCCAACAGAGCACTCGTCAAGACGATTCAAACGAGCACAAACTCGATGGGGTTGCATGATTTCAATATTGAGTTCCTATGGCATGGCCTCCAGACTTCATCATCCAACCCTGAACCTCGTCTCCCATCAGAGTACTTGTCAAGACAATTCTAACAAGCCCAAACACGATGGGGTTGTATAGTTTCATTCATCATAGAGTTCCTGTGGCGTTCTTCCGGCTCCATCATCAGATCAGCTCAATGACATTGTAATATTGCATTTCCTTCCATTTCTGACCTGTGTTCAAAGTTTCAAGTCTCTAGCTCATCGGGAATTCAGTATAAAATCGTTTGCAAAATTTGTGCTCAAACAAACAAAAGAGCAAGCAACCTAATAAAAACGCGGTAAAAAGTGTTAATTATAAATAAAGAACTACCTAGGTATTTAAGTTTATATTAAACAGTTTAAAGTATTATGTATGTCTCCGGCCAACCATACGGTTTGGTCACCCTAATGAAGAAAAGGACACATACATCTACTTGACCTCTCTGTCGGCTCGTTTTGGGGCGAAGCGCTCATTCCGGTTTATAGTACTATTTCCATGGGACCAGTCTACGCTCTACGCCTACGCTACGAGTAGTGAAGCCATGTGTTCGAACTTTACGAGGACACAAGTTTTTCACAATTGTACTTATTATTAGAGGTGCATCCGATAGTTCCGATACCGATACCGATATCAATATATCGGTGACACTTCGGGTTTTCCGATATATCGGCAATATTTTTAGTGTCGAAAACTTAGCTTAGCAAAGGCGCAGGTTTTTTTTGTCAATTTCATTGCAAAAGAGATTCGAACCGAATTTCGGTTTGTCGAAAGTTGTTGGACAAAACTAGGTGTAGCCGGTAGCTGTTGGACAAAACTAGTTTTGCCGGTAGCTACCGGCAAAACTAGTTTTGTCCACCAGCTTCCGGCAAACTTAGTTTAACCTAAAGCTACCGGCAAAACTAGTTTTGTCCAACAGCTACCGGCTACACCTAGTTTTGTCCAACAGCTTTCGACAAACCGAAATTCGGTTCGAATCTCGTTTGCAATGAAATTGACAAAAAAAACCTGCGCCTTTGCTAAGCTAAGTTTAAGCTAAGTTTTCTAGTGATCTGTAGTCAAAAAAAGATGCAAACGATTTTCGACTTTATTGACCTTTGAAATTCGGTTGCTTTTTCCCATAATTATACTTGTTCATTTACTTTGCTGTTTCATTAAAAACTGTTATTTTGGTAAATATGTCAATAAGGTCTAAAATTCTTGCACCAATTTCTTTACTTGTGAAGTTAATAAAATGGGTGCATGAGATTTACGACGACACAATGTTAAAAATATAAAAAGAAACCAAGATGGCGGCCAACTATATTGTTCGTGGGCCGATTTTGATGAAACTCGATTTTGCTACTATTTTGATAAAAAATAACAACGAAATGTTAAAAATATAAACAAATATGGCAACCAACTCTTTTATTTGTGATTGGGGCTGATTTTAATGAAACTCGGTTTTAGGACTAATTTGACAAGAAAATAATAACACAATATTGAAAAAAATAAAAATCCAAGATGGCAGCCAACTTTTTTGTTTTTGGGCCGATTTCGATGAAACTCGGTTTTTGGTAATATTTTGACAAAATAATAACAACGCAATTTTTTAAAATACTAAAAATCTTAGGCGGCAGCCAACTTTTTGTTTTTTGGGCCGATTTCGATGAAGCTCGGTTTTTGGTACTATTTTGACAAGAAAAAACAACTCAATGTAAACTGATGGAAAAATAAAAAAAGATCAAAATGGCTGCTAATTTGTTTTTGAAATCGGCCCAAGAACAAAAAAGTTGGCCACCATCTTGAATTTTGTAAGTTTTCAACATTGCGTTGTTATTTTCTTGTCAAAATCGTACCAAAAACAGAGTTTCATCAAAATCGGCCCTAAAACAAAAAATTTGGCCGCCATCTTGAATTTTTAGTTTTTTTAAAATTGCGTTGTTATTTTCTTGTCAAAATAGTTCCAAAAACCGAGTTCCATCAAAATCGGCCCAAAAACAAAAAAGTTGGCCGCCATCTTGGATTTTTAAAATTTTCAACATTGCGTTGTTATTTTCATGTTGAAATAGTACCAGAAACCGAGTTTCATCGAAATAGGCGCACAAACATGAATTTGATTATTATTATTAATTTCGGTTTGTCGAAAGCTGTTGGACAAAACTAGGTGTAGCCGGTAGCTATTGGACAAAACTAGTTTTGCCGGTAGCTTTAGGTTAAACTAAGTTTGCCGGAAGCTGGTGGACAAAACTAGTTATGCCGGTAGCTGCTAGACAAAACTAGTTTTGCCGGTAGCTGTTGGACAAAACTAGTTTTTCCGGTAGCTGCTAGACAAAACTAGTTTTGCCGGTAGCTGTAGGTCAGAACTAGGTTTGCCGGTAGCTGATGGACAAAATTAGTTTTGACGGCAGCGGTTGGACAAAACTAGTATTGCCTGTAGCTTTTGCACAAAACTAGTTTTGCCGGTACCTGTAGGTCAGAACTAGGTTTGCCCGTAGCTGACGGACAAAACTAGTTTTGACGGCAGCGGTTGGACAAAACTAGTTTTGCCTGTAGCTATTGCACAAAACTAGTTTTGCCGGTAGCTGTAGGTCAGAACTAAGTTTGCCCGTAGCTGACGGACAAAACTAGTTTTGACGGCAGCGGTTGGACAAAACTAGTTTTGCCTGTAGCTATTGCACAAAACTAGTTTTGCCGGTAGCTGTTGGACAAAACTAGTTTTGTCGAAAGCTGTAGGACAAAACTAGGTGTAGCCGGTAGCTGTTGGACAAAACTAGTTTTGCCGGTAGCATTAGGTTAAACTAAGTTTGCCGGAAGCTGATGGACAAAACTAGTTTTGCCTACTAGTAGGTCAGAACTAGGTTTGCACGTAGCTGACGGACAAAACTAGTTTTGACGGCAGCGGTTGGACAAAACTAGTTTTGCCTGTAGCTATTGCACAAAACTAGTTTTGCCGGTAGCTGTTGGACAAGACTAGTTTTGCCGTTAGCTGTTGGACAAAACTAGTTTTGCCGGTCGCTGATGGACAAAACTAGTTTTGACGGCAGCGGTTGGACAAAACTAGATTTGCCTGTAGCTGTTGGACAAAACTAGTTTTGACGGCAGCGGTTGGTCAAAACTAGTTTTGACGGTAGTTGTTGGACAAAACTAGTTTTGACGGCAGCGGTTGGACAAAACTAGTTTTGCCTGTAGCTGTAGGTCAGAACTAGGTTTGCTGGTAGCTGATGGACAAAACTAGTTTTGACGGCAGCGGTTGGACAAACCTAGTTTTGCCTGTAGCTATTGCACAAAACTAGTTTTGACGGCAGCGGTTGGACAAAACTAGTTTTGCCTGTAGCTGTTGGACAAAACTAGTTTTGACGGCAGCGGTAGGTCAAAACTAGTTTTGCCGGTAGTTGTTGGACAAAACTAGTTTTGACGGCAGCGGTTGGACAAAACTAGTTTTGCCGGTAGCTGTAGGTCAGAACTAGGTTTGCCGGTAGCTGATGGACAAAACTAGTTTTGACGGCAGCGGTTGGACAAACCTAGTTTTGCCTGTAGCTATTGCACAAAACTAGTTTTGACGGCAGCGGTTGGAAAGAACTGGTTTTGCCTGTAGCTATTGCGCAAAACTAGTTTTGCCGGTAGCTGTTTGTCAAAACTAGGTTTGCCTGTAGCTGTTGGACAAAACTAGTTTAGCCGGTAGCTGTAGGTCAGAACTAGGTTTGCCGGTAGCTGATGGACAAAACTAGTTTTGACGGCAGCGGTTGGACAAAACTAGTTTTGCCTGTAGCTATTGCAGAAAACTAGTTTTGCCGGTAGCTGTTGGACAAAACTAGTTTAACCGGTAGCTGTAGGTCACAACTAGGTTTGCCGGTAGCTGACGGACAAAACTAGTTTTGACGGCAATGTAATATTGCATTTCCTTCCATTTCTGACCTGTGTTCAAAGTTTCAAGTCTCTAGCTCATCGGGAATTCAGTATAAAATCGTTTGCAAAATTTGTGCTCAAACAAACAAAAGAGCAAGCAACCTAATAAAACCGGCCAAGTGCGTGTCGGGCCACGCGCAGTAGGGTTCCGTAGGTACATTATACCATACCATATTTTAATACCGCTATCATTTTTCGTCTGAAAAAATAACTTTGTTTTTCACAGTGTTTGTATGAATGACAAAGTTATATTTGCGGTTTTGGAAAATGTACTATATCTCAAAAACTAATTACTGTATCTCGTTCAAAACAATTTTCGTTGAAAGTGTTTATTAAGATCTATAGTTTATATTTTTTTTAGATTTTTCACCCTCTTACTTTAAAAGTTAAAGGGGGGGGGACACACATTTTACCACTTTGGCGGCATATATTTTTGAAACGGTTGACTTTAAAAAAAAAATAGTCTTAGAAACCTCAATGTCATTTTTAAAGACCTATCTATAGACACCCCACAAGTATTGGTTTGATGAAAAAAAATATTTTCAGTTTCAGTTCCATGTATGGGGAGCCCCCCCTTAATCTTTTATTTTTTTTATTTTTGTATAAAATCGTAAAGCGGTTCACAGAATACACCTACCTACTAAGTTTCAACTATGTAGTCCTAATACTTTTGGAATAAAGTGGCTGTGACATACGGACGGACAGACAGACAGACAGACAGACAGACAGACATGACGAATCTATAAGGGTTCCGTTTTTTGCCATTTTGGCTACGGAACCCTAAAAACGCGGTAAAAAGTGTTAATTATAAATAAAGAACTACCTAGGTATTTAAGTTTATATTAAACAGTTTATAGTATTATGTATGTCTCCGGCCAACCATACGGTTTGGTCACCCTAATGAAGAAAAGGACACATACATCTACTTGACCTCTCTGTCGGCTCGTTTTGGGGCGAAGCGCTCATTCCGGTTTATAGTACTATTTCCATGGTTGTGGTTATGACAAGTGGTGGCAAAGGTATAATCTCCATTCTGCTGTTACTTTCGTATATTTGTGAAGTCGAAGTGATTTTATTTTTTATTTTTATTTATACGCAACCGAAAATTCTTAAACTTTTTTCTATTACTAAGGGAGCTTATTCCTACCCATAAAAAAATATTCAGCCTAATTGATTTTTTTTCGGACATTCCCCATAACGGAGTCCTTAGCTATGTAAAAAAAATATTAATTCAATTTTTCGTGAACAGAGTAGTACCTTACCTTATTATTATTAACCTAATGATAATGAAGAACATTAATTGAACTTACATTTCTTCTACTGCCAAATCCGTAATAGTGGCACTTTCCGCGGCCATTCTCTTCAAATGCTAATGAGGGTGTTAAACCATAACGCAACCTATTAATAACAAAATCGGAATAAGGCTCACGCTCGTGCAGGGAGTATGGCTTGTTTATTACAATCAAACCCAGATTAAGAGCTGAACATTCAGTCCACCTCTTGGTGTGATTGTAGGCTAAAAAATCAAAGAAATTAAGATAGAATGCTTAGTTAACATAGGATTGTTAATAATTTTACAGTGCGTTACCCTTTCTCACCTTTATGGAAACAAACATGTTCCGCTGTCCTTGGCACGCCTGCGTTTCGTAAGAATTTATGTGTGCCTGCAAATAATTCGAACTTATACGTTTCTCCATACACACAAATAGCTGGTGTTAGCACCACATGAGGCTCGATCAAGGCTCCCATGCAGAACAACAGTGCATGGGATAGGTAGTATGTCTGCGGAAATTAATGAAATTGAGATTATTTTACATCGTGTTGGTGCCACCGAAGTTAAACACCTAGATATTGTACATTGATTAGTTTTCAGGGTAAGAGGAGCGAGTGGCAGTCGGAAAATGCAATAACTCGTAATCGTAACTAATTAGAATATAATTTGGAATGGTGATCACTGTTTCACACAACTTAAGTTATTTATTACTTAAGGTAAGGTAAATTAAGAAACCATTATAATTTATTTTTATATAGTTTATGTTGGGACTAAAAATACTTACGATAAATTGTCCTTCCGAAACTACACTATCAACTCCATGAAAACCAGCCGCATTATTAAAATCTATATCAACTGCAATATTAATTTTACAATTAAATAGAAAAGTCACGTCACATTACATAGATAATCATAAATTAATAAAAAATTGTTAAGTTGATTTAATATTGGTTATAAATAAATAATAATATACGTTCTTATCTTACGTAATGTCGCTATGCCTCCTATTTGACCTGCACCCATAATATTGAAAACTTATAGCATTGTAAACATGGAATATTTATGTTTAGAAAACTCAGTCGTAACGTAACGTAACGTAATAATAAAGTTGGTTGGTCGCTTGTAAATGAAAGCAAATCATAGCATAGCATGCGATTTAATTTTCATTCTGATAAAATTAATGTTACAAATACAATCTTATAAGCTATAGGTTGTTGTATGTATGTATTATATGTGTTACCTACCGGTAATGTGTAAAATGCAGGTATTGTATACAATGCCTAGGTATTATATATCTCTGACGGTCAGAGTAGGTACTTATCGAGACGAATCAAACGAGCCCAAACTCGATAGGGTTGCATGGTTGACCTTCTTCCGGCTCCATGATCAGACCCTGAACACTATTTCCCAACAGAGTACTCGTCAAGTCGAATCAAACGAGCCCAAACTCGATGGGGTAGCATGATTTTATTACTCAGTTTCTGTGGCCTCCTTCCAGTTCCATCGTCAGAGCTTAGACACTATTTCCCAACAGGGTAGGTACTCGTCAAGACGATTTAAAGGAGCCCAAAATCGATTGAGTTGCATTGCATGGTTTTATGATTGAGTTTCTGTGGTCTTTTCCGGCTCCATCATAAGACCTTGGAAACTTTTTCCCAACAGAGTTCTTGTTAAGAAAATTCAAACTAGGCCAAACTCGATGAGGTTGTTGGTTCTATTACAGAGTTCCTTTAGCCTTCTTCCAGCTCCATCATCAGAACAGCTTAATGACACTACAATATTGAATTGTATTCCAGTTCTGACATAAGTTTAAAATAACAAATCTTAAGCAGTGTAGCTCATCAGGAAGCATCTAGAAGTAAGATCGTTTATAAATCAAACAAATAAATAAATAACGTGTTAAAATAAACAAGAAAAAAATATATTTAAAAATAATAATAATAATAATATAGACTTTATTGCACATGACAGAAAAAAAACGACACAGTCAGAAAAAACAAGAAAACATACAATAGGCGGCCTTATTGCTACACAGCATTTCTTCCAGGCAACCTTCTTGGGCCAAATAAAAACAAGATAAATAGGGTAATAGGGGAATAGGTGCACTTTATAGGATAGAATATGAATATACAAAAATACTATAAAGGATAAATACATAATTCCATGGTAGATAAATATAAGGGGTAATATTAGTCGGGGGAAGAGGAGAGAAAATGACTCCTAACTTGTTCTCTAAATGACCTTGGAGTCTGAGCCTTGGAGTCTATGTTAAGACGTAATTCTAATTTTATTTTTATTATATTATTATCAGACGTGATTGCACATCAGCTATTTTTATAATTTTTATAATGTCCCCGCTGCTGGGGCACAGGCTTTTCTTATGGGTGGATAAACAGGACTGACCATAACTAAGATAAAAAATTAGAAAGGAGTTCATGTGTGCGGAATCCACACGAAGCGAAATATAAGGTAATGGTCAAAAAGTACAAAAGGTCTTGAGTAACCTATACAAGAGGGTGTTCGGCTATTACCAATTTCAGTTTATCTTAAAGTAATTTAACTATGTTAGTTATGTAATTGGGCGCCTCCCGTTAACTAATAATAATAATAAATAAATAATAAGGGGCCCCAATGCGGATTGGTGGGGTATTAATGACTGAAAATGCAGCCAAAAACAATGATATATCATAGGCCATGGGCGTACCCAGCGGGTAACCCAGCATCTACTTAGGGGTGGGGCAAAAGTAAGAAAATTCGATAAATACCTAATGTGCGCTTTTATAATTTTCGACGGCCCGGCACGGCACGGCACGGCTCGGCACGGCAGCGGCGACGCCGAAAGACGCTTTTATAATTTCTGCCGTTGCCGGCCGTTGGATGTTCAACACAGAACACTCATAGCGAAGAAGTTACTATTTGTACATTGTACAGTAGTGTCGTGGTACCTACTTTTTACTTTAGAATAATATAAAGAATAAAAGTTGACCTTCTCTCTCTAGATATTTGTTATCTTTATAATTATTTCATAAAATAATAGTTTACCTGTTGGAAGTTTCACGAGTACATTGACCACCTCTCGGGTTGATACCCCCTTTTTGTTACACGTTGTTTAATGATTATATTACAATGTAGGTAGGTAGTAGGTACTTACTTAAATGATAAATAAATCTTTTAAAAATTAAAGAATATATTATATGTAGCTGGTTTTCATTACGTACCTACTTACCAAGATAGGTAGGCATCTACACAACACATTATTTAATTAAGTAGGTAAATACCTACTTAAGTAATATCTAGGTAATTATTTGTTGAGATAGGTAACAATATTTAACTTTGGTAAGTCCCCTATTAACGGTGTTTCCACCGCTGTAAGTACCTAGATATCTTTCCGATCAGTATCGAAATAACTATATGTTTGTCGGAATATTACCTATTTGTTGATTTTGATGTTGTTTATTTCCACAATCATACATAGGTACATGGCATACCAACAACAACACATTAACGATATTACGCTAATATACTGGTTGTGCCCTTTATACACGCTGTATATTCTTTGCTCTGGACTCACACTCACACATATGAATCCTTGTAGCTACGCACTACATCGTAAAAGTTCGACGGCAGCGTAGGATTTGGCCGGCACGGCACGGTTTGCCGGTGCCGTTGAGGAAATATAAAAGCGTCTCCATATGATTCCATACATTTCACTTCCCTGTTGTGCCGTTGGACGGCTGCCGGGCGGTGCCGTGCCGGGCCGTTGAGAATTATAAAAGCGCACAATAGGAATTTAAAATGCTTTGAAACCAAACTGACCTTATAACAATAATAACTTGCAAGGATTCTGGCAAAATTTCGTTAAAATGTTGTTTTCAAAATCATTTTGTGCCAAAAAAAATTTAACTCCTCCCCGCCCAGCCGCCCAGCTTAGATTTTGTTAAATTATAGACACACAAGTGGGCTCGTATCCTACCCACTTATGCAAAAGCCTAGTCGCTCCGGGCCGTGCGGTGATGATGGTTTGCATAAAATCATTACAATCAATGATTGAAAGCTTCGTATATAAAACACAAGAAGGTTCTGTAACGCGGTATTTTTGTTTAATATTTTTTTATAAACATCTTGCTTAAATTACTTAGTCAGGGTGGAGGGTGGGGCAGGCGCCCCACCTTGCCCCAACGTGGGTACGCCCATGTCATAGGCCATAAATAACGGCTTAGCGTGCCTCTCAATATGAGATAGATTTTATCATGTCGACGAAAAAGCAAATATTCAATGATGTCACTGTGATCAACGCCGTTAAGACGGGGAGCGATCACCGATTGGTACGTGGCACATTGAATATCAACATAAAGCTGGAAAGATCTCGACTGATAAAATCAACACTCCGACCATTGCCGGCCCATATTCAAAACCCCGGGAGCTTTCAACTCGAACTCCAAAACCGTTTCGAAGCCCTTGAGAACAGCATAGATGTGGACGATCTAAACAATATGGTGGTGGATACTGTCCGTACGGTAGGGTCCAAGTTCTTTAAGACCCGCCGTCCCAAGCTAAAGAAACTCTCCGACCACACACTCCTACTCATGGATCAGAGACGTGAAATGAGGCTCCAGAGTTCAGTAGATGCTAATCGTTATCGGCAGCTTAATAGACAGATATCTAAGTCTTTGACGAGCGACCTTCGCCAATTTAATACGAATCGTATTAAAGAGGCCATCGAGCGGAACAAAGGCTCCAAAGCGTTC
The DNA here is from genome assembly GCA_943789525.1 of Agriphila geniculea. Taxonomy (NCBI): domain Eukaryota; kingdom Metazoa; phylum Arthropoda; class Insecta; order Lepidoptera; family Crambidae; genus Agriphila; species Agriphila geniculea. Next base: position 14,254,805 of record OX038885.1, read on the forward strand.
GCGAGAGATCTGTCTATTGGGCAAAGCCAGATGACGAAGCTGAAAACTGACGACGGACGCATCATCTCAGCGAAGCCTGAAATCCTGAGGGAGATCGAGAGTTTCTATGGGCAGTTATATTCCACGCAGACACTTGTTGAAAGCACGGCTAAAGACCCCAGAGCCAAGCTTACCCGACACTATACCCAAGATATCCCGGACGTCAGCATGTACGAGATTAGTATGGCTCTCAAACAGCTGAAAAACAACAAGGCAGCGGGTGACGACGGAATCACTACAGAACTTCTGAGAGCGGGCGGTAAGCCGATACTTAAAGTCCTCCAGAAGCTTTTCAATTCCGTCATCGTCGAGGGCAGAACGCCAAAGACATGGAACATAAGTGAGGTGATTTTGTTCTTTAAAAAGGGTGACAAGTCCCTCTTAAAGAACTATAGACCCATCTCGCTTCTGAGTCATGTCTATAAGCTGTTTTCGAGAGTCCTTACGAACCGTCTCGCTCGCAAGTTCGACGACTTCCAACCTCCCGAACAAGCCGGGTTCCGAAAAGGCTTTAGCACCATAGACCACATCCATACGCTGCGGCAGGTCATACAGAAGACCGAGGAGTATAATCTGCCACTTTGCTTGGCGTTCGTGGATTATGAGAAAGCCTTTGATTCGATTGAAACCTGGGCGGTGCTGCAGTCCCTCCAAAGGTGCCAAGTGGATTACAGGTATATCGAGGTGTTGAGGTATTTATACAAAAATGCCTCCATGTCGGTCCGAGTACAGAACCAGAGAACAAATCCTATCCAACTGCAGCGAGGTGTGAGACAGGGAGATGTTATCTCTCCGAAACTGTTCACAGCTGCGTTGGAGGATATCTTTAAACTCTTAGACTGGAAAGGGCTCGGCATCAACATTAATGGCCAGTACCTAACACACCTTCGTTTTGCCGATGATATAGTTCTTATGGCTGAGACCTTGGAGGACCTGAACACAATGCTCGAAGACCTCCGTAGTGCTTCCCAAAGAGTGGGTCTTAAAATGAACATGGATAAGACGAAAATCATGTCGAATGCCCATGTTGTGCCCGCTCCAGTTCATGTTGGGAACACTACACTTGAAGTTGTTGACCATTATGTATACCTAGGACAGGCAGTCCAGTTAGGTAGGTCCAACTTTGAGAAGGAGATCTCTCGTCGAATCCAACTCGGATGGGCAGCATTCGGGAAGCTCCGAAAAATCTTCGTGTCCGATTTACCGCAGTGTCTCAAGACGAAAGTCTATGACCAGTGTGTGTTGCCAGTGATGACTTACGGCAGTGAAACGTGGTCGCTAACTATGGGTCTCATAAGGAGGCTCAAGGTCACCCAGCGTGCAATGGAGAGAGCCATGCTCGGCGTTTCCTTGCGTGATCGAATCAGAAATGAGGAGATCCGCAGGCGAACTAAAGTAACCGACATCGCTCGAAGGATTGCTCAGCTAAAGTGGCAGTGGGCTGGACACATAGCGAGAAGAACCGATGGCCGTTGGGGCGGAAAGGTTCTTGAATGGCGACCGCGCACCGGACGACGCTCCGTGGGTAGGCCCCCGACAAGGTGGACCGACGATCTGGTGAAGGTTGCCGGAAGCCACTGGATGTGGGAAGCGCAGGACCGATCGTCGTGGAAATCCTTGGGGGAGGCCTATACCCAGCAGTGGGTGTCGTGCGGCTGATATGATGTGCCTCTCAAAGTCACGGAGGAGCTTGAGGTCATTTTTGGTCATCCATGACCAAACCTTTGGAAAAGTTGCTTAACTGTCGCAATCACTGGGTGATGCGCTTACTTACTGCGCTATCTAGCTGGTACCTAATATTTTTTGAAAATATACCTTTAGCCACGTAAAATATTAACGCCTGAAAAAAAAATTGCAGTTTTTTATGTTATTCACCGATCACAGAGGTCCCATATTTTTTTTGTTATACACATAAAAGGTACTTAAACCTGAGATAGATTCAATTTGCGCCGGGTCTCGGGTAATTTTGTATGTAGCCTGCGCATTCACCTTTGATGGCCTGGTAACTAAATGCGTTTTTGGGAGGTCATTTGCTTTTCGGCCGCCTGGCCGAAAACCAATGTATGAGTTTCACAATCCATAATATTTGGCCGGCAATTATGGCCGAAAACCGGCTACATCACCCTATGACATTGACATTATTTGACAAGTGTAATCCCCCCTCACCCCGCAAAAATTGGCTGATCGTGATTTCATACATTTTTCTTACGTTACGTATCCAGTGGTTGATTCGTCCAAGTCTTCATTACACACCAGGGCTGCCACCCTTAGGAACATAAAAGTCGGACAAGGCCGCGGGCGGATCATGTCTTTTGCAGTTCAGCTTTTATTAAATCTACAGAGCAACGATTTCTGACATAGATCATTTAAGCGTCATATGGGAAAATACTCACTCAAAATCGAAGGCGGTATATATATTTCCTCAACGGCACCGGCAAACCGTGCCGGGCCGGGCCGTGACGTGACGGCCACATCCTACGCTGCCGTTGGCTGCCGTTGAACTTTTACAATGTAGTGCGTACCTACAAGGATTCATATGTGTGAGTGTAAGTCTAGACTAGAGCAAAGAATATACAGCGTGTATAAAGGGCACAACCAGAATATTGGTGTAATATCGTTAATACGTTGTTGTTGGTATGTTATGTACCTAGGTATGATTGTGGAAACAAACAACATCAAAATTCAACAAATAGGTAATATTCCGACAAACAGTTATTTCGATACTGATCGGAAAGGTATCTAGGTACAGTACGAGGCATATAACTTGAAATCGGGTGGGGATTGCGCGAAACGCATATTTTGGGTATGCGTAGCGGTGAGGGGCGCGGGCGGCGAGAGAGGGGCGCGCGCTATTGGTCGCTCACAAGAGCACATGCGCGAACTTATCCCCACTCCGTCGAAAAAATTTCAAGATACGTGCCTAGTACTGTACTTATACTTATAGCGGTGGGAACACAGTTAATATGGGTCTTACCAAAGTTAAATATTCATAACCATCTTAACAAATAATTACCTAGATATTATAGGTAACCTAACCTAACGACTTCATTAAATAATGTGTTGTGTAGATACCTACCTATCTTGGTAAGTAGGTAAGGTACGTAATGAAAACCAGCTACATATATTCTTTGATTTTTAAAAGATTTATTTATCATTTAAGTAAGTACCTACTACCTACCTACATACATTGTAATATAATCATTACAAAATTTAAAATCAATTTGATAAACACACATTATTGTAGAAAAACGACCAATTGTCAATCTACAACGTGTAACAGAAAGGGGGTATCAACCCGAAAGGAGGTCAATGTACTCGTGAAACTTCCAACAGAAAAAAAATCAAAAATTTTTCTAATGATCCCTGTACAAAATGTTGGCGTCAAATTCAAATTTTCTATGGAGAGTCCAAAATTTTATTTTCGATTTGATTTTTTTTTCTGTTGGAAGGTGTTCACATTCACGAGTACATTGACCTCCTTTCGAGTTGATACCTCCTTTCTGTTACACATTGTATAATTGGTAAACTATTATTTTATGAAATAAATATAAAGATAATAAATATCTAGAGATAAACTTTTATTTTTTATATTATTCTAAAGTAAAAAGTAGGTACCACGACACTACTGTACAATGTACAAATGATAACTTCTTCGCTATGAGTGTTCTGTGTTGAACATCCAATGGCCCGGCCCGGCACGGCACAGCAGCAATAGGGAACATGCATCAATTTTTTTTGTATCAAAATCAAAAGTATAATGCGTGAGAAAATCAACTGTAATATTAAAACTTTTCTCTTGTGTTTTTTTCTCGTGATATAGTTACTTGAAGTTAGCACGCAGCAGCACCCGCCGAAAACGCTCTATACAAGGTCAACATTTGTGACGTCACTTATGTCACGTTTCAGTGCATAGTATGGAGTTAGCCAAGAATTTTCAAATATCTCCCTAAATATTGCGTTTAAGTACATATGTGTCATACAAAATATTATTTCTTATTTAATGTTCTATCCGACTGTTTAGTGAATTATATCCGAGAACGAAAAAAAAAATCGTTATTTTCCCTTGTGTGATAAAACTAAAGTAATACATTTTATTTTTTATTTTTCTGTTCCCTCATGTTTTTATACGTGTCCGCAGCGATCAAGCTCGAACTTATCAAAATCGGTGACTTATGCATGTTCCCTATTATAAAAGCACTAGCGGCCGCCCGCGGTGGCACCCGCGTGGTTCCCGTTCCCGTGGGAATATCGGGATAAAAAGTATTATGTTTTAAGGCTATCTACTATCTGTGTGCCAAATTTCAACTAAATCCGTTCAGTAGTTTTTGCGTGATTGAGGAACAAACATCCAAACCCACAAACTTTCACATTTATAATATTAATAGTAGGATCTTTCGGCGTCGCCGCTGCTGTGCCGAGCCGTGCCATGCCGGGCCGTGCCGTGCCGGACCGTCGGGAATTATAAAAGCGCACATTGTGTGTTATGATATGACTGACAAGGACTGTAGTAGCCAAGTAGATTATGAATATAAGATTCTTGGTAGTAGCTATCGCTATCGTTATTGCTTTGAGCACAGATCACTATATAGCACCAAAGAAACACATTATTATAGTGTGTTGTGTCGACACCATGAATTTAGTATCTACATCCCTTCGGTGTCGGCACCACGCTTTCCATGGTTAAATATGTACTCTATGGCGGTCGATGACTCAGAGATTTGTCTGGCAGAATGCACTCACTCATTTTTGGTTTTGTCTCTGTGCCAGTGTTGGGAAACGTACAATAATTATTGGATTCTTACAATAATTCGCGATACGAAACTAGATTGTACAATAAAACATGGCTTTCTCATTATTGTACGCTTTTGTACAATATTTTCCGATTTGACACAATATAGGTACAATATTATGGCACGTGACACTAAAATTAATAAAGAAACGCATCACCTAGGTACTATTATTCTATAGCGTCACACTTGTCTTGTCTTTTGTCTCTATTAATGCCGTAAAGTTGGTATTTCGCTTTCATTTCTTGCTTGCAGACAGTAAACTATCAAGACATTGGTAGTAAACATCTTGCCTTCCCTTGTCATCATATAAAATATATTTTTTTATTTAAAAATCAAAATTAATTGTATTTAATAAAAAATAAAAAAATAATTAAATCATTACCTACCTATTCAAAAAATTAATTTGAACTTGTATTAGAAGATTTGCGATTGTATTAAATGATCCGCTTCAACTTCACTTCACTCGAGAATTTATGAGAAAGAAAAGAGCAAGCGCAAAATAAGTGGGGCAACTTTAGTTCAGTTGCACATTGTAAAATCAATCGCATATTAGCGGCCTAAACATTAAAAACTATTGCCTAAAACGTACAATAATTCGACCTAAAATACAATAATTTTTAGCTTGGCAGTACCATAATTTCGCATCCAACATTTCCCAACACTGCTCTGTGCTGTGGACAACATGGCCGGTGATTGTGGTTGCGTTCTTGCGTTTTTTTCAATCTCCGTTCGTTTGTATAGGTTAGCGTTTATGTTCATAGAAATAAATGTATGTTTTTAATTAAGTTATCGTGAAATTCGTGAATTACAATGTTTGTGTGAAGTGGTGTCAATTTGGATAATGTTATTATAGCATATTGTGTCCGAAAAGGTAAGGCCAGTTAATTCAGCCAAGTGACAAGTATTTTGCTTGCGAAGCATTTTTTTTGTTGATTGTAATCAAAGTATTTTTTTAATTAGGTATACAAGCGGTTAAAGATGGATTTCGGGCACCCTCCCCCGAATTTGGGCATGCCCCCGCCCCCTATGGGCATGGGTGGTCCTATGGGGCCGCCCGTTCGTAACAACATGCGCCATAATTTTAGGCCTTTCAACTACCAGATGCGATTTCCGCCTCAAGGTCCACTGAATATGACTCAGGATGATTTTGATGGTAAACGATTGCGTAAATCAGTAATGCGAAAGACAGTCGATTATAATGCCGCGATAATCAAAGCTTTAGAATGTCGCGTTTGGCAGCGGGACTGGCGGGACAGGCACGCGCTTCAACCCGACGCTATGTACACTCCCGACTTGTTACCGCCACCCTCTTACCCCGATAACCCTATCAACGCCGTAACGACACGTTTCGTTAAAACAGCTACTAATAAAATGAGATGTCCCATATTTGCTGTTGCATGGACGCCGGAGGGCCGTAGGTTAATAACAGGCGCATCTTCAGGAGAATTTACTTTATGGAATGGCTTAACATTCAATTTTGAAACTATTCTTCAAGCTCATGATTCACCAGTAAGGTCAATGGTTTGGTCGCACGGAGAAGGTTGGATGGTTACTGGAGATCATTCTGGTTTTATTAAATACTGGCAAAGCAACATGAACAATGTTAAGATGTACCAGGCACACAAGGAAGCTGTAAGAGGCATAAGTTTTAGTCCCAGTGATTCAAAGATTGTGACATGTTCTGATGATGGTACATTACGAATATTTGACTTCTATCGTTGTCAAGAAGAAAGAATATTAAGAGGTCACGGTGCAGATGTCAAATGTGTGCAATGGCATCCCACCAAGGCACTGATAGTATCTGGAAGTAAGGATAACCAACAGCCCATAAAACTTTGGGACCCAAAATCGGGCACTGCATTGTCAACTTTACATGCGCATAAGTCTACTGTTATGGATCTCAAATGGAACGACAATGGAAATTGGTTGATAACTGCGTCTCGAGATCATTTACTCAAACTATTTGATATTCGTAAGCTTGGTACAGAACTACAAATTTTTAGAGGGCACAAAAAAGAAGCTTCAAGCGTTGTTTGGCATCCAACACATGAAGGGCTATTTTGCTCTGGAGGGTCTGATGGTGCTATTTTGTTCTGGAATGTTGGCACTGATAAAGAAGTTGGTTGTATAGAAGGAGCACATGAATCTATTGTTTGGACTATGGCATGGCATCCTCTTGGACATATATTGTGTTCTGGTTCTAATGATCATACTTCAAAGTTTTGGACTCGTAATCGCCCTGGTGATCTCATGAGGGACAAATATAACCTTAACACTTTGCCACCTGGTGTTCAAGATGATCATGATTTGGAAGAACCGGCTATCATACCTGGTATGGGCCCTGAAGACAAAGTAGAAATATTTTCTTCAGACACAGACAAAGTTATACCTGGTCTAGATCTTGATACAACATTAATACCAATGGATTTTGAAAAGAAAGTGAAAAAAGTACCTTATAGTAAACCTATTCCAAGAAATTTCCAGGCGCAATGGAATCATGGTCCTACAGCCGATGAGGCAACAACAGAAGCTTTGACTCAAGCATTAGTGGAGTCAGTTCCTGGAGCTATACCTCTTCATATGATTTCACCAACTGCTATATTTATTTATGGAAAGTTAATACCAGTTGAACCAGGATCAAAACTAGAGAAAGCTATATCTGATGGGCCTTTAGCATTGAAAAAATATATTGCTACAGGAGAAATTGAAGAGTTGCATGATGTTATGCCTCATTTAGAAGATGATGCAGATGTAGAGAATTTCCAACCATTTGAGTACCCTGACCCTGAGATGGAAACAGAGGAAGGATTTGATGGTGAGAATGTTGATAATGAAGGAAATTATGAAGAAGACCCAGAATATTATGATAATGAGATGGATGTTGGTGATCAACACAATGAACATGAGGAATCTTACAACAATGGCCCTGATATGAGCAATATGGGACCTATGAACAACATGCCCCCTATGGGCAATATGATAAGACCTCCAATGGGTATGGGTAATATGGGTCCCATGGGCCCACCAATGCGACCCATGGGTCCAATGGGTATGGGTAATATGCCACCAATGGGTAATATGCCTCCAATGGGTAATATGCCTCCGATGGGCAACATGCCTCCTATGGGCGGCATGCCCCCTATGCCGTCGAACATGAACAACATGCCTCTTTTAGGCAATATGCCCCCACGTCCACCATTTTCTGATAACGGTTTTAATAAAGGCCACTTTGATCAAGGCTTTGAAAATCAGTCATATCAACAGAATGATGAGGAATACAATGATGGGGAGTCATTCAGTCAGAGCTATGATGAAGATAATTATAATGAGTATAATAATGATGAAAGCAATGATGACGAAGGATACTCACGAAATCAGAGATGGGATGGTGGGTACAGAGGACGTGGAAGGGGCCGTGGACGTGGCATTAACGGGCACGGGGGCCGCGGCAACTGGCGAGCCAACAGTGGACCCCGAGGGTCTCCTTGGAGAGGACGAGGCGGTGGAGCGAACAGAAGTTTTAGAAGGGGTGGTAAACAAACATCAAATTAGCTCAAGTACATCAATATCCCCTTTGCATGCACAGACTTTTGATGAATTTTGTTTAAAAAGACTATACATGTACGAGTGTTAAGTTGTGGTTAAGTGTAAAGACAATAACTATGTTGGCGTTACAAAAGGTTGTACATAATTTTTATTTACAGCTTGTACTTTTATTTTCATAAGCTGAACACATAATAAATTTGTATTACGTCACAGGAATGGTATTGAGGTTTTTCTACAGGTACTTCCTATTCTTTTATTTGTTTGGAGTGGTTGGTAAGTTGATTTCTTTTGAGTTTATTAATCAAAAGATGGGGTTTTTACTAATTTAATTATTATTATGACACCAGGTAATCACTGATCTGAAGAATTAGAATGGCTACACTTAGAGTACCAGCTGGGTGTTAAACGCCGTAGCAAGATTCCAACAACAGCACCGTCTTCAGCTCAAGAAAATTCAGAAGTGTTCGAGTCAGCAGCTTCATCATCGTTATAGTAAGACACTGGTATTTATTGAATTTGTTCTGTCAATAATAAAGAAATAAAGAGATATAAGCTTAATTTTATACCAATAAAGATTATCTATTTACTAATGTAAAATTATGGGATTATTTTTCAATAAATAAAGAATCTACAATGTCCAAGGTGTATCCTATCCACAACTTGTTAATAACCAGTGCAGTTCCAGTATAGCTTTGCAGATTTAATACAGAATCTTTGAAAAGTTAATCATATGTGTTGACTGCCTAAAAAAACAGAGTTTAATGTGTTCAGTTCAGGGTTCATAATGTTTTTTGTAGGTAATTTCTAGGTCGTAAAACTTTGTCTATAATGTGACTTGATTGAGTATTCTTTCAACTTAAAAGTTTAATTAAATGAGTCAATCCAGGAACATGAAGTCATATTTTTTTAAATTCAAATGTGTTTTATTTATTTAAATCCATTCAAAATGATTGATCTTTTAAATATTAATATTTTTGAATATGATGATTAGTTTTAGTTTTATGTATTTTCAGTGCCTTCCAACCACATAAATGGCTTATATTTGTGAATAATTCCAATGATTTGGCTCTTATAAAGTCATATGAAACTTGAAAGTGATGTGTTCCCTATGGTTTCTATTTTAGTTTTTTATTATTCTATAGAGTTTACGAATTGGTTAAGTGTTCTAGATACAGGTCTTATAATTAATGAAATTTTGTGATTCTCGTCTTGATAATACAGCAAAATTTGCATTGGTTATTGTTACCCAAATCCTTTGGTATACACCCTCACATCTTGGACAATATATTTATTAATATTACCAGCACGGCTCTTGGTTGCAACATTTACATCTTATGGTTATTTTGTTGACTAATTAAAATCAGGATAACTATGTAGACCGAATAAAGCTATGACAATTTAAAGGGTTTCATTTGATATTGCCCGCTTTTACCCATTCAATAAAGAATACTTTGAAAACTCAAATGTAGTTTTAATTTTTTTTATGATTATTTTATAACCCTTTTCATAAATTGCGATCAATCAGTAAACGTTTTCTCTTTTGTTGCAGATGACCCAAATACAATGTTTGTTTTGGGTTCTCACTATACTTGCATGTCAAGCAACCCAACTCAACAACGGCGGAGATAAAAATTCTATAATAGTTGAGAATGTCACCGAGAGTCTTGAAGCTATTAACGGCACTCCAAATTACAGATTGATAAAGCCTAATAGAGCTACACCATGGTATCCAGAACGAGAGATAAAACTAGACAGTTGTGTACGAAAAGCTCGATGTGAAACTTTAGAGAAAAACACATGCCTAGGTGCCAAATTATCTTATGAGAGCACAAGTGTGTTGCTCACTTTTTACGAAACGCAGAGTCAAATCCAAAACCAATTGGAACTATACAAAGAATTAATCAATGTTCCAAAATGTTGGGCCGTTATCCAACCACTGCTTTGTGCTGCATTCATGCCGAAATGTGAAAAAGTACTTGGCCGAGACATGGTCTACTTGCCCTCTTATGAGATGTGTAAGATAACGATGGAACCATGTGCTATACTCTACAATACCTCATACTTTCCGTCCTTTTTGAAATGCAATTCTACTTTATTTCCGCCACGATGTGACAATGCTGCAAGGGAGATGAAGTTCAACACGACTGGGAAATGTTTGCCGCCTTTGATACACACAAATAAACCGCTACACTTTTATGAAGGTATCTTTCCATCTATAATTTTATTGCACTAATATTTAAGTGTGTCTTCTTATGACATCAAGATCACATAGGATGTTTTGAGTCTTCAGAATTCTAACGATTGAAATCCACATTTTCATCATCTTTGTGCTTGCTTTATTTTGTCTTATCTTCGAGTCGGAGCTGGGGCCACAGTTTATGGCATAGGTACAATGAATGCTAAATTAGGCTTGATTAATATTGCGGTTCTTCACAAGAAGAATTAAGTCCTGGTAAATTAGACTAATAAATAAGTAGATAGCTCATTAGTCAAAACTCGCGATGTTCAGAGAGACTGTATTTGCGGCCAGTATAATATTCTTCAATTACTTTTTTATAGGCAAAGGAAGTTTTTGTAATAATACTAATAGTTAAAGACTGGCCACACACAGACGGAATTCCGTACATACGTAATTCCGAACGCAGCAGCTAATCCATACAAATCTATGGACCTACACACATGCGGGATTTTTCCGTACGGAATCATCATACATTATCAAAATTACGTTTGGAATTCCGAATCGGGATTCCGTCGTGATGTGGCCGGGCAACGTAGCCCCGGTAATGTAAATGTAATGTATGAAAATTCCGTACGGAAAAATCCCGTATGTGTGTGGTAGGTTCATAGATTTGTATGGATTAGCTTCGTTCGGAATCACGTACTATGGACAACAGCGTCGTTTAACCACTCCTAAGGTTAAAATCGCTTGCACGCTGCGCCGCCGTCACAACATAGGTTTAGTTTGTGCAGGAGCGATACGCGCGCACACGAATTTTGTTGCTAACTGGTTAAGCGACGCTGTTGCCTATACGGAATTCCTGTGTGTGGCCAGGCTTACAGTTTTATCTCACGAATACGGCTCAGCTATTAATATTGTTAGGCGTGCATATGCACATTGTTTTAGTGTGCGTAATACGAGAGCGTGCAGACGCACTGCGCACACTTAAACAATGATGCATGTGCACGTCTAACAAAATTCATTCATAGCCTCATCTCAGATAAAACATCTGTACTCTGCGAAAAGTCACATGGGCGTATTTTAACAGGTATATCCGGATGCGGTTTGCCATGTCGCGACCCGTTGTACACCGAGGACGAGCATCAACAGATCCACCGGCTGGTGGGGTGGGGCGCCGGCGTGTGCCTCGCGCTCAACCTGCTCACCGTCGCCACCTTCCTGATAGACTGGCGCAGCGCTAACAAATACCCGGCACTGGTCATATTCTACATCAATGTATGCTTCGCTGTTGCTTCTATGGGGTGAGTTCAAGTGGCTAACACTAATGTTCAATTAACTTTATGTTTTAGATAGCTTCCGCCCGCGACTTCGTCTGCGTGGAAAGTTTTTTTGCTATCCCTCAGGAACATAACTTTTTTCGAGATGAAAGGTCCTCTATGTCCTTCTCTGTGCCCCTGACAACGTGTATGCAAAATTCCATGATGAATGGTTCAGTAGTTAAGACGTGAAGGCGTAACAAACAAACGGACTTTCGCATTTATAACTAGCGGCCGCCCGCGACTGCGTGGACAGTTTTTTTGCTATCCCTCGGGAACTGAACGTTTTTTCTGGATGAAAAGTATCCAATGTCCTTTTCTGTACCCCTGACAACGTGTATGCAAAATTTCATGATGATCAGTTCAGTAGTTAAGACGTGAAGGCGTAACAAACAAACAAACAAACGGACTTTCGCATTTATAATATTAGTAAGGATATTAGTAAGGATTTACGTGAGATTAATAAGCGCTTAATATTGTGCTGCGGTTGCGGTTTTTGAAGTGAAAAATATCTAATAAAGCAAACTTTCTAAAGTCGGAGATATAAGTATCATTAGTTCAAAATAGTTCAATTGTACCACCTAGTGCGAGACGTTTCAAGGTTATAGGCGGCTCGGAACATCGTGCAAAACGATGTGCAAAACACAATTTCGATGTAAAATGGGTGAGGTGATTGGTGGGGCACGGACGGTTACGCGCATCATAGACGTATTTAGGGGGGGGGGGGGATTTAGGGGTTCAAACCCAACCTCCCCCCCCCCTGAAATCATGACATAGGTACTTAATAAAATCCTTTTTTCTGTCAAGCGTTTTTTTTGCATACCAACCAACCCAAAAAGCTGGCCTGGTTACGCCTATGACGCGCATAGTGGCTATTAACTACTATTAAATAGGATAGTAACAAAAAATAAAAAAAAATCATGATAGTTTCATAGTTTAGACCTCTCTCGTTGTTTCAGGTGGCTTGTGCAGTTCGGCGTGGGGTCAAGAGACGACATAGTTTGCTCAAAGGATGGGACCAGACGGCAGGGCGAGCCTTCGGCGGAGGAGAACTTGTCGTGTGTCGTCGTATTTGTATTAGTGAGTTAACGAGTCAACAAAACGAGAAAGTAACAGTTTAAAATTAAGTATATTACAAACATTATCAGTTACTATAAATTTATAATGAATACGTGTTTTTTTTCAGGTTTACTACTTCATGATTGCAGCTTGTGTTTGGTTCGTCATATTCACGTACGCGTGGCATATGAGTTTTAGAGCTTTAGGTAAGTAAATCCACTTAAATATAAAATTTACTTATATGAGGGAGATCACATGATCAGTCGGGCATCAGTCCATTCCATCAGTTTGTAAAGGCTATGAATTTTTTCTAGACTGATGATTCAAAATTTGTACCACACTGATGAAAAGGACTAATGCCAAACTGAACATGTAATCTCCTTCTATTGATACTTATAATATTTCTAAAATTCAGTTATTTTACTAGAAACTTTAATTCATCTGAAGTATCAGGCTAAATATCTGTCCTGGACGTGTCAGCGGCCCGAGTTACGTTGGTCGTGCTAAGATTCTAATTATGTGAAATAAATTACGTTGAGCTCCGTCATCGGCGGCTTCGTTCAGGATTTGGAGTTCAAAATACGTTGGTCCTTTATGTAAAACAAAGACGCCCAACATAGTTCAGGCCCCGGACACGGCACGGCCCGGATATGTAGGGAGAAACCTATAAGAAGCAATTTCCTTTAGTCATCACGTTTTAATATGTCTTCGTATTAACAGGTAAAATTCAAGACCGCATCGACAAAAAAGCAGCGTATTTCCACCTAGTAGCGTGGTCTCTACCTCTAATCCTGACTATAGCTACGATGGCGTTTGGGGAAGTGGACGGCAGTAGTGTGACTGGAGTCTGCTTCGTGGGATACGTGAACCATCCTATGAGAGCGGCGTTGCTACTAGCTCCCTTGTCTGTAGTTCTGGTGTTGGGCGGATACTTCCTGCTGAGAGGTATGCTTCTACAGTACAAGCCTCGGCATATAACTTTAGCGCTGCCATTTTGTGCGCAGAAGTAATTTTTGGGGTCTCATTGCACAGTGTTTGATTTGACTCAAAAAAAATCCCTATGCCGTTTATTGCATAAATCGATCAAGAACTGCATTTTAAACGGCCGACTAGAACACCCACGTGTCTATTTCAAATACTTTTTTATAAAAAATAATTTAATTTTCGCGGCACGTAAGTTTAGCGGTGAGAGAAATTGGAGGGGATTACTGCGCATGTTTACAGTAGCCCCGCACAACGTCTCTCGCCAATGCACAGTGTTTGTCTCAAAAAATTTTCCTATGCCGTTTATTAAATAAATCAATCAAGAAATGCATTTTAAACGGCCGACTAGAACACCCACGTGTCTATTTCAAATACTTTTTTTTTATAAATAATAATTTAATTTTCGTGACTTTAAAGTCAGAAAAAAAAATTAAATAAATTCTGTAATCGTATCTGATCCACATAATATTTTTTTAGTTAATATAGTTTGATAGAACATCTTTAGGCGCATATTTGCCAGTTTTTATTTTTGGAGTATCACCTCTGGTTATCGTGTTATTAATTTTTATTCAGATTTTGGTTTTTATTTTTTTCTCCCAAAAAACTCAAAAGTGCGGCTTGTGACTAGTACTGTAAGACTGCTCTTAATTAGGTCTATCATTGATAAAATAATCACGTTGCTTTATTGCGGCGTTTACGAGTTATCGAATTTCAAAATAAACTTGACCTTGATGTTTATGAATTAACGGATTTCAAAATAAATTGACCTTTATTTTTAGTCAGACAGAACTAATCTAAAATTCATCGACTTCAGATTCACATCTCCAAAAAATGTCACTACCTATTTATTTTTTTAAGTATACACCTAGAGGTAATATTATGGTATATTATGAGAAAAACCTATGTTTAAAATATATTTTATATGTATTTAATATACAGTGTTGTAACTTAGGGGAACAAATTAATTATTATAACTAAAATAAAAGGTCAAGTTTATTTTGACTCGTAAACGTCAAGGTCAAGGTCAAGTTTATTTTGAAATTTGAGAACTCGTAAACGCCGCAATAAAGCAACGTGATTATTTTATCAATGATAGACCTAATTAAGAGCAATCTTACAGTACTAGTCACAAGCCGCACTTTTGAGTTTTTTGGGAGAAAAAAATAAAAACCAAAATCTGAATAAAAATTAATAACACGATAACCAGAGGTGATACTCCAAAAATAAAAACTGGAAAATATGCGCCTAAAGATGTTTTATCAAACTATATTAACTAAGAAAATATTATGTGGATCAGATACGATTACAGAATTTATTCAATTTTTTTTCTGACTTTAAAGTCCCGAAAATTAAATTATTATTTCCCATTTTTCAGCTATCATTATGGCCATGTCATGTATTTTAATAAATAAAATACAGAACACACATGGCCAATTTATATTTTTGACTTTTTTTTAATGCTGTCCTGTATTTTTCCTTAAAACCTGTAATTTTAAATTCCTTGTAAAATGAACACTCAGGATTCACCCTAACACCAGTTGATTTTCGTAAAAACGAGGTAAATTTAAAACCTTGGTTCTCCGCCAAGGATTGACCTAGCTGTGATCTGATGATGGCCATCCAGGGAGTGAATGGAGCACACGGTGCGTGATTTCACGGTCCCGTAGGTCTTGCGTGTTAGGTGGTGCGGGAAGCAGTAGGGGGTTTAGTGGGTAGGGCCTTGGCGAGTCCCACATACCTTCGGGATGCATAAACGCATTCCCCCTACTATAAAAAAAAATATAAAAAAAAAAATAAAAATAAAAAAAAGGGAGTGAATGGAGGAAATCCTGGTCGCTATACACACCCAACTGATCTGATCAGCATTCTAAGAGATATACATATAATTTTTTAAACATATCCTTATATCTCTTAGAATGTAAAAAGTAATCCGAAATGGCGATTCCCATACAAAATTGCCAATGCAAAATTTTCTTATTTTTTGTTCCTAAACCACCCGTAACAAACAGCAATTTATTTTTATATAATAATCGTGTTATTCATAAAAAATTAAAGCGCTTAATAAACCTTAGTTAAAAAGTATTTTGTCTTCTTTTGTATTTTAAACAGAGGTAGAACGAAGAAGATAAGACGAAATCACATTTTAACTAAATAGGTTTATTAAGGCTCAGTTATGCGGAAACATTTGTCTCTGTCTTTTTCTTTACGTGTAAAGAGTATGAAAAATAACCTCACCTCTGCTCTTTTTCGATGTTTTTCACCATTATCTTTGGCACAAAAATCTTTCTTGAAAAAAAGTTATTGGAGCTACTGCACAGTACGTTAAAGTGTATTTTGATGTAGAATTCAAGACGTTTTCGCTATTATTTATGCCTAAAATATGACCCTACGCAACGCAAGCGCATTTGATGTTATTCTGATTTTTTTACAATCATCAGAGTTTTATACACAATTTTACCCAATTTTACGTTTATACAACTTTACGTTTTCCATATATAAAAATGGCCCCCGCAAACCATGTTTTTCTATTATATTTTTTTTATGAATAACACGGTAAGAGTATTTGTTGTGTTGTCCCAGGTGTGTTCTCCTTGATCGCCGTCCGCGTGTCGAGCAAAGACGTGATCTCGCCGCGCGCGTCCAACAAGATCCGGCAGACGATCACGCGCTGCTCGCTCACCGCCGCGCTCGTCGCCATATTCATCTGCGTCACCTTCGCCTGCCACATCTACGAGTTTAGAAACGCTGATCTGTGGAAGGAGTCCTTCAAAAAGAATATCATGTAAGTGACAACAAGATCCGGCAGACGATCACGCGCTGCTCGCTCACCGCCGCGCTCGTCGCCATATTCATCTGCGTCACCTTCGCCTGCCACATCTACGAGTTTAGAAACGCTGATCTGTGGAAGGAGTCCTTCAAAAAGAATATCATGTAAGTGACAACAAGATCCGGCAGACGATCACGCGCTGCTCGCTCACCGCCGCGCTCGTCGCCATATTCATCTGCGTCACCTTCGCCTGCCACATCTACGAGTTTAGAAACGCTGATCTGTGGAAGGAGTCCTTCAAAAAGAATATCATGTAAGTGACAACAAGATCCGGCAGACGATCACGCGCTGCTCGCTCACCGCCGCGCTCGTCGCCATATTCATCTGCGTCACCTTCGCCTGCCACATCTACGAGTTTAGAAACGCTGATCTGTGGAAGGAGTCCTTCAAAAAGAATATCATGTAAGTGACAACAAGATCCGGCAGACGATCACGCGCTGCTCGCTCACCGCCGCGCTCGTCGCCATATTCATCTGCGTCACCTTCGCCTGCCACATCTACGAGTTTAGAAACGCTGATCTGTGGAAGGAGTCCTTCAAAAAGAATATCATGTAAGTGACAACAAGATCCGGCAGACGATCACGCGCTGCTCGCTCACCGCCGCGCTCGTCGCCATATTCATCTGCGTCACCTTCGCCTGCCACATCTACGAGTTTAGAAACGCTGATCTGTGGAAGGAGTCCTTCAAAAAGAATATCATGTAAGTGACAACAAGATCCGGCAGACGATCACGCGCTGCTCGCTCACCGCCGCGCTCGTCGCCATATTCATCTGCGTCACCTTCGCCTGCCACATCTACGAGTTTAGAAACGCTGATCTGTGGAGGGAGTCCTTCAAAAAGAATATCATGTAAGTGTTCTTTTTTTGTTTAGAGTAAGTTTTGTTTCGAAATGGTTGATTTTCAAATCGGTTCAGTAGTTTTCAAGTAATCCTGACAATACTTAACTGTAAATTTTTAGGTGAGAATTGCATTAGTTTTTACGAACTTTCACAACTGCTTGCTTTGTCTGCTAATGTTTTTAATTTAAACATATATTAGAACTAACTTTTACGTTTATCAAATGAAATATGCTGTATCAAGTGTCAGTAGTTACATACTATCGGTAGGATCTTAACATTCTAACATAAAATTTCAGACTTATGCTCGCCACATAAAGGCGGATTCTGATTAGGAATATCGATAATGTATGAAAATTTCGAACGGAAAATTACCGCATGAATGAGGTAAAGTCCGATTACTAATCGCCCAGCAAAAATATAAACAAAGGTGTTGCTAGAACAAATCAACACAAAAGGAAATAGTATATAACTAATTCAAGAAATAAACACATTTACATGTTTTTTCACCACAAACTAATAAATATATATTAGACTAGCTTTCGCCCGCGACTTCGTCCGCGTGGATATTAGAGAAAGTCCTTTGGGACATTCAACCAGGATCCGAGCAGCCGTTTTTACGCGATTGGGCGGGTCCCCACCAAGCGCGCTGCCGGAAGAGGCAAGACGTTTGCCGCGTGTCGCGGACCATAATATCCACGCGGACGAAGTCGCGGGCAAAAGCTAGTTTATTACAATAATCAGAATTTGGTCCAGAGATATTAGTATCGTTCCCGTTCCCGTTCCCGTCCAGTCCCGTTCCCGTCCAGTCCCGTTCCCGCCCCGTTCCCGTTCCCGCCCCGTTCCCGTTCTCTTCCGCTCCGTCCAGTCCCGTTCCCGTTCCCTTTCTTCCCGTCCCCTGGGGCTGAATCATGCATGTCCACCGAGTTGGACTTCAAAATGAATGTCATTTTCGCAATCACCATCCCATAAAACCTCAAGAACGTCATCCATATATAGTATTTTATGATTACTTACCCCATTTGCCACCTAAGAGGTTGATTTTAAAAATCACAAAATATATGTTTGCCTATTTATTTTAAGACGTGCTCCTACGAAGTTTAAAGTTATAATGTTTATTTTATATTCTTTTTCCATAAGTTTTCCATACAAAATTTGAACCCCATTTTCACCCTTTTAGGGGTTAAATTATGTACATCGTGTTTGACTTTAAAATAAATGTAATTTTCGCAATCACCATCCCATCAAACCTCAAGAACGACATCCATATCGATTTTTATGTTTACTTACCCCATTTACCCCCTAAGGGGTTGATTTTCAAAACCACAAATATATGTTTGACTATTTATTTTTAGACGTACTCCTACGAAGTTTAAAGTTGTAATGTCTATTTTATATTCTTTTTCATACAAAATTTGAACCCCATTTTCACCCTTTTAGGGGTTAAATCATGTACATCGTGTTGGACTTTAAAATAAATATCATTTTCGCAATTACCATCCCATAAAACCTCAAGAACAACATTCATATCGATTTTTATGTTGACATACCCCATTTACCCTCTAAGGGGTTTATTTTCAAAATTACCAAATATATGTTTGCCTATTTATTTTTAAACGTGCTCCTACGAAGTTTAAAGTTGTAATGTTTATTTTATATTCTTTTTCCATACAAAATTTGAAACCCATTTTCACCCCTTTAGGGGGTTAAATCATGTCCACCGTGTTGGACTTCAAAATAAATGTCATTTTCGCAATCGTCATACCAGAAAACCCCAATAACGATATCCATATCTATTTTTAGATTTAATTACACATTTCACCCCTATTTAATCGCCATAAGGGTTGAAGTACTAACAATATCAATATACGTTGCGTTAGATTTTCTGTCATAAGCCTATACTATATTTTAAGTGATTTTTACTTCGAAAATGAAGCATTTTTTTCAATACACAACTTCATACCCCTTTTCACCCCTTCGGGGGTAGAATTTTGAAAATTGCTGAGACCCGTATTTATTAATTTTAAATTTTCAGCCTAAACACAAAATTTGAAGATCCTAGCTTCAAAACTGAGGGACTTTTATACAAACTTTCATCCCTTATTTTACCCCCTTAGTGATAGAATTTTCAAAAATCCTTCCTTAGTGGATGCCTACACTGTATGAGGTATCTGTGTGCAAAATTTCAAGTCTCTAGGTCCAGCGGTTTGGGCTGTGCGTTGATAGATCAGTCAGTCAGTCAGTCAGTCAGTCAGTCAGTCAGTCAGTCAGTCAGTCAGTCAGTCAGTCAGTCAGTCAGTCAGTCAGTCAGTCAGTCATTCAGTCATTCAGTTTACGATTTTATATATTAAGATAAATATTCTGAGTCATGAGTTTTACGCCATAAACAAAATATTTCATGATAACAGTTTTATAGTAGAAAACCATTTTTATGCACACATCAACTGCAAACCGTACACATCAAGCTTTGGTTCATTTTATAAAATTGCATTTATAGTAGTATTTAATACGAGTAGTAGAGTAGCTGTAGTAAAGTCTGTCCATCCTTACTTGTCTTATTTAGTAAACAGTTTTTGACAGTTGTCATACGTCTTTTAAACTTAAATCGTTATTTAATAGTAGTTTGTTACACAAGGGATGTAAGTGAGCTATTACAGAACAAGATCCAATTTGGCGCCCGTGCGAGCGCAGCTCGCAAAGGGCGCTAATGGATCGAGTGCACCCGAGATATTTAGACGCCCGAGCGAGCGTAGCGAGCGAGGGCGAATATAGTTCGAGGGTGTAATAGCTACTTACAACCGAGGTAAGCATACTATTATACATCATTCATGCAAGGTAAATTTAATAAAAATAAAAATAAAACGTTAAAGGGTTTTTCATTGAAAACTCGTGAGGTTGATCAGACCATTAAACTGAACAACTTTCATTATGGGACCAACCTCAAAATCACGAAAAAAAATCAGCTGTTTTTGCATAGCAGAATTTTGCATACCTAGCTTGAACTGAAATTAAATGCCGCCATTTTCATTGTTTTTTTTTCAGCCAAAAGTTTCCTCAGTTTATAATAAAAGAAAAGGGATTGGTTCACTAAGGAGTTTTAAATGCTTGAATTGTAAAGTAACTTTACAGTTAAAGCATTCAACATCCTTGAATTGTAAAGTGATTTGAAAATGGAACGTTCTATCTAAACAATGCACTGTGTTGCACATGCCAACTTACACAGCCTCATACTATATAAGTAAATCCTAGTTACCGAGCAAGTATGATGTAAAAATATGTTAGTAACTTTATGAAATTGCTGTTAATTTATTAACCATTTATTTCTTAATCTATATGTGGAAAACCACTTGTTGTATTTTATAAATGATTATTTCAATAAAGAGTTTGGTGAAGATTGTTTACCATATAAGACAAGTAAGGATGGACAGACTTTAGTAACATTCGTCTTTTGGTATTGGGGGGAAATAAATTGTATCATTAACTTCGTCACTATATTTTTTGTTGTCATTAGATGGTATAACAACAGATACGTCATCAGCAAAAAGTGTACAATGGTTATTTGTGGCATCTGAGAGATCATTCATGTACAGTAAGAATAATAATGGACTCAGTATGCTTCCCTGTGGTAGACCTAGATTTTTTGATTTTGGCGTTGATTTTATTTTCTTTATTTCCATGTTATTGTCTGTATTTGTTATTTCTACGTATTGCGTTCTTCCAGTCAAATAGGAGTAGACCCATTTATTTACTATGCCTCTTAATCCATATAATTCACATTTACGAAGTAGAATATCATGCGGCACGAAGTGAAAGGCCTTGCTCATGTCAAAAAATACAGAAGTGACAGGTTTACGTTTATCCATATTAATTAACACCTTGTTCATTAACGAGAACGCTGCCAGAGATGTCAACTTGCTCTTTTGAAACCCTGGTTATGATAGGTATCAATAAAGAAACAACTACAAATAATTATTATCCCACTTTAAAATTAGCTTGAATAACATAGTATTTATTATGACTCAAAAACATCATACGGACACGGTAACTAACTACCAAAATCAGTTTGACAGTGAGATTTCTTCGTTTACATTTCTGCTGGGAGATTAGTAATCGGACTTGAGGTGAATGGATTTGTACGGATTTGCTGCGTTCGGAATGAATCCCGTTTCGGAATTCCGCATCAAAATTTCGTCTGTACGTGGCGGGCCTAAAATAATGATTACTTAAATTTAAATTAAGTGATACCCAAAGTATTGAGATTAAAAATGCGATTTAGTTAATACAATGCCAAGGCCGTGGTATCTCGGTCTTGTTTCGCTATTTGTTTTTTGCATTGTAAATATTGGTGTGGAGTTTTTTGGCGCCATTTGTCAAGTTCGGTTTGGTGTCTATTTTAATTATTTGCAAATTGATTCATAGTGGATATTGTGTCTTAAAATTGGTGCAGTTTTGTGGTACAAGTGTCTACGCAACTGAGCAATATGTGGGATAATTGAAATAGGCGCGATCTTGGTTTTGTGAAGCCGAGACTTTTATTGTAGTTGTGGCTACCTCGGCAGAACTTACCAAGTAAACTGTCTTGATATACTTGGTGCCAAATGCTCCAAGTAGCATTGGAATGCGATGCACCCGCATTTTAATGTAAACTGAAACAATCTAACACTGAAATATTCAACACTTGACACTGGCAAAAATTACTTCCAAGAGGAAAGTAGATTGCCAAAACAAAAATAAGAAGAAGAAATATAATTGGTGTGTAAATGTATATTATGACAGATGTCGTCTGGAAGCGCTGCGCGAGAGCGAGAAGGAGTGTTCTGGCGGCGTCCGGCCGTCGGTGTCGGTGCTGCAGCTGCGGCTGCTGTGCTGCTTCGCGGCGGGCGCGCTCATGGCCTCGTGGACCTGGACGCCCGCCGCCGCCGCCGCCTGGAGGCGCTACCTGGCCAGGTACTGGCACGCCGCCACTAGTGACTACGTCCGTCGCTGTAGGAGCTGCAGCTGCGGCTGCTGTGCTGCTTCGCGGCGGGCGCGCTCATGGCCTCGTGGACCTGGACGCCCGCCGCCGCCGCCGCCTGGAGGCGCTACCTGGCCAGGTACTGCCACTGTACTACAAGCCACATTCACACTCACAGTACTGAAATGAATGTATTTATTTAGAGCAAGGATTTGACTCTTACCACCCGCGTCGCCTGCCTGCCGGTACTGTAGTCTAGGCAAATACTACATGCATAATTCTTCGTTCTGAGCTTGGAAAAAGTATGATAACATATTTGTGCTCCTTCGAGCCTGATGGAAATCTCTGTTTTACTATTTTACTATGTTACATATCTTCGCTTTAATAATAACTTACTGTAACTAGTTAAGGGCTAATTTTTTAATCTTCAGTTTAAATATTAATCAAATATAATAAAAGTTATTCTAAAAATGTGACAGACAAATGAATGAAAAAACATTTTTAATTTGGCAGTATAATAATCTATCAAACGGATAAAGCTCTATCTAGGCATTGAAAAATCAGCCCTAATATACAGTCTGGGTGTCTTTCATAAGTTCATTTATATAGTTATAATCCAACGTTAAACATGTTCAAATTGTACAGGAAATGTGGATGCTCAGTGGAAGCGGAAGTGACCCGTCGTGCGACGAAGGACGAGTTGATCCGTCGCGCGTACCGGCGGCGCGGCGAGCTGACGGCGCGCGGGCGGCTGTCCATCTCGCTGGGCGCCTCGCGCCAGGACCCCGTGGGGCTCTACGTGGACCACGCCTCGCCGATGGACTTCCCGGACGATGTCAAGCATGAGAGGTTACTATAGCAACTGTATTATATGACCCGTCGCGCGTACCGGCGGCGCGGCGAGCTGACGGCGCGCGGGCGGCTGTCCATCTCGCTGGGCGCCTCGCGCCAGGACCCCGTGGGGCTCTACGTGGACCACGCCTCGCCGATGGACTTCCCGGACGATGTCAAGCATGAGAGGTCACTAACTAAAATCTTTATTTTATTTTATTTAGGATACAAACAGTGTTTTAAATTGGTATTGCAGACAAAAAATATGAGTTTCTTATAGACCTATAGATCCATAAAGTATACAACATGTTACAAAATAAGTCCTAATGCCGAATGTGGTAGATAGGGACCATCAAACTGAACAACTTTTACCATGGAACCAACTCAGAAATCGCAAAAAAAACCAGCTGTTTCATACATTTCAATATTTTCGGTATTATTTTTTGTATGAAACAGCTGATTTTTTTCGTGATTTCAGAGTTGGTCCCACAGTTGTAGTCCCATAGTATATAAAAGTTGTCCAGTTTGATGATCCCTATCTACAATATTCGGCATTAGGGGTTATTTTGTAACACTTTGTATAAAATTACACAGTTAAACTACCTTTACGATTACGATACGACGAGGAAATGATTTCTATAACATAGTTAAATAGGGCCAATTTAATAGATCACATTTTACACTTCATCAAAATTCAACAACGCAACCTTCTAACGGCAGGTACATAATATTAAACTTTTCAAAGGCACAATTGCTCAATTTTATTTCAGTTAATAATACATATATAAATAATAGTCTGATACATATCTAATGTGAACTATTAAATTGGCCCTACTTTTGGGCTGTGGTCTCCTATAATTGCCACCAGCTGATGCTTACCATAATGCACTGTTGTGGTGTCTTTCACTTGCTGATGTCAGCATATGGAACATTTAAACTGACGTTGGATATCACATGTAGCTTTTCACTAGCCTAAACAATTTTAACATAGGCGTTTAGGGCAGATGTCATCGTAATAGTTTCTTAATCCGTGGCATTACAATTTTCAATTCTTGTACAGACTATCAGAAACTCGTCAGACTAACGGGATCTTTCAAGCTCCCGTTTCGAGAACCGACTGACTTGCACTGCCCATTTCAGCTAGGGATCGCTTGGATTCTAATAAAGTGTATTGTCGTACAGTTGTGAGTTATCGTCGTCGTGGGCGGCGAACCTGCCGCGTTTCGTCCGTCGTCGCGATGCGCTCGTGCTCCCCGCGCACACGCATCATTCGCTGAGCTCCACCCCCGACCGCCGCAACTCCCAAGACTCGCAAATCAGCATCAGTCTACGCCACGTATCCGTAGAATCCCGCCGGAATTCGCTCGACAGTCAACTCTCAGTCAAAATCGCAGAGATGAAAACTAAAGTCGGTCGCCGTCGAACTAAACATACTAAAGCGAAAAGGAAAGCGCGTGCGGCGAGCGCCCGCAAAGAGAGTACGCCCAGTATAGAGAGCCAGATCAGCCGTTACTGGCTCCAGGCCGTCGCAGCCAATAATGATCCGTCCCGCGAAGAAGTAAAGTTTAGTTTTGACTGATTCTTATCTTAGTGTATTATACTGTACTTTTTTTTTTTAATTTGATTGTGAAGAACGTATAAGAGAAAATGGCTGATAATTCTCCATTTTGTTGCCAAGTTTTTTAAGGCTTTGATTAACTTTATCTTTGGACAATGCAGTACATGGTTTATCCAGATCTGCACTGCAATAGGGAATATGCATGTCACCGATTTTGATAAATTTGAGCTTGATAGGCTGCGGACACGTATAAAAACATGAAGGAACAGACAGGTGACAAATGACGTCACAAATCATGACCGTTTTGTATAGAGCGTTTTCGGTGGGTGCTGCTGCGTGCTAACTTCAAGTAACTATATCACGAGAAACAACGGAAAAGTTTTAATATTACAGTTGATTTTCTCACGCATTTCATACTTTTGGTACAAAAAAAAATTGATGCATATTCCCTATTATTGTGTGTTTGTTTTAAAATAGATTGACCAATATGTAGTTTACTTTTTATTATAAGTTTTCTAAAATCGCAGCGGTATCCAGAGATAGTTATCAAAGGTTGGAATGAGATAAGAATGCATATCAGTACAGAGAGAAAATTAGTTGCATCACTTAGGAAGGTGCCCTTACGGCTGCTATTTATTTTAATTTAGTTTTAAGAATCGAGTTCAAATCAATATGTCCAAAGTTTTATACCGTCTAAGTTATAATTTTAATATTATACCATTTAGATCTCTCATATAGGAATATCAGCTTATTGTTTAACTAGGGTTGCCAACTTTTTTTGCATCAAATATAGTATTTTCAAGATTATTACCTGTAAAAATATAGTAGACTAGCTTTCGCCCGCGACTTCGTCTGCGTGGAAAGTTTTTTTTGCTATCCCTCGGGAACTATACTTTTTCTCGGGATGAAAGGTACCCTATGTCCTTCTCTGTACCCCTGACAACGTGTATGCAAAATTTCATGATGATCGGTTCAGTAGTTAGGACGTGAAGGCGTAACAAACAAACAAACAAACGGACTTTCGCATTTATAATATTAGTAAGGATGGCGAAAAAGTCCAAAAAATATAGTAGGTTGCCGTTTTGTATGGAGGATTTTAAAGAAGTTGTATTTTTCATGCTTACTAAACATTTTCATAATTTATTCAACAACCATAAACACAAGAGTTTAAACACAAAAAATATTATGCAATTATGTGCATATAAGTAACATTCTTTTTTGCTGCTTTTGTTTAATTTTTTCGCTTGAAAAATATGGTAGTTTTGCTTACTATATATTTTTTTGAAAAAATATAGTAGGTGAGCCCGCATTATAGTAGGATACTATATTATTTAGTAGGGTTGGCAACCCTATGCGTAACGTGTTTCGAGGGGTTGTCATCATTAATGTTTAGGTATTTTGTTAAAAAACACAAGTACATAGCGATTAATTTAAATAAACAACAGAAGCGGCAATTTCATTCGATAATGTATGGCAAAGAGTAAAGGACATCAGGCACATGAGACCCAAAAGTGTATAAACATAATTTTGTTATCTATAAACACTTCATATGTTACTAGAATCATAAAACAGTAGCAACATTATTTTTTAACTCCTTCATTAAGCTTTAATTAATTATTGAAAAAAAAAACAAAAGCATATCAATGAAACGGACATCTTTGTTAGCGATTTCACAAGTCTCCCCTGAGTATATTTGATCTGTGGCACAAGTGATTGCGCATTAAAAAAAAAACTGCCGGATGTCAGTCAACTCAACTGTCAAAAGCGTTTTGTTACGTGCGACATATGCACAGATTTTCCGTTTGATCTGGTTCCAACTCATACATTGTGGTGCTAATCTGTATCACTAACGCAGCTAACGAAACGTATTGTCGTGAAACTGGTGTTGCTATTTAGTGTCGGGGTTACCAAAAAAAAAATCTTTCAAACGTAAATAACTCTTAAAACATAAATCTTCGTAAAAATCTGAACATTTTCTATGACTTACTAATTACATGCCTACATTTTGAAAAAAACAGAAACGTTATACATTCTTTGGTTTTTTTCTATGGGACTCTGCCTGATGTCATTTACAGATTAAAATACATTGTTTTATACTGTAAGCGCTCTGAATTTGGTCACTTCTGTTGTGCATAGTTAATTTAATCACATTGTATTAAAGTCTTTGTGATGCAAATTCTGCTCTCATGAAATGACTTTGTTAATTTTACACCATTTTTTAAATAAGTTTAAAAGACTGATACGAATCTCTAAAAAAATAGAATCTCCCAATCACAATTTTACCATGACAATCTCATAGAATAATGTGATACCATTAATTAATAATCTCGATCATATTATCCCCACAAATTGGTATGAACCTGGCGGCAGGGATTGAAATACCGTTAAAAAAATAACGATACAAAAAAAAATACGTTAAAAATACCGTTAAAACATTTTATCGGTAAATTTACCGGTAAAAGTAACGTTAAAAATATTGTACCGGTAAAATTACCGTTAAATATAGCGTTAAACTTTGCCGGTACAATAGTACCGGTAAAATTATCGGTAAAAAAGTAACGTTATTAATTGGAATAACGTTAATTATAAAGTAACGGTAACAAAAAGTAAGAAATAACGTTAAAATTAACGTTATTTACTGAAATAACGTTATTTCAATGTAGCGTTATCTAAAGTAACGTTATTTATTGACATAACGTTAATGTTAAAATTAACGGTAAAAAAGTAAGAAATAACGTTACCATTCCCTGCCTGGCGGCCATGTTTTTAACGACAAAAACGAGAAACAATTGTAAAATTTTTATATACCTAGACCATACCTTATTGAAAAAAATAATTAACATATTGAATACCTATTAGAATTTTATTGTAACATTTTTAGTTGCCGATGACGTCAACGTGTATGTTAATTTAACAAGGTTCCATCATATTACCAATTTGCGGGGATAGTAGTTTTGTATGTGCCATAAATAGTGTGGTAATCAAATACAACAGTATGGAAATCAGAATCGACTGATGTTAACGCTAGTTTGTAACTCTTAAATATTATAAGCATTATTATTTAATTATTTACAACAATGAATAACATAAGTTAAAAAAAATCTCATGAATATGCATTGTTATTCGATGTTCAGTGGATGTTTTGAATTTAACTTTTAACCCTGTAGATAGTTAAATTCGTCATTTTTGGCGATTTATAATATTGTTAAAATAAAATCAGTGTACAAGCCGTGGTTGTGATGCATTATATCCTTGTTGTAAGTTGTGAGGCTATTTATAATGATGGAATATGTATTTTTACTACAGTAATGCGAACTGTAAATATAAATCCACATTGACTGCCGATTATATCAGCTTATATTGCTGTAAATAATAAATGCAAAGTCGATATGCATTTTGTATGTTTTTAGCTTTAATTTAGCATTTTGTCTTAAAAGTAATCTATTTGAATAGCCTTTTATACATAATAAAGCCAATTTTGAAAATAACTGATTTTTATTTGACCTATTTTTACAATGGTTACCTAATTTTTTATTGATACATAGCTCTAGGTAATAACGTCATAATAGATAGAATAGAATAGAATTATTTATTTGCAGTAAATAGGGTAGGTATTTTACAATAATGTTGGTCGTCATTTGTTAAGTGCTTAAAACCTATTTAGCCATATGAGATAGCATGCAAATATGGGATTTTCATTGTTGATTTTATAAAGTATAATATTTTAATTTATATCATTAATTAACAAGAAACAGTTTGTCAATACCTACTTTCTTTTGTTTTAAATTTAACTAAGCCGTGCATAGACTACAACAGGACTCCTTATGATTCAAAAACTCATCGATGGAATAGAATGTGTGTTTCAGCAACCACCTACGCAAAAGTGTTTTGAAACGCTGTAAAGATAAATCCTTAAAGCGACTCGGTATTTTATTAAAGATTTTTTGAGACATAGCATGACATTTTTTTTGGAATCGTTGAGTTTTTGGGACCGTCATTAGAACCAGTCTGTAAGGGTCACGTCTCGACCTTTGGGTTATGTCTTTCGCCATTGTAAACTTATCCATATTTTGCTTTACAAATACACACACTTCAAGAATATAGAGGCTCGGTAAGGACAGTATTTTTAAAGATTTAAAATAGGGCTTACATGATATATCTGGAGCTATGTTACAAATAGCTCTTATGCACCGCTTTTGCGCAATAAATAGCTGTTTAATATCAGTGCCGTTCCCCCATACTATCAAACAATATCTTAATACAGATTCTATATACGCAAAATAAGCAGTAATGGCTGCATTTACACTTGCTACTTTAGTTAGTTTGTATAATGCAAATACAAACCTATTAATTTTGCCGCATACTTTCTCTATTTTCCCCTTCCATGATAATTTTGTATCTATTAAAAGACCCAAAAATATGGCACTTTTTGTATTTTCCAGAAGATGACCATCAAAGCAAATATCAATTGATTGATTTTTAAAATTGTTAAAATTCATTATACTAGTTTTTGATAAATTTATTTTTAAATTATTATTTTGAAGCCATTTTATTATTAATATCAAAGTTGTTAATATGTCAGTTTTATGTTGTTCAATTGTCAGATTTTTATTTGTCGTCACTATAACAGAAACATCGTCAGCAAACAGTATCATGTCCTTTTTTTTTGTCAATTAAATCATTTATATACAATATAAACAATTTATTTATTTATATTTATATACTCTTTATTGTATACACACAGAACAAACAAGTAACGGTACAAACATAAAGGAGACATACAAATGGCGGCCTTATCACTAAAAAGCGATTTCTTCCAGGCAACCTTGGGATGGACAGGAATTCAGATAAATTTGATGGGGTAGTTGGAAGTGTGCTAAATCATCAATAATGGTCCCAGCACACTTCCTTGTGGAACCCCAAATTTATTTTGCAATAATTTTGATTTATGTGTTTGAATGATATTTTTTCCGTCTAATTGAGTTACTTCCACACTTTGATTTCTATTGTCTAGGTAGGACTGGAACCATCTTAATGCCGGGCCTCTGATTCCATAGCGATCTAATTTGGATAAGAGTAGATCATGACAAACGAAATCAAAGGCTTTTGACATGTCCAATAATATCACTGTAGTGTAGTTATTTATATTATGCTGTCAAATCATACAGACAGCCTGTCCAGTTAAATAAAAAAAATGTTTTTCATGTCAGTGTTTTAGAAGCTAACCTTCTCTCATAAGTACTTGTTGTATGGTCTGTGCCTTCTCTAGATTTATATGACCCTGGTACTTGAAATTAAAACAATATTATTTACCATACTTTTTACCACATTTACTTCAGGGAATTAAAAAAAGTTTAAACTTCTCTAGATTTATGTGATCCTTGTACTTTTTCTTTATCTGCGCTGGTTGTAAATAACCTTTAGTTGCATAGTTCGGCTGTTAGTCCGGTTGGTTATAGTTAGGGAGGCGAGGTAGCTAAATGGCGTAATACAACGGCGCCGTCGAGACCTATCAAAATCGAAAGATAAAATAATTTCGAAAAGAAAAGCTCGTATGGTAAAAACCATTTTAGCGGTGGGTTTGGCGTGTACGGTTTTTCAAAAATGTAAAAAAAAAACAGTTACTTGGGCATTCTCGAGCGCGTCAGATATTCATACTACGTATGCCCCAAGTGCCTCTGATACCAACGGTATACTAATCTGCCGGTTTGCGTGGTGGGGGTAGGCATATAAAGTAGTCAAAAATGCAAAAAAAAAAATTTACTCGAGCGCGTCAGATTTTCGGAAGGGGTGCTAAGTAGGCCCCAAGGAAGCTCCCTTTAAAAAAACTGACGATTTCGGCGTGACCATAAGTTACGATGAATTTTTGAAAATGCAAAAAAAAAAGTTTTTTTGAAATACTCGAGCGCGTCAGATTTTCATAGGGGAGGTTTATCTCGGTATCCTGAAAGCATATTTTCTTAATCTGACAAAAATGTTGGTGTGTTCTCTTAATCTGACCGGAAAGGTTTTTTGGTTTTTTTTTCCTTTCTTTCTCCTTGATAGAACGGGGAATTTAAGAATGACAATAAAGCGATAGTTACAACCAACGTAAATGTAGATGAAATGTAGTACGAATTGTATTATTTATTGTATAAAAAAATGAAATGATATAAAAAATGGTTTTCAAGATATACTCAAAAAACCGGGAATTTGAGTTTTTGTGATGCTTCAAGTCAAAAAGTTTTAACTTTGGACAAAAATGTAAAGAGACCTTTTTTGTGTAAAATAAAATTACCTTTTTTGTTTATTTAAACTTTTTTTTTGTAAAATGTATCGTTCGCGACTTATATGCCGCAACGCGTTTTTCGGAAGACGAAATGGCTCCTCCACACTCCCGGTCATGCGGAAACCGGCAGATTTTGTATTTTTAGTACGTTTTAGATTATATTCTTCAAAATAAAAAATAAAAAAATCGCGCTCGAGAATGCCGGATTAACGTTTTTTTTTTACAAGTTCGCGACCCTATAACTCGGCGGCTTCAAGGACTTATCGTCAGATTAGTTAAATTTAGTCTTAAAACACTAAAATCAACCCCCAATATCTTAATCTGACGCGCTCGATATTTCAGACTATCGATTTTTTTTTACTAATCTGATCGTCTATCCTAGGCGCGCGTCACTACATATAGAGCTAAATACTTTACAAAGTTGTTCTATTAGGTCCAAGGTATTTCTCATATCTTAAACTGCCACGCTCGAGTATTACCGAAAATTCCCCTATTCGCCTCCCTAACTATAACCGAACTAAAATAATTTACCCTCCTCTAAAATGTTACGCAGGTACTTTGTTACTATGTTTTTTTTATTTGAAAGAATTATTAAAGTTGTATTACCTATTTATTTATTTATAAAACAATCATTCAGTGGTGGCTGGTGGTACGGCGCCTTTATTCCCATCTGCCTCCTTCGAGCTTTGCCACCGGGGTGGTGGTTGGCACTAATAGGTGGCGTTTACCACCCCGGTGGTCAATGGCACCTATTTATTCCTTTCTGCCACCTTCGAGCTCGAAGGGGCTACCACGATGATTTTGAGCTCGAAGGGGCAGATGGGAATAAATAGGTGCCATTTACCACCGGGGTGGTAAACGCCACCATTAGTGCCAACCACTACCTCGGTGGCAAAGCTCGAAGGGGGCAGATGGGTATAAAGGGTACGGCGACGAATATGAAAATTCCTGTTTGTGCCACCAGGGGCACTAGTTGGTGGAACGAGTAGGTGCCGCACGACGAGGAATAAGGGGTATACATTATATTACTTAATCCTTAAGGGTGCATCGCGCGTCCACGCCGCCAATCAAGAAGCAATCATTACAACGAAATAACTATATTAAATAAAATTCTGAAAAATATAAAAACTAGACTACACTCGCGAGCAAAAATATGGAATCACAGGCATAAGAATAAATAAAACTTACAAGAACGGACACTCCCGCCCCGAACGGGCACAAGGTCACGATATTAGCCTACTTGTTAAACAAGAAACTCAGTCGGGCTGTTACGGCCGGCACGTCGCCGCACAAAGTGATTTCGTTGTAATGATTTTTTCTTGAGTGGCGGCGCTAGTGTAGGCACGGTGGGCCCTTAAACAGTTTTGCCATAAGTTGTAATGTTCAGTGTACAGTGTCTATACACTGCTCACATTTTATAGTGAATCAAACCTTGCATCATCGTTTGATAATAAGCAAATTGTTCTCCCTCGATATCTATGTTTTAAGTTTGAAGTCACATATGTTTACACAAATAGAATCAAAGGAGTGAATGGTCAAGAAATTATAAACATCAATACAGATTTGTTTATGTAATTTAATGGGAACAAAAGCAAGCAAAATCATGTCATAGAAATATTACTATTATCATAGTAAATGTCACGTTCATCTGTCAACGATAGATGCGACTGAAATGGTGGCGCCACTTTCCCTGTTAAATTACCGTTTAGAGGTTAAGTTATTGGAAACTGACCCCTAAAATAAGGCTCAAAAATTAGTTCCTTTTCCAACCGAGTCTCATCGTTTGTTGACCAGACTATCATGTAATCACAGTATACACGGTTAATTTTTAACTATATCTAAAAATGAAATGGGGATTTCAGACCACGTAAATGAACAACTTTTACTATGGCGCCAACCACGAAATCGCGAAAAAAAAATCAGCTGTTCCATAGAAAAGTATAACATCGACTCGACTATAATGTATGGAACAGCTGATTTTTTTTCGCGATTTCGTGGTTGGCCCCATAGTAAAAGTTGTTCATTTACGTGGTCTGAAAATGGGTTATTTTTAGATATAGGTACTTAAAAATTAACCGTGTTTAGAATTATCATGTAATGTACTAAGGTACCTAAGTATACATAGACTATGTAAAGTTGGAAGCTTTTCCCTTAGCTACAAGTTTGCCTAGCACTATTGGACGTAACTTATCATCAACCTGCCTGAATATCACATTCCCAACCCTAAATGGAAAATAAGATGCAAAATCAATACAAAAATCATGTAAGCAAATTCAAAATCTCGCATTTTCAAAACAATTTGGTGAAAGTTAGAATTGAAGGTAATAGAGATGTAGAAATGTTTTGTTCCCACTTTGTTCTAGTGAGATTTAAAATGGCGGGTGTATCATGGCAAATTGAACTGTCTCAAATACCAAAAAAATATACCTAGGATGTACTATTTAGTACCTGGAATTAAAAAAATTGTACCTAAATTAGAAAAAAGATATATCGAAATCAAAGGTACACCGCCATATTGACGTCAATTATAGTCAATAATAGTACCTGGAATTAAAAAAATTGTACCTAAATTAGAAAAAAGTTATATCGAAATCAAAGGTACACCGCCATATTGACGTCAATTATAGTCAATAATAGTACCTGGAATTAAAAAAAAATGTACCTAAATTAGAAAAAAGTTATATCGAAATCGAAGGTACACCCGCCATATTGACGTCAATATGGCGGGTGTACCTTTGATTTCGAAAAAACTTTTTTCTAATTTAGGTACATTTTTTTGGTATTTGAGACAGTTCAATTCGCCATGATACACCCGCCATTTTGACTCGCATCTTGTTCTACTGGGCCGTTCTACCGTAGAACTAACGGGGAAAAAGTTTCTATAGCCTTTTCATCGTTACTTGTCTTATTTGGTAAACAATCTTCACCCAACTCTACAGCGTGTTACAAAAATATCCCTAATGCCGAATATGGTAGATAGGGACCATCAACTTAACAACTTTTACTATGGGACCAACTCTGAAATCGTGAAAAAAATATCAGCTGTTTCATAGATTTTGATATTTTCGTTATTAAATTTTGTATGTAACAGTATTTTTTTTCTCGATTTCAGAGTTAGTCCCATAGTAAAAGTTGTTCAGTTTGATGGTCCCTATCTACCATATTCGGCATTAGGGGTATTTTTGTTAGATGTTGTATATTGAAAAATCTATTAAAAAATACAACAAATGGTTTTTCACACGTACCCACACTTACGATATAAATTAAATATTGTTTAAGTGCCATTAAAACATAGCTAGCTTTTGCCCGCGACTTCGTCCGCATGGATATCAAGAAAATCCTTAGGCAACCTTTAGCCAAGATAAATAGTATTCTACGTTTTAATTTCATCAAAATCAGATCAGCCGTTTTTACTTAATTATCCCCACCAAGTGCGCTCCCCCTTTAATTTTTATTCGTCAACCTTAACACATGATAATAATAACATAATAATATTTCGCGATAAAACGTAGCCAATGTCCTTCTCTCAAGCTCTACTCTATCTCTGTACCACATTTCATCAAAATCGGTTTAGTAGTTTAGGCGTGAAAGCGTAACAGACAGACAGAGTTACTTTCGCATTTATAATATTAGTAAAATATTAGTTATTAATAGTATTAGTAATAATTAGTATAATATTAGTAAATTAGTAGTAATAGGTATGGATTTGCAAGTCGACGAAATTGTGTTTAACAGTGGTACTCAAACAATATTTAATTTATGGTGCAAGTCTCGCATAGATTACGAAAGAAATTGCTTATAAATTAATAGTGACCATTTGATTTAATTACATATCAATGATATATTTTTAAATAACGATTAAAATAAAAGACGATTTTATCATTGGTGCTAGTTCTAGATCGTAGAATCGTAGAACTAACGAGACTTTCTTATTAGTGCTAGTGCACTAATAAGAAAAAAAGAAATTCTAAGTACTAAATACATCGTAGCCCTAACTGGATAAGTCTCATTAGTTCTACAGTAGAACTCCCCAGTAGAACAAGTGGGAACAAAACGAGAAATACATACAGGGTGTAAAAAAACATCAACGAAGCCGAGGTCTACGTATTCTGCCATCATCAGGGCCATTTATGTTCAAAATTATTGCTGAGAAACGATTTTCATTTTTGGTGTTAAAAAGCATTGTAAACGCAATGTAACGCGCGCAATAGACCCGCCGCCGCGCCTGCGAGTGCGCGCTACACAGTTGCAGCGTTTGTGTGCATGCGCATGAGATACATTGAGTGTTTTGAAGCCATTGTCTGTTAAGAAATACATAAAATGTTGATAATGTTTCTTTGAAAAAAAATTAGGAAATAACGTATAAAATTAGTTTTCATAAAAATCTTGAAACTATTTTTTTGACTTCAATAACTTCATACCTATTAATTTCTCAGGTATAGTCTAAAAAACAAAAATGATCCTGATGATGGGCGAAATGCGTGGACTTCGGGTTTCTTGAGGGTCTTTTTACACCCTTCATTACAGTTCTTGAAAATATTCGAGTATTAACTGAAAGAACAATTATTACACCGAAACATATACAGCAAGTTAATTCAGCTTAAATCAAATTGTTAAGAAACTGGTTTATAATAAGTTTAACATATGATCTAAATCACACTTAATACTCTGTCATACAAATCTCGTAACATAATTTATAAATTAAAGTAGGTACTAAATAAATCACAGATGTTACTTTTCAGAGGCAAGATACACGTCGGATTTCTTTTCATACGAGTAAGTTTCGAAGACAAATATTATTAAAAGAATGGTTTGTTTGAGCGTCAAGATCGGCAGATAGGCAGAACAACTCTTTTTAATAAAATTTATCTTCAAAACGATTTATTACACCCGCCATAGGATTTGCAATTAAATAGCTTTATATGCTACCGAGCATGCAAAGTAAACATAACCAAAACAGAAAACAAAAGAAATAGAACTATAAAACACAACACTTATTAATTAATGTCCATTATTCTACAAGGAATGTTGGTTTG
This sequence comes from Agriphila geniculea, assembly GCA_943789525.1. Lineage (NCBI taxonomy): Eukaryota > Metazoa > Arthropoda > Insecta > Lepidoptera > Crambidae > Agriphila > Agriphila geniculea. Next base: position 14,291,029 of record OX038885.1, read on the forward strand.
GTTCACTGTACTTTATAGGTAACTTAAAAACTAAAATAAAATTGCACAATTTATTTAGGAAACTCGAATCTTTGGCCCTAATCTATTAAAAGGAAATACGAAAACTAAGAATAATTCGATTACTCATTAAAACTCTATAAAATAAAAAGTTAAAAAATAATTATTATGTGTAAATTATGCTAAAACAGACCGCTTATATCATAGTGTGCACACAGCTTAATATTTTAATGTATTTGCTTTATCGTCTACGACGACATGCAACAATTAATTATATCTAAGTAGCAACAAAATTAATCTATTTTTGACATATCACACGTTCACAGTCTTTCATTAAGTAGCTCGAGCCTTGCGTATATTTTTCTTTTCCGCTTCAGTGAATCCCAGTATGTTTTCAATTGCGTTCAGATGTCCCTGGTGGTTTTCTGGGTCAGTTAGGAAATAGTAGATTGCCGATTTGAGGAACTGCAGAGTGACTTCGGGGTCCACGACAGTCTTGTTGCCTTTTGATTCTACAATGCGACGATACATGGCCTGAAAAGAGAGTACTGTCTTATGAAACTTGTATAGACTAAGAAAAACTATTATTAAAAAACACCTATTAAACTATGAAACATGCTTAAAATACACTTATTTAATACAGTATTATTTACAAAACATTATAATTCTAATTATTACAGCATCACAAATAAGTTTAAAACTGAAGAATAAACTTAAAAATAAATTATCTAATTACCAATACCATAATTACCCAAAACCAAAAGAGGCTGTTTCAAAATTATAACATGCAAAGCATTAATAATGCTATGGAAATAAATATTTATTAGTCTACAATTTCTACATGCAAATGTAATACATTGGAGCTTGGGTTTGGCAAAGCATTGTAACTGGGTCAGCTCAGTGGCTTAGTAGCAAAAGGACCTATTAGCAAAATGCCCTGCAGTCGCATATTGGCTTATTCGCGATATGCCTCATTCTCAAAATGCCCTATTCGTGGAATGCCCTATTCTCCTTTGGACTCATTCGCAGCAAGACTTATTCTCAGAATGACCTATTCTCAAAATGCCTCATTTTTCTCTAAGTGTTTGTTAGTGAAACTATGCCTGTATACAATGTGTCCCTCGATAAAGTGCAATCCTGAAAGGGAGTTAAAGTAGACTAGACACACTTGTATTGTTTATAAAACCAGAAATTGAGTATTTCATAAAGGTAAAATAATTCATATACATATAAAGAAATAAAAAACTTATTAATCGTCATTTATTATCTTTTGAATAAAAATCAACAATAGTAAGCTTAAGCAAGATTACTATACTTAAGGAAAGGTGTGTAATAAAAATGTATTTTTACTCATCAATACATGATAATTACCAATCATTTGCTGTTAACGTTAAAGCTGGCAGGTATTCAAAATAATGTGTCCTTTTGAGAATAGGTCATTACGCGAATAAGGCATTATGCGAATGTGTCTTTTCGAGAATGAGGTATTATGCGAATAGGTCCTGTCGAGAACAAGTCATTCCGAGAACGTCTCCTTTTTTTGGCCGTGTGGCATTTTGCGAATAGGTCCTTTTGCTACTAAGCCAGCTCAGTCAGCATCGAAATTCTCGAATCTCGATCACTTTTTAATTAAAACAAGTATACACACAATTCAAGCCCAGATAAAATTGTAAATGCAAGCCAAGAGTACAGGATTATCCAGATGGCGGTGACCGACGGCGTATCTACTCGTGCATACTTATTTCTGCTCTATTAGAATTGGATAAAGGTGATAATACTTAAAAAGTGCTCGGGCATTTTGCTGTGTAGTCAGAGGCTGAGCTGACACTTTGAAATTTATTTACAGAAAGTATTTTTAGTCACACATGCAAAAATGTTAATTGGGTATACTATCGGAAAATACGAAGGAACAATTGTTATTAATACTACCTACAGGTACAGAGGCATTTTGAGATGTAGAATAGTGATTAAAAAAAGTATAGGTACCTACATATGTTAGAAAAGGTAGAAGAAAGACGCAAGAAAAGAAATTAGCGAATCTAGTCAGTCACATTTGAAAATCTTCGCTATAGCGATTCGATTTCGAAGTATGCATTTCATAGTAGCCTCACATCAAATTTTTAAGATCCATTTTCAGTCCCTGTTGTGAAAAAAGATATTTTTATTTAAATTGACAATAGACCAAGGAACATTATACTCACAGGGAGCAATAGACAGAGATGTGCGCCAACTTCAGAGCGTTTGTGGCACAGAGGTTTTTCTCTATGACCACAAGCCCCACCTCAGTGCATAGAGAATCTTGTGGCTTTGTACTATTATGTATTTTGTGACAACGTATTTTAATCTGGTTTTCTCTTTGCCATACATTCTCGAGTAAAGTTTCAGTAGATCATTGTCTATTGTCAATTTAATCACATAGTATATCATACATCTTTTTCGATAGCGAATATTTGCAACTGTGACAGTCTATCTAGGCTGTATTTTAGTTCATTTCCATTACAAAAACCCGAAGTTAAAAGTATTCCTAATCAATGGAACAGGTATTTGCATAAAATGCATACTTTACTTAACTAGATTTTTTAAATAATAGTCCAGTCAGCAATTTCAAAAACAAAGAGAAGAGACCAAATTCTAAATAACTGAATTATATAAAGCAACTGAACATTCTTTGCAAAACAGTACAGCAGTATAGTCGTCCGAATACCGAAGTTTGTTATCATCATAACACGTGGTTTGTTTCATGAAATATTCAATTTAAATACTCTCCCCTCTCCGCTAGTCGGGCAAAGGCATTATATTCATTGACGTCTGAAATATTACGCATGCGTTTGTTTAGCTTTTCTCGTAGACACGCCCAGTTAAAATAAAACAGTACTAAGGCTTAATTTCCACCGTGGTAGTGAATGGAAATGGAAGCCCCCGAATTTTATGATAGGTACATAGTACGATTAGACACTGCGCGGGAATACCGAGAATGTACGTGAAAAAAAAAATTATACCGCTTGGTGGCGCTACTGCTGCTGGAGACCTTTGTATGGGCATTTACCACCAATTTTTCCATTTATTTTAAATTAAATCTAAAAATGGATTATATTATTAATGATTATTATGAAAGTTGGACAGTAAATAAATTAAAGATTGAAGAAAACTAAAATGTGTTCGAAGAAAAACTGATATTTACGAAAATTCGCTTCCAACATCTAAAAATTCATAGCAAACACATAGTAAACAAAATGACAGGTCTATGCCTACACTAGCGCCAAGTTAACGATAGTGCGCCGACTGGTGGACGATTTGTGAATCAGGCAAATTATCCTGCCATTCCCCGGAAGACGCCCGACCTCTTTTTTGCTAGTAGTAGTTTACAATATACATAATATAATGGACATAAGATTATGTATACTATGACCTCATATAATTTGCTTACATTCCAGAATTCCAGATGCTTTCCATCTAACCCACTGTGAAAATTGAGCCTTAAAAAATACAAAATAAATAATGTCCTGACCTAAACCATAATGCTTCTTATACATGACTGGTCCCTTTGACCAGACTAAGGTAATTAAATTTATCTTGTTAAAAATATGTATAAACAATTAAACATCCTTGAAACCTGTGCTAAGCCAAGTGTGAGTAAAAAAAAAGAAAAATGTGATACAATTATTAAAATGCAGTCTTCCTCAGAAATCCAACCTTTCGAGCTCCTAGGACCCATAAAGAAACAGCCTCCTTTGCACTTAGAAGTACTTGCGACTTTGCTGTTCGGTCCGTTGTGAATGCCGTGTCCTGTAATGCACTATTTGTTAAAGCAAATACCTGTTAATCGCCACTACATGCACAACTCCACTCTTTAATAGGTGTACATTGCGGTGGGTTAATATCAACTTAGATTATTAGTTTTGTTTTACAGAATAGTTAATATCAACATTCAACAGGTCTGAAATGTTAGAATCATTAAAAGAGAAGAGTCTAGAATGAATGAAAACGAATATTAAGTATCACAATGAAAAACATCCTTGAATAAATGTTGAGTAAATATTAACTACTTGCAACTGACAAATGTTTCAAAGTTTACATACATTAACAAACATGATGTTTGTAGTCAAGGTCTGTTTTTCAGTGAGACTATTGTCGATTTTAAATATTAATGCATGAAATGGATAAGGCAAGGTAAAGAGGATTTGCTTACTCGGACATTTTCAAGCTCAGTCTGAGTAATCTGCAATTGCTCTAGAAGTTTCTCCACTGATACTCGATTTACTGGACCCTGGGATGGGCCTGCCTCTTCCTGTAAAAAACAAATAAAACTTAAATTTTGTGTTGTTTTAATGTATAGGTGTTGTTATCACATTGACTAAAGTCAAACATTGTTGGTTTAGGTCTTGGTTTAGAAGTCTTGGCTAACTGTCTCAAAAATATGCAGCATAAAAAGTATCAAACTCTACCTATGACCTCCATGATTTGGATAAATTGAACAAACGTAATGAAAACTGTAACCTCAGGGTTCACAGTTTCAAGCTATTTAAGTACTTCCAAGGTACTTGCATCACACATAACAACTATATCAAGAACTTTATCAGCAATAGAGTCATCAAAGAGTGGAATAAGCTTCTGGATGATGTAGTACTTGCTTCAAAAGTCAATTAAAGGTATGATTCCGATCTCGGCAACAAGCAGCAGTGCTGCCGCAGCACTGCTGGTGCCCATACATTCTCTATAGGTTTGTAGGAGATTACATTCCGAGCTCGGCGGTAATGCAGCGGCAGCACTGCTGCGCGGCAGTGTCGCACTGTCGCCGCGGCAGACCAGTAGTGAGGTCAGAGCGTCAAGTATCGGTATAAAATTGAGTGAAATAAATGACTATACAACAGCGCAACACTGCTGCCTTGCTCGGAATGGGCACGGCAGGCAGCACTGCTGCTTGCTGCCGAGATCGGAATCATACCTTAATTCAAAGTTTGACAGATATCTTAACCATAAACAGTGAACAAAACGCATATAGCAAGGCTCTATTTAATAAACATGACAATTTATATCCATTGCATCAACCAATTTCAAAATAGAACAAAAAACTCATAACTACTCCGCAATGTAAACCAATTTGTCATCACAATATTGACAAATTGTTACATTATTAAATAGGGCTATATCGGCAGATGCATCGAACTTTGATAAGTCTGCCGAGCTTCAACTTCAAAACAGATAAATCGAAATAAGGAATTTCGTATTGTACTATTTGCCACAGTTATTTGGAAGATATCTATGTTCTTGTGACATCATGAAGTGGGTTTCGCCAATGTGGCCTGATTGAGGCACGATTTATCTGTTTTAATTTGAAGCTGGGCAGACTTATCGAAGTTTGATGTGTTAGCCGGTACGGCCCCAGTATACATTAACAAGCATTATCAGTTGTAACAACTTGCATTTAAAAAAAATATTACCTTTTCTATTTCAAATTGTGCCGCCGCCACTCCTTTGTTGTACATCTGCAGGTACATGGAGCGATGCCGTGCTTCCTCATCTTGTAGCTGTCGGTTGACTTCTTCCAACTGTTTCTCCAAAGAGTGGATCCTCTCCTTAGCTTGTTCATAGTTGGGCAGCAGTTCACAGTACCTAGTGTTCACATCAGACAGTTTTTGCAACAATGCTTCCACTTTGTCATTGTGACTTTTCTTTAGTTCCTGTGTCTCTCCAACATGTGCACGCATTACATCTTCAATTTTCTTATCATAAAATTCAATTAAGCTACGCCTCTCCTCTTCACCGTCACAAACATCAGTCATGCAAGATGCATCATGGGCCAGCATATGAACTGATTCTTTGGAATGCAAAGACGAGTTAGTGAGATCATCATAATGTCCTGAATCAGTAAAGGAACCTTGCATTTCGTTTCGGCATCTAGTTGGCGTTTGGTCTTTGAATAAGGGGCTGTCTGTAATGTCATATCCCCTGCAAGATTTTTCATGTTTAGGGCTGTCTTGGTCAACAGAAGCATCATCAGCATTTTCTCTTATTGTCACTATTTCACTCGAGTTTGACTTTTCATCCGGGGAACATATTGACGCTTTATAAAGACGCAACTCTACAACCTCCTTGGTGAGGTGGAATATTTCACTATCCTTTTTCTCTAAATCTTTTTTTGCTTGGCCAAGGAGACTTTTAAGCCGACGGATTTGTTTCTGTGCTCTTTGTGTGGGGGTAAGGTACTCTTCTCCTGCGAGTCCAGCGTGAGATGAACAATGCAAGACGTATCGCATTGATCTCCCACTAAAAGTGGTGCCGTTAAATGGTGCGTAGCCGGCATCTACAGATGCAGCAGTGGCGACGCTCCCGTAACTGTGCAGAGATTCATCATCAGGCAGGTCTTCAGGGGATCCAGGTGGAGTGTGAGCAGAGTCAGTCATGTTCGACTTCCTATCTAGATCATTTTCCTGCTTTAAGCAGTTTTTTCTGCCTTTTTGATGAGCATTAGAAGTAAATGACTGAAATAAAAATATTAAGTCAGAACAAAAAATAACAAAGACAAAAAACTGTCTAGTCTGTAACAAGGTAATAATGATTTAAAATTTGTCATAATGTGATAACTTGACATATTACTGAATTACCTACTGTTTTTGTAAGATCTATGTCAAGGACTTTTTATTTTATTTTGGGTGCATAGAAGTCAAACCTTCAAAAGTATTGCAGACCATTGCAAACAAACCAAACACAGCTATGCTTTTAAATAACGCTACGACATGAAATAAGCGAAATATGCTTGGGTTTAGTATGTAGTCATGGAGACGATTAATTTTTGATCAAGTTCGGCGCAGGCAGGGCAGTACTCACGTGGCTCCGCTGGCGATGGCCTGGCTCCACGAGACGAGCCCCATCGCTTCGGTGTTTTTGATGGGAATTTTCCGTGATTACGGGAATTAATTTTCTCGTAGAGAGAGGCGATCGCTGCACCATTTTTTCACCGCGCAGCCGCAGTGACGAGGTGCGTCGGAAATTACCGACGACGTTTCCCGCGCAGCAGTGTTCATCGTGAAACTCTGCTAATCTTCTACCGTTGTAGTTTCTATTCATTTTCTTCAATACTTCACATTAGCGTAGTGTACTGCAAAAATAACAGCTGTTTGACTTTGAAAACAAACTCGGCGTGCGACCGTGCGTGCGTGTGCGCTTTGTTGATTGACATTGAGTACATTTTCAGCAGATCAATCGCTAAAACATCGGTCACCACAATATACATTTTAACAATGGAAAGTTTTATTTTAGGGCGTCCGCTGCCCCGCTGCGTTAAGCGAACATAGATTAGAGCTTACTCATGCATTGCAAGCATCTGTCCATTAGAAAACTAGCAATCTATATTCCCGAGTGGGTACACGGCGCGGGAATATAGATTCCAGCGGGATTCCGCTTAAAACAGCGGTCGCCCTCAATGTTCAATTTTCATGATCGTCATCTCGTATGTGTCTTACTCCTTCTGGCTTGTGAGCTATAAAATCCTTCAGTGACGGCTAAACGATTTCTTAATTTGGTATTCAGAACAAACGTAACGCAAGAGTTTATGAATGATTGACGTCTGAACATGGCACTCACGAGATGACACTGTAGATTATGGATGCTGGAAATAACAAAAAACTAGCTTACGAAAGTCCAGTTTTACTCTTTAGATGCTCAGTGACGCAAAAATAAATAAGATTTAACACTCGAACATCATACAAAACAGAACAGATCTCATAAAATCGTTGTTTAAACGTGGCACACAGGGAACCGTGTGTACCGGTTTTTATTTGTCAAAATATTGACAACTAAACCGTTCGGAGCCAAATGAATCAGTCTAGCAGCGTTACGTTTGATAAGTAACAGCATATTACACTTCAAATCAGTTCGCGTAACAACACATCAATAGAAAAAGCAAAAACAATATTTCGACCCATCAGACTGTGTGGCCCACAATTAATACTGTCACGTTACGTGAATTTTGCGTTACTTAAGTTGTAAAGCAGTTAATATTAATAAGAATTTCCGGTACTAAGGATCTAGCTTTATTTGGAACCAATCCCTGCAGTAGTTACAATATAATCCATGATAAAATTTGCATGAGATTTTTAAAATAGGGTGACAACAATGTACGTACATTGATGGAAAAAAGATTATAATCGTCCTGTTAGTTAGCTTTACCACGGACTAGTTATTGTTTTACGGCTTTGCATTCTAGTGACTTTAGTTACCTAGATATTTATATAATGCATGTTTAATTAAAAAAATATGTCATTTTGACATGATATTCGATATTAGATATAATTTTGTATAGATATATCGGATGAAAATATTTTATCGGCTAAAAATATGGATATATCAAGTTAAACATATCGATATATCAGTATTTTTTCAACGAACCACATCGTTACCAGCTCGGTCTCGGCCGAGACTGCTTTTTATTCTTGGTCTCGGTTCTCGGCAGAAAAGTGGGTTCGGTCGGTCCCTACTGTTTATCATACAACCTTTAGTTAAGTTGTTAAGTTAAGTTTGAGCATAGTCGGGATTTGTGAGACAGGCCCTGAATATTAATATGAGTAAATATAAAAACAAGATACATATATACAAGATATACATTAAATAGTTGAATATAATATAATTATAATAAATAATATAATTTATTAATTTATTTATATAAATAATATAATTTTTAAATATTAAATAGTTGAATATAATGCATGTCGTGGCAGCTTGTAAAAAAGACAACACTGTAGCATGTAAGTCCTTCGAATGTATCATTGCCTTGTCTTTGGTGTATGTTCTTGTTAGCTGTCCTAAAGCCACGATTACATATCCCGATCTAGCATCCTCGTTAGGAACCAATTTAGAGTCCCCCCCCTCCCCCTGGGAACGCGCCGGGGCTAACGACGGAATCGCTAAAAATAATCAGCTGTTCCATACATTATAGTCGAGTCGATGTTGTACTTTTCTATGGAACAGCTGATTTTTTTTTCGATATTCCGAGGTTGGCCCAATAGTAAAAGTTGTTCATTCACGTGGTCTGAAATCCCCATTTCATTTTTAGATATACTATGCGAGCCAAATAAGAATAGGACTGTCAAAACGGCCATTTTTGTTTGCGTTTCACTTCCACTTTAGGGGTGTAGCATGTGCAAGAAAAAGAAAAAAGATCAAGATTGCTGTTTGACAGTACTATTCTTATTTGGCGCGCATAGTACTTAAAATTTTACGGTGTATTATCTGTGGTACTAGTCTGTTTTTCAACAAGTCATATAATAATTAGGTATTGTACATATTGTGAATGAGATTGAACTGTGATATATTTGACATCATTATAGTTAGCAAAATTATAAATCACAAATTGTTGAATTTATTTTCTGAGGTTTTATTTGCTTAAAAGTCCTAAAACTAATGTGCTACGATACGCACAGTCATACAGTCTCAGTAAACTTCAATACGATGTCCGCAAAAAATATACTTCATGGTCACCCTAGCTTATTTACATACTAATTTTAACCTCAAATTACATCGTAAGTACTGCAGTGATTGGTTCCAAATAAAGCTAGATCCTTAGTACCGGAAATTCTTATTAATACTAACTGCTTTACAACTTAAGTAACGCAAAATTCACGTAACGTGACAGTATTAATTGTGGGCCACACAGTCTGATGGGTCGGAATATTGTTTTTGCTTTTTCTATTGATGTGTTGTTACGCGAACTGATTTGAAGTGTTATTTGCTGTCACTTATCAAATGTAACGCTGCTAGACTGCTTCATTTGGCTCCGAACGGTTTAGTTGTCGATATTTTGACAAATGAAAACTGGCACACACGGTTCCGTGTGCGCCACGTTTAAGCATCGATTTTATGAGATCTGTTCTGTTTTGTATAATGTTCGAGTGTTAAATCTTATTTATTTTTGCGTCACTGAGCATCTAGAGAGTAAAACTGAACTTTTGTTAGCTAGTTTTTGTTATTTCCAGCATCCATAATCTTCAGTGTCATCTCGTGAGTGCCATGTTCAGACGTCAATCATTCATAAACTCTTGCGTTACGTTTGTTCTAAATACCAAAATAAGATATTGTTTATCCTAGCTTATTATAGCTCACAAGCCAGAAGGAGTAAGGCACATACGAGATGACGATCATTCACTTTTCGTGAGCATGCGACTCTCCGTGCCACTGAATAATTCCATTCTAAAACTACCTAGAAGTAATGTACCGATGATATACGTTCTTATTTCAGATATCAAATCGATTGTACCGGCTTCCCGGCAGAATGATTGACAAAAGCATGTGGCACGGAGAGTCGCATGCTTTGAGGTTATGTTTTTTGTTAAATCGTCGAATTCCAGATCAATCTGAGTCTGTACCGGTGGTTTGATGTATTTGTAGCCGTCACATATTCATTGTAACAGCTACAAACACTTTCGTTGCTCATGTAACGCAACAGGGTCAAAGATATCGCGATCTAAAGTTTTAAAAGCATGCGACTCTCCGGCCCACACACTTAAGTCTAAAATATTGATGAAAATTGCATTAAGATTAAAAATAAGCAGGTTTTTGTAATCGTTTGATCACGATAAACGACCCGAAAACATATTTTCAGAATATCTTTACTCGTTTTAGAGAAATTTGCAAATTTATTTACTATGAACAATCACAGTGTAGGGTTACCATATCGTCGGTCGGTCAGAATCATTAGGCTGTTTCTAGAAAATAGACCGATCGGAATACGTTATTTTGAGGGTATAACCTTCAAGAATTCTAAAGTTTATGAATTCTTGCCTGTCGATACATTGGCATATAATTAGTTTATTTTTGCGTTTTGTGTCACATCTAGCCGATGCATCTTGAGAAATTCGATTATTTGTGGTGGTTATAAATAATTGGACTCTAAGGCGATTCTCCCACTGCCAACGCGCGCCGTCGTCGCGGGGCGCGGTTTGGCGTTTCACGCGCGCGGTGACGGCGCAGCGCAACGCCTGTTCGGGTGGTTTTCTCCGCGCCCCCGCGCCATTCGGCGTCTGACGCGTCCCCGCCGCTTGTTTTTTAGAGGCATTAAATTTTGAAGTTGTTTTGTTTTAATTTCCAGGTTTTTAGGGTTCCGTACCTCAAAAGGAAAAAAACTGAACACATATAAAATCACTCATGAGATTAAAACGTCCAGACAAATAATTAAGATTTGCCATCTCGATATTAATGACGGAATTTTAATAACATACGAGTAGGTAGGTACGGTCAACGGCACGCTGGGCTTCCACGACAGCGTAATGATATTCAATCAAATAAATAACAGATTTTTTACAGTTTTGTATAACCTCATGTGCTGCATAATGTACCTAACAAATGGCACTAAAATGGGCGTATATCCAAGCCACGAAACATTTGAAAACCAGAGGAAATCCCGCCATCGTAACAAAACGATCATCGAAAACCAGCCGTGGGGCACGTCGCAGTGTGTTGTACCCCGCGGTAACGCGCCTGCTGGCGCAAACTGCTCGCGGATCGCCGGCGGCACGCGGCGGTGCGCGCTCACGCGCCGTGGCGCGCCTTGGTGTGTTGGACGAGGCGGTTTTCTGTACAAATTAATGTACTTGCATACAACGTAAAAGACGCGCGTGGGTGCGCCGCGACCACGCGCGTCGCCAGTGTGAGAACCGTCTAAACTGTCAAAATTGTTTTAAAGTAAAAAGAAACAATAGTATTGTATTTAAGATAGCCTGCGTAGTGTACAAACCTAATTTGTGTCATTTGTCCATGGAAACAGACGTGGGACCCGTACATTAATAACACCGTCAAAAAAATATTACAATTTGAGAAACAAGTACCATATACCTCAGATCACTTAAAAATCCCTATGAAATAAATTTGTGCCAAATTAAGGCATGGACTTTGAATATTTTCAATTTTTTTGTTTGTCCGAGCCATTGATGCTTATAAAAAATATTAGTATTAAACCACTTGACCGTTATTAGAAGCTTAAAATATTGAGATAGGCACATCCGTTGCCCGTCCTATTTTTCCTCCTTTACTTCCGTATATCGCTGACTCTCTCGCTCATCGCCAGGCGTGGTGGGGGCGCTAGCGACTTGGTTGCGATGCGTCCACTCGTTCGTCATTGGCGTGAAGTTTCCCGTCGGAGTAACACGTGTTTCACAAAGTGTGATAAAAGAGGCCATTTTTTTTTTCAAACGGCCATTTTTACACCAATATTGTTCGTGTTCCTGCTTACATGTAAGTTTTTTAAAACCATTTACTATTGTGTTTAACGGTTTTACCGTTCGAATAATAATTTTATGCAGCAGTTTTTACCTCCTTTCCGTTTTTATTCACAGTTAATAGTCGTTCAATTCTTTTAAGTAATAAGGAATAGTGTGTTTAGTTTTGTACCTTTTTCTAACTACCTGCCCGCGATGATATAAAAAGGTTTTTCTCTTAGTGTGTATAATTTTATTCTTTTTCTTTTTATCGTAACTACCCTCGATGGTATAAAAAGGTTTTTCTTTTAGATTGTGTATAATTTTATCCTTTTTTCTTTTTATCGTAACTACCCTCGATGGTAAAAAAAGGTTTTTCTTTTAGATCGATTTTTGTGCTTTTTCACAATGAATATCGGAAATTTAAATGATAATGAACCTGGTAATTCTGGTACGACACAAATGAATAAAGATAATCGGCGATCTCGAAAACGTAGTTTGAGTTCGAGTAGCACAACTAGTAGTAGTTCATCTTCTACAAATTCCTCTACATCCCCGCGGGATTCTAAGAAGAAAAAGAAAGCACATCGTCGTCGTTCTAAAAAATCTAAACGAGTTAATGATCGAGCTAAAATAAAAAGAAATATCAAAAGAATTAAGTGAATTAAAAGAGAAATTATGTGATTATAAACATCCTGATTATAGTTATTTTTGTGAGAACAACGACGATGTCCTTTCCGATGTTAGCGGCCATCTTTATGATGAACAATGTGCCTCGCAGGCACCGCCGACGCCGCCGCCGCCGGCTCACGCCGAAAGTATCGTAGTGAATGACATGAATTTAAACTTTGATTTTGGAACTAAACTTAAGGAACCTGCTATGCCACGTACCTCTTCTGAATATTTGAGCTTACTTAACGAAGTGCAAAGATTTGATAACACCACATGGTCTGAAATTAGATATTCAGAAACACAAAAGGCGTACAATCATACACCTGGTTTTACGGACTTAGAATCAAACGAAGTGGTAAAAGCTTACGATACCTTACGTCATCTAGCTTATTCCGATAAAACCTTTGCTGCCTTAACATTTGCAATATTAAAACAAAAAGAAATGTTTATTAATCGTTTACGTGAGCTAGTATCTTGGTCTAAATCGCCAGAGGCTTCTCTTGATCAAATTAACGATAAAATTAAAGAACTATTGCTTAGCGGTGAATATCACAAAATATCCAACGATATTTTACAAATGGTTTGTGGACATCGGGCAGAAACAATAGAAATGAGGCGGGATGGAATTCTTAAAAATGTTCGTGACCCACTAGTGCGTGCTTCTTTAAATAAGATTCCACCCTCTAACAAACATTTATTTAATACTGAGCAATTTACAAATGTGCTAGAGAAATCAGGAGGAGTTAGAAAAAATTTTTGGCCAGTGAATAAATACAAATCGAGTAGCGGTTATTCTAACCCTACTAACGCTAACGCAGCACGGCGTCCCTCGCAGGGTCAAGCCTCTCGTGCTGTAGCATCGCATGCTATGACTAGCCACTGCTGCGATTCACATCACCAACCCTCGCAGGGTGGGTACCGTTATCAGTATCCATCACAAAGACTTAATTATACAGCCAACGAACAGCGCGGCTATTATCATAATACTAATAATAATAACAGGGGGCATTCCTTTCGATCTCGCGGGTCAAGGTTTCCACCGCCCTCACAAAGAGGACACAAACGTCCCCGTTCCCCTTCCGCCCATAGAGGTGACAAACGAAGACGACAATGACTCACGGTCATTCCAAGCCGGTCAGTTGACACACTACTACAATCGTTGGGAGAAAATGGGAGCACCAGACTTCCTTCTCCAAATAATAAGAGGATACCGCATTCCATTTGCGCACAGACCTCCTCTCATAATTCCAAATGTATTAAGCGATCGTCGTCGCACATTAGAGTCCGTGGACATGACTACCGCTATTGCTCAAATGAAGAAGCAAGGTGTCTTGGAGACGGTCGCTGCCTCGCCAAGTTTCATATCACCCATGTTCCTAGTGCCAAAGAGCGATGGGTCCCTTCGTCCCATCTTCAATCTCAGAATGCTGAATTATTACGTGCTAGCCGACAAGTTCCGACTTATAAACATGTATCGCATACCCGACTTTCTGCATGCAAGGGACTGGATGTGCAAGGTCGATCTCACCCAGGCATATTTTCATCTGCCTATCGCAAAATCCCACAGGCGGTTCTTACGCCTTCTATACAAGGGCGAAATACTAGAAATGACGTGCCTCCCATTCGGGTTAAGCACGGCGCCCAAAACCTTCGCGTGCCTAACAAATTGGATTGCTCAAATAATGCGAGAAAGGGGTGTAAGGATAGTGGTTTACCTGGACGACTACCTCATAGTCCACCAAGATCCAGAAGTTCTGAACAGGCATGTAAAGATGTTGTTAGATACACTAACGTATCTTGGGTTCCAAGTAAATTACAAAAAATCTATTCTTATCCCTCAAAAAACCTTAAACTATTTGGGAATAGTGTGGGATCCATGGGCAAACCGGAAATGCTTACCGAACGAGAAACATTTGACTGTGTCCCGAAAACTAACACAGTTTCTAATTGTGGGCAAAGCAACTCTGAAAGAACTGCAAAGTCTTGTCGGTCTTCTAAATTTTATCAGCTTTGTTGTGCCTCGAGGCAGACTAAACCATCGAGCAATGCTCAAATTCCTAAATTCTCTGCCGAAGTGTCAAAGCACATCGAGAAAATACATTCTCCCTCGCAGTGTAATCGTGGAGATACAATGGTGGCTCAAAAACTATCAGCAGACAGCACCATTGCACGTTCCGCCACCAACATTCTTTCTTACAACAGATGCCTCAGATGTGGCTTGGGGTGCTCAGATAAACAATGTTCCTCTTTCGGGCACATGGAGTACGGAAGAGCAAGATCTTCACTGCAACAACAAAGAAATGTTGAGCATTCTCAAGGCTCTAGAACACGAAGGAGAGAATATGAAGCAAGCTTCTGTCCTGATTCAGTCAGACAATCGTACCGCTGTTGCTTATCTTCGCAACGAGGGTGGCATGAAATCTCAGTCCTTGATGGACCTTACATATCGAGTCCACAACATTTTAGACAAGCACCAGATCCAATTCAGAATTCACTACATACCTGGCAAATTCAACAGTCATGCAGACCACTTGTCCAGACACCGCAGGCCCCCGGAGTGGCACCTGTTGCCAAATTGCACAGACGTGATATTTGCCAAATGGGGCACGCCCGTGATCGACTTGTTTGCCTCCAAACATGCACGAGTCGTAGCGAACTACGCAACACTGGACCTGAACGACAGCGAAGCCATGTTCCACGATGCCTTCAGCGTGAAGTGGAACTTCCCACTAGCTTGGGTATTTCCACCACCATTCCTCATTCCTCGGATGTTAGCTCACCTCGACCAAGCCCACGGAACATACCTGATCGTGGCTCCCCGTTGGGAGAAAGTCTTTTGGAGAGCGGACCTCAAAGCAAGAGCGACCGCAGCCCCGTTCGTTCTGAAGGATCTGGAACGACGCCTAGTGGACATCTCAACCGGCCTTCCACCTCCCAAGGTAAGGGAAATGACACTAGAGATCTGGAGATGTGGGGGTGGACAAGTAAGATAAACTCATGGAACCCTGTTCAGAAAGAGCTTCTTATGAAATCGTGGCGACCATCAACTAGAAAAACGTATAATGTTGCTTGGAAACGCTGGTTAGAGTGGGCAAACTCGCATAATATAGATCCAACGAATCCTCAAGGTTCTGAATTGGCACAGTTTTTAGCAGACTTACACCTCAATTTAAAATTCTCATATAACACCATAGTTTTATATAAATCCGTAATTTCTACTTTGTGCAGTGTGGACATGTCCGGAAAATTAGGTGACGACGTTTTAGTTAAACATATTTTAAAATCGATTTCCAACAGCCATTTAAAATTATCAAAAGCTCCGGTTTGGGACGCAAATCTACTTACCACTTTTTTAAGCAATTATTCTATAGATTCAAATAATATCTTCCAGACAGTTCGCCACACTGCAACATTATTATTATTGTGCTCTGGACGAAGAGTCCACGACCTCACGTTGCTTTGTGTTGATAGTAGTCACTGTACTATTCAAGATAATGTAGTGATTCTCTGGCCCCAGTTCGGTTCCAAGACTGACTGTAGGGAATACAGACAGTCTGGGTGGAAACTTTTACATAATCCTCAAAATGACAATCTTAGTCCTTCGTTGTGGGTAAATAAAACCATAAAAATTTTAAATGAAAGGCGCTTGAAAAGTCAATCATATAATTTATTTGTAACATTGAGAGGGTCTCCAAAAGCCGCGTCGCGTACGGTTAAAGCCGGATGGATAAAATCCTTGTTGAAGGAAGCTGGCATCCTCCCCCAGGAAGCATACGCTCCGCCGTTGCATCGCGAAACTGGGTAGACAACTATCCTCTTGACGATATATTAACACAAGGCAACTGGAGGTCAGAAAATACTTTTAAGAAATTTTACTGTCGAGAAGTTATTGGTTCAGGAATAAGCTCGACCGCATCAGTTAAAGAGATGTTCAACCCTATAAATTAATTCATATTCAAATTAATTAACTGAATGTAAAAATGTAAAATTAAAGCTAATCATATTTAATTTAATAGCTAATTGTACTTAAACTAAATGTAAAATCGTAACTAATCATATTCAATTTAATTTATAGAAAAGTTAATCATTGATTTATGTAGTCTTATTAAGAAAATCAACTAAATAATTTATAGAAAATTTTGAATCGCTGATTGAATATCGAGAATAAAGGTACCATTGTACCAAATTGAATTGTATTCTGATAATTAATAATATTAAAAATTAAGCTATAATAATATATATAGTTCTCTCTCGCATAAGCTGCTTTTTATTAATCCTATCACATTGGCGTTTCTTCACCAGGCGATAACAAACATGTCTCAATATTTTAAGCTTCTAATAATGGTCAAGTGGTTTAATAGACGCGTTTTACCTGAAATAAAACGCATATTAAACTACTTACCTTATTAGAAGCTTAGTTTTACTTCTGCCTGGTAAATATTTCGACGCAATGACGAACGAGTGGACGCATCGCAACCAAGTCGCTAGCGCCCCCACCACGCCTGGCGATGAGCGAGAGAGTCAGCGATATACGGAAGTAAAGGAGGAAAAATAGGACGGGAAACGGATGTGCCTATCTCAATATTTTAAGCTTCTAATAAGGTAAGTAGTTTAATATGCGTTTTATTTCAGGTAAAACGCGTCTATTATTAGAGTTTACATATTTAATATCTTAAATACATGAGTGATGGACAGAATGAATTTGTGTCATTTTCATGCATGGATAATACCTAGGTAGGTAGGTATTCAAAAAGTTTGCGGTCGAAGCGAGTAGGCGCGGGCGCGTGGCGAGGGACGACGAAGCTCGTCCGTTTCGGTTGGATACTAAGTACGTACATACCTATAAGTCTCACGTCACGATACGAACGAACACGCACCTTTCGTTTGGTTAAGTAGGTACTCTATAGAATTACATCTCCTGTTTTAGAAATTCATACAGATGTACTATGGACAACAACGTCACTTAACCACAACTCTTAAGGTTAAAATCGGTTGCACGCCGCGCCGCCGCCGTCATAACATAATATATTTAGTTCGTGCAGGGGGATACGTGCGCACACAATTTTTTTGCTAACTTTTTAAGCGAAGCTGTTGCCCATAGTACATACATATCTGTTCTGTTTCCATTCTAAAACAACCTAGAAGTAATGTACTGACGATATACATTCTTATTTCAGATATCAAATCGATTGTACCGGCTTCCCGGCAGAATGATTGACAAAAACATGTGGGCCGGAGAGTCGTATGCTTTGAGGTTATGTTTTTTGTTAAATCGTTGAATTCCAGATCAATCGGAGCCCGTAGCGGTGGGTTGATGTATTTGTAGCCGTTACATATTTATTGTAACAGCTACAAACACATTCGTTGCTCATGTAACGCAATAGCGACCTAAAGCTTTAAAAGCATGCGACTCTCCGGCCCACACGCTTAAGTCTAAAATATTGGTGAAAATTGTATCATGATTAAAAATAAGCAGGTTTTCGTAACCGTATATAATAGGTCTTTACCTATGAAATTGCCGATTTGTATGGAGAATTTTCAAGAAGTTGCATTTTCATACTAGCATTTTCTTTGTTCATTTAACAACCGTTAACACTCTTGTAACAAAACTTTTATGTACTAATGTTTGAACACTATGCTAACCTATTCCATTTACGATAAGCGAAAAAAATAAGTTTTGGCTAAGTTACAACCCCTCCGGTCACCTTTTTTTGGCTCACAAAAAAAAGAGTAACTTTCAAGATCTTTTTTTAATGCTATGAAAGCTAAAAAAGGACTTTATTTTTACTGATAGTTGACTATCATGGTCATAATTCGACATACGTAAATCAAGATATTGTTAAATGTTTTAAAACATAGAAGTTATTATTTTCTCTGTATGTGACAAAATATCGGCAAGTTCATAAGTAAAGACCTAATATTTATAGATATATATATTGCGAACGATTTTATCCTAGCTTTCCGATGACCTAGAGACTTGAAACTTTGAAAATAGGTCAGAACTGGAAGGCAATGCAATATTATGGTGTCATTGAGCTGATCTGATGATGAAGCCGGAAGAAGCCCACAGGAATTCTATGATAAAACCTACAACCCCATCGTGTTTGGGCTCGTTAGAATAGGCATGACGAAATTTTTTTTTATTTTTTGTTACATAAATTACCTCTCAAAAAAAGAAACATTGGTAAAATAATTATTTCGCTAGCGTGAAAACTGCCCGAGATATCACAGTTTAAAATGCACACAAATTGGACTCACCCGAAAACGCTCCATACTAACGGCTACCCTAGTTATGACGTCACGCCTAGGTGTTTGTATGCAACGCGTAGGAAAGTTTGGCAGCTATATTAAATATTGTGTTTATCAAAATTGTTTCTTATACAAATTTGCTATACATTTTATGGATTAATTAAATGTATTATTTATTTTAATATATTTTAAACTTTTTAAATGGACTTGTCCGCCCAACTTTGAAGGGTAATAAAACAAATAATACGCAATATATAAAACCAAGAGGTATACAAGCTACTCTAAAAGTTCAATATGTTTACGGTTTTTATTAGTATTTTGTTATTTTATTCAGTAGTCGTCATCCCTATTGTTTTGACGAGTACTCTAATGGGAGACGAAGTCCATGGTCTGATAATGAAGCTGACAGACAGAGTATGTTCATTACTTTTAGTCGGAGGATTTTTGTAAAAATATTAACCAAACTGTTTTTCAATTAGGGTTTTTCAAAATGACAAAAAACTGTATGTTCGATAGATAAGATGGCGTTGATAAAAATGTATGTGTCAATGTGATTTTTTTACTCAGCTTCGAAGAGTACTCAGGTAGGCAGGCAAATCTGATGTTACCCTAAAATGTTTCTCTTTGGCCAGATGTCAGCCAGCGAACGCTTATTTGCCTCTTTGGTACAGGCCGTTTATTTTTAAAAGCCAATTTTTACACTTCTCTTTCCATCAACGCCATCTAGAGGCAAATATCTTCCTTTGCATGAATTTAAAAACCATGTTAAAAAACGATCATGGGTAAAGGTTATTTAATTAAAGTAATTGATGTGACACAAAACTTACTAGTGGGTAGGTATTAGTCATTTTAGTTAATAATCTTGTTGTACTGTATTTGGTAACGATACTTATAGTTTAAGTTAGTAAATATCGTAACTTATTTCTGATAAAGCTGATAAGTTTCTTGCGCCCGTTCTTCTTGTCAGCTAAAAAAGTCTGGAATGGGTGGTAGGAAAATATAGACGATTCAAAAGCATTTAATTTTTAAGTTTAATTAAATAAATATATTTTGACTTAGGCCTTGACTTTGATTTAATTTTTATCCATATTCTTATTCATAAATGGAAGGCGATTATCATCGCTTTCCATCGCTATCGCGTTTGGAATAAAAACTCGGTCGTTGAAAATAATGACCGGTCTAGACAACCTCATACACCCCCTGCCCCTCCCCAGTTAGCGTGCGCGCCGCTTTTGAAACGACATGTCTGCGGAGCTATTTTGGATTTTTTGACAAAAAAGTAAGTTTTTTTTTCAGTTTTATTTGATTTCTCAGTTAAACACTACAGTGAATTCCGTTTTTCTCAGTATTACGTTGCTTTGTACATGTATCATAGATTCACGTGGACTACATTACCACAGAATAACTATGATACTACCTAATAAATTGTTCGATTTTGGTAGATTATTTTTTGATGTTATTCTAAAATACCCCAGGTGTCCAAGAATGTCACAGCTCAAGGGTGGACACAATGTAATAGTGTTTCCACTACTACTACCTAATATTTGTGATTTTCAGACTCATTAATCTTTTAGTATGTAGAATTTTACCTGAGACATTAATGCCTATTATAAGTAATTGTTGATTTTAAATCGTTATTGCCTATAAAAGGTACATAACTACGATTTAAAAAAATTTAGACTCATTTATCTTTAAGTCACACACAAATCATTGTACCTGAGATAAACCTATAGGTACTTTTAAAGTCTGAATAATTGTGCAATACCTTGAGAAAACCTTTATCGGTTGGAATTCAACAGATTTTGTCATTTACTTGTTCCACTAAATATGAAAATGTCAAAATTAATAACAGTGTTTCATTGTTGGACAGAGGATGTTTCATTGTGTACACCTAGGTGGACACAATGAAACAATTCCCATTTTCTTTTAAAAGTCTTCTTATTGGTTTATGTATCTATGTATTAATGAAACTATAACTGCCATTTTATACCTAATTAAGTAGATTCCGTTCCTCTAAAAACGGAATTCATATCTTTAAAAATGAGAGAAATATGAGACTCAGAGCTTTTGGTGTTGCATTGTTCCACACTGCTCTACGTTTGTATGTATGTGAGTTTTTGTATTGTTACTTGGGACAAGTTTCAATGGTTGTAAAGTAATTTATGCTTACTACATAAGTCAAAACTTGAAAAATTAAACTTTAGTATTTACTTACCTTTTAAAAAAAAACAAAAAACCGACTTCAAAAAACCTGCCTCTAAAAAGCAAGAAATAATATTCAAATCATTAGATATGCATTATCATTGTTATATAATAACAACACGTCTTTTGAAGTCGGGTGGGGCTGGAGTACAACTTCGTTTTTTTATTCTAAAAGCCCTACCCGACTTGAATATACGTGTTGTTATTATATAACAATGATAATGCATATCTAATGATTTGAATATTATTTCTTGCTTTTAGAGGCAGGTTATTTGAAGTTGGTTTTTTGTTTTTAAAACCATTTTTTTTTATTTTTAAAACAATTTTTATTTTTTTGTTTTTAGTGTAAGTACCTTCTCTATTAGGTAGTGTAGTGTAAGTATATTATTTGGTAGAAAAATCGGCTCAGTCAAACGTGAGATATTCGCGGAGAAACATACATTCATACAGGTCAAACTGAAAGAGAACCTTCTTTTTTTTTGAAGTCGGTTAAAAAGACTAAAAGTACCTCTTACCCAACAAAAAGAATCATCTTATTCGGTTTGAAAAAAATTGATGATTTGAAAAAAAATAAATGGGACCATTTCGCAAAAAAAATGAATCGAACAAAAAAAGAATCATCAAAATCGGTCCATAAATGTCGAAGATACGCGCGAACAACGATAAAAAAACATACAATCAAGGATGTAATAAAACAGATGCTTCGTTCGGAGTTATTTTATTAATAAAATACATGTAAAATAATTATTTTTTTTCTTACAAAGAGGTTATAAGAAAACTGAATTTCTTAGTGCTCATCACGGTTAGTTCAGAGCCATCACGCCTTATTAGTAAGTTTGGATAGACTAACATACACGTTACTAACATAACAAGTGATGTATAGGTACTTGGTTATTTATAAAGCTGTTGGGTTTTAAAGTAAATGGGAACGGGAACGAGAACGAAAACGGAAACGGGAACGGTACTTACCTACTAATCTCTGAACTAAACTTTTCAATAATTTATACCAATTCGAATTTAATATTTATAACTAAGACAGGACAACGTCTGTCGGGTCAGCTAGTAAAATAAATATTTGAGGGGGCTCCCATACAACAAACGTGATTTTTTAGCCGTTTTTTGGTACGGAACCCTTTGTGTGCGAGTCCGACTCGCACTTGACCGGTTTTTATTTCCTTACCCTCAAAAAATATTTTGTTACAGTAGGTAGGTAATCCTTTCTTTTTAAACTTTGCAAGAGGTAGAGTACAAGAATGTTAATGATGTCATCTCATCAATGAGACTGTAATTGACAATAATAACACATGCCTAGTTCCAAATCACGCCAACAGCACTGTTAGCCTATAATCCATTAAATGAAGTAGGTACACAAATACCCTATCTGTGTAATATTTTGTGACTATTTAATTTGGTCGGATACGCGCTAACAGCGCTGTGAGCGTGATTCGGAACGCGGCCACAGTATCATCAAATGTATTTATATTCGTTCGTATACTTCTTACCTACCTACCTACTCGTTACTTCAAATGTGTCACCGAACTTCAGTACCTATGCTTAGGCGTCACTAGTCACTTACTTACTTTAAATTAGGCGAATTAATTAGAAGTGGGATATTGTGCTGGCTCAATACGAAATAGAGGCTACTTTTTACAAATTCTTTTACCCAAAGTCACTCGAACGGCAAAGTACGTAGCAGCGGTGCTCGAAGTAGTTTGGAGTTCAATTTGTAGTGGACCTATGTACCTACCTAATAACGTTTCAAATCATTACTTAATTCTTACGTAACTTGCTAAATTGTCATATTCTAGAAATGTCTTGGTTTGGGATGTGGCAGAATAACAGCGACAGTTGATAACTCAGCTGTCAGATGCTGAGCTGCATGCCTTTTTGTTCCAATCTAATTCATAATTTATTATAATACTTAGAATTAATTGAATTCATAATTTATTGTAATACTTAGAGTTATTTTTACGTGTTATTTGTTTTCAATGATTTTTCTGGGACAAATAAATAATTTTATTATTATTATTATTATTATAAAGTACGCAGCAAACAGCGGTGCCCCGGCTCCCACCCCCCCCCCCCCCCATTTTCTTTTGTGACTTTTACAGGGTGTTGAAAAGAAAAAAATAAAAAGCTGAAAATTCCATTGATGAATTTAGCACAAAACATTATGTACAACAGATACTATTGATCTAAAACATTTAACACTTATTTAACCAATTGTAATATTCTTTTGGAGTTACTAAGGTAACGCTTTAGGTAATAGTCAAATAACAGTATTCCCGTGGACAAAGATGACACAAAAAGCTCAAGTACATCGGTTACAACTTCATAATCATCATGAAAGTAAAATTTTCAACTTTAATTTTCTTTTCGTCCGATAGCGTTAAAAAAGACAAAAACCTAAATTGTTACTTATGCATCAAACCAAAATGACACAATTTCATGTATTAGGCTAAGTGAATGGTGCAGAAACTATATACGAAAAAAACAAACTTTAATATTTTTAAAAGCTAAAAACTTATCCCGATCGGTCTAAAATGCAAGTTGAAGTGTTTTTAGATACCTATTTTGAAAGACTAATACTTCAAAAAACGAAGGAAGTTCTCAGTTCGGTTGCATTCAACCGAGACCTAAATTAATGGGTGACTGATACTGATGATGATGGGTGACTGGTACTGAGTGGGCAATTATTATACCAATTATGACGTTCACATTTTTAACACGTTTTTATAAGGTTACCTACTTTCTCATTTGTTTGTTTGTATTTTGTCATCTCGATTAGGATAAAAGTCACCTTTTTACGTCCCCTAAAAAATATTGCAATATTGCATAGTCAGTAACAGTATGATAGTAGGTACGATACGTACGAGTATGTAGGCAAATCAACCCTCAACATTATGTAGTTCAACTTGAATTTTATTAGAAACAGCCTAATGATTCCTACGGACCGACGATATGGTCACCCTACACACTGATTATTCATAATAAATCATAGTAAATAAATTTACTTATTTCTCTAAAACGAATGAAGATATAGTGAAAATATGTTTTCGGGCCGTTTATCGTGATCAAACGGTTACGTAAACTTGCTTATTTTTAATCTTAATACAATTTTCACCAGTATTTTAGACTTAAGCGTGTGGGCCGGAGAGTCGCATGCTTTTAAAACTTTAGATCGCCATATCTTTGTCCCTGTTGCGTTACATGAGCAACAAATGTGTTTGTAGCTGTTACAATGAATATGTAACGGCTACAAATACATCAACCCACCGGTACAGGTTTCGATTGATCTGGAATTCGACGATTTAACAAAAAACATAACCTCAAAGCATGCGACTCTCCGTGCCACATGCTTTTGTCAATCATTCTGCCGGGAAGCCGGTACAATCGATTTGATAACTGAAATAAGAACGTATATCATCGGTACATTACTTCTAGGTAGTTTTAGAATGGAATTATTCAGTGGCACGGAGAGTCGCATGCTCACCACTTTTCACTTTCTATGGTTATAATGTATGTACTCTGTGGTCTGTGGCGATCGATGACTCAGCGGTTAGCCGGCTGTAATGCACCCATTGTCATTTTTGACATTTGTGGAAATCATATTCAGTACCTAGGTAGGCAAAGGAAGTTGATTGTTATGCCAAACCATGAAAACTTGATAAACCAGTGTCAGTGAACTGCGGGTCTATCGGCTAAAAACATTGAAGTTCATGTTAACTGTAATTTGACGGAGAGATGTGATACATTGCTACTTCATTTTGGCACAAATAAAAATTTACCAAAGAAAAGTAGCAATGTATCACATCCATCTGTTAAATTACATATCTATACTTAACATGAACATTAATGTTTTTGCCGATAGACCCGCTGGAGTTATTAAGAGCCATATGACAAATCTGCGCTCTGCGTATATTCACAGACTAGTAAAACATACTGAAGCGTTAACGACAACTCACGAGTTCACGATACTGTGTTGAAACTACGACCAAGCGATTTTGATACTTTGCCCAAAGTTATATGTTTTAGTACTTCTATGGAGTAATTTGCTATCGCTATGCCGCACATTTTCAGAGTGCCATGGATCTGTATGTGAAGAAACAGATTATATGATTATATTTGTTAAAAATAAAAATTATTTTATTCCCTAGTAGACTGAGCGGTCGTGGGATTTTTGGTAACGATCAAGGAAAAGGTTAGATTCATTTTCATGGGTTGTAGAGTGGTCCCCTAATGTGAATGATCTCGGTCTGCCTGCTCTCAGTGGTTGCAACTTCGAATTATAGCGCTTACAAGAGGCTTCATGGTGACGAAAAAAAAACGATCAGAGAAATGGGTAGTTTTAGTATATATTCAAAGTATGTCGTCTTTGCAGATGAAGCAAGTTGGTCTGCCAGCTCATAGTGGTTGCATTTCTGAGCTATGACGTGAACAAGTCACGTCATTGTTACGAAAAAAAACGATACGGGAAATGGTCAGTTTTAGTACCTATTCAAAGTATAGTATCTCCACGTGTGAAACAAGTTGGTCTGCCGGCTCTCAGTGGTTGCATTTAAGAACTATCATTGTGTACGCAAGACGCTTATTTGTAGAGAAAGCCTACAAAAACTTTGAAAAACGGGACAATAGGCGAATTTTTAAGTGCACGCCGGCCGCTTGCATATCTGTGACTGTATGAGTCCCCTCCCCACCTTAAGGCATCTCTACACTCGCGCGCGAAAAGCCCCAAACCTCCCGCGAAGCAGTGTGCGTAGTGTGGAACCGATTTGAATCGAATCCACACACCCGCGCGTGAGTATGGAGAGGTCTTGCCATGCCTGTGCCACCGCGCACCCCCCATCCCCCCACCACTTCCGGTTTTAGCGTCAATAGAGATTTTCGATCCGGGTGCCTTGTATCGATATTCCGGATCGCCATGGATCGTAATTCACTGTATCGATCCAGATAATAGAATCTGGATTTATAGCCATCGGCTACACGCTCGGTAAATACTGTGGCCCAGCGCCATGAAGTAAATTTCAACCATGGAAAGTAAAATATTGAACATTCCATACAAATTACTTTCCATGGTTAAAATTTACTCTGGGGCGATGGATCACAGTTAGTCTAAGCGGTCACGGGATTTTTGGTAACGATCAAGGAAAAGGTTAGATGCATTTTCATGGGTTATAGAGTGGTCCCCTAATGTGATGTCGGTCTGCCTGCTCTCAGTAGTTGCAACTTCGAGTTACAGCGATTATAAGAGGCTTCATTGTTATGAAAAAAACGATCAGAGAAATGGTCAGTTTTAGTACTTATTCAAAGTATGGCGTCTCCGTAACTGAAATGATGTGGTCTGCCGGCTCTCAGTGGTTGCATTTCAGAGCTATGACGCGCGCAAGTTACAACAAATTTTTTTTTTGCCAAATTGTATTTAAAAAAATACTAATCGATAGAACTCTTTATTATGATGAAAAAAATGTCTTAAGCCATTTTTGTCTAAAATGAATTGATTTGTCGGAAATAAATACCTTATGTTTTTTTTTGTATGGAGTGAGATATTCAATGTGCTCTTTTGGCCAATTCCTAATTGTTTCTGCCTCAAAACTACTTCTCCGTCAATATTTTGTTGTTATTTTAAACATTTAAATAATCCTACACTATCAACCAACGCGCGCCCAAAATTGTCCGTTTAATACATATTGGATTTCAAAACAGTATCAAATCGTAATTTTTAAGTAAAAACTGATTGTTTTGTCGTTATTTATTACTTTCTCATCAATTAAAACACAATAAAAGCCAACAAAACTTTCGGTCACTATTATTACTATGGATGACTTTTTACCATAGTAAATCAAATAAAACCAAATAACATAATGCAGTGGGATGTTAAGTAAGGCCCAGGCAGGTTATTACAAACTAAAAAGTATTATTATTTTACAAGGAAAAAGAAAAAAAAAGAGTAAAGGTTAATTAAGATCAATGATTAATGTCATATTCAAATAAATGAAGTTTTTAAAATATTAACGATAGATACTAAATTTTATTATGATTTTTAAAAACCTTTATATGGGCTTTACTAAAAAAAATTAGGCTCGTTTATAAGTAATTTATAACAAAAGTAAAGATTTTAAAGATAATATATTATTAAGATCAAAATTGTATTTATGAACATTGATAGAAACAAGCAGAAAATAAAATCATCAATATTTTATTATGCGACAGATAATAAGAAGCACCAGTTAATTCATTTTCATACATCCTCCGTCAGAGATTGATCAAGCTGTGATTTGAAGACGGCTATCAAGAAAGTAAATGAAGGAGATCCAGATCGCAATATAGATACAACTGATCTATCAGGATTGTAAGATCTGTCTTACAATCATAGTCACGTCATAGCTCAGAAATGCAACCACTATGAGCTGGCAGACCAACTTGCTTCATCTGCAAAGACGACATACTTTGAATATATACTAAAACTACCCATTTCTCTGATCGTTTTTTTTTCGTCACCATGAAGCCTCTTGTAAGCGCTATAATTCGAAGTTGCAACCACTGAGAGCAGGCAGACCGAGATCATTCACATTAGGGGACCACTCTACAACCCATGAAAATGAATCTAACCTTTTCCTTGATCGTTACCAAAAATCCCATGACCGCTTAGACTATAGTTTTTTATCTAGCAAAGGAAGTTTTTCGTTTTAGATTAAAGCTATAGCTTAGAGCATGCTCTAGGGTTTGTAAAAGTTTGGCGACCCATGGGTCGCCAAACTTTTTAGCCTAAGGGCCAGACCACCTCTTTCGGCCCTTTTTTGTAAATGTACCTATTCGGTGCTAAAACCACAAACCTGTCACCTGGAGCCGGGTGGGAAAAAGGGTGACCTTCCCTCTTCCGCATTTTAATGTTCCGATGTATGACACTTTGCGATTACCTATTACTAGTAACTTTTGAAAAATACTCACTCATAGAATAGGGATTAAAAAAAATCCAAAAAAATACTTAATGTTGATATTTTCAAAATTGCCTCCATGATGTAAGATAAGAGTATATTACAAAATATTTGGCGTATGTTTCATAAGAATTCATTTTCTCCCTGCAAGCGCAAAAAAAAACAGCTGTTCCATACATTAAGGTCGAGTAGGTACTGCACTTTTGTATGAAACAGCTGATTTTTTTGCGAGCAGGAGAGTTGGCCCCATAGTAAAAGTTGTTTGTAATCATGAGTGCAACCACCACACAGCGGGAACCAAATGATTAAAATTTCTGCGTGTATAAAAAAAAACAAAACTAAGTCATCGAGCGGGATTCAAACCCGGTACACTCGTTTTTTGCCGCCCCCATCTTAACCCGCTTGACCAGATGAACTTTGGCCGGTAGGACGAAATTAGCGACCATATTCTGCGTCGAAAGAAAAACGCATGAAAAAAGCATGAAAACTCGAAAACACGCGTTTTTCCAAACATAAGACTAATCTAGATCAATTGTTTACCCCTGAAAACCCCCATATACCAAATTTCAGCGAAATCGTTAGAGCTATTTCCGAGATCACAGAAAAAACCCGTGTAAGACGCAGAGGTCCCGGGTTCGATTCCCAGGGGGGGTACAATTTGTACTCGGTTTGGTTGGTGGTAGGGCTTATTTCAAGTCCGCCTGGCTAGCTACCACCATCTTACCTAAGTCTGACGCCATAATAACAATTTAAAAATTATTGTGTTCCGGCAGTTAGAGGTAAGATAGCCAGTATTCCGGGTGTAGTGCGCTTTCACCTTCGGTCTTATCGTCATTTAACATCAGGTGAGATGAAGGTTTTGTATGCGGGCCGATTCCGATGAAACTCGGTTTTTGGTAGTATTTTGACAAAAAAACAGCAACGCAATGTTAAAAAAGTAAAAAATTCAAGATGGCGGCCAACTTTTTTGTTTGCAGGCCGATTTCGATGAAACTCGGTTTTTTGTAGTATTTTGGCAAAAAAACAGCAACGCAATGTCAAAAAAAAAATTAAAGATGGCGGCCTACTTTTTTGTTTGTGGGCCGATTTTGATGAAACTCGGTTTTTGGTAGTATTTTGGCAAGAAACAGCAACGCAATGTTAAAAATGTAAAAAATTCAAGATGGCGGCCACCTTTTTTGTTTGCGGGCCGATTTCGATGAAACTCGGTTTTTGGTAAAATCTATATTTATAAATTTTAATCACAAAAACAGGAAAAATTATTTAAACTGGAATATTATTTTAGTCTGGCTTATATTTTTTTTATTTAGTCTGGCTGAGAAAAGTAGAAAATAAGTAACGTTGTTACAAGTCGAAAGTCAAAGTCAAATAAGCCTTATTCATATAAATATAATAATTAAGTACTTTTGAATCATCTATATTTTTCTACCACCCGTTCCAGATTTTTTTAGCTGACAAGAATAAACTTATCAGCTGTAACAGCCATAAGTAACGATATTTACAAACTTGAATATATCGTTACCAAATAATTACAACAGGGTGACAGGATTATTGGCAACAACATAGACTTATTACATTATTACTTCAACAAAGTACTTATAGTAGCAAGTTATGTGTTACATCATTTCCACGCATTTTGATCTTTAAGATAATCATCTACTTTATATTAATAACCTTTACTCATGAGCGTTTTTTTAACATGGTTTTTAAATTCATGCAAAGGAAGATCAATCACTTGTTGCGGAACTTTATTAATAAAGGCTATGCCTTTCCCCATAAATGAACCTCTAGTTTTTGCAAGCCTAAATTATCTTTATTTCTTAAAAAGTTTATATTTATTTCTTGTATTAAACTGGTGAATATTTCTGTTTTTAGGAAATGAATCATAGTGTTTCCTTACATAAACTAAATTTTCATATATATATTGGGCTGCCAAAGTTAAGACATTTATTTCTTTAAACAATTCTCTCAAGCTATCTCTTCGCCGAAGATTGTATATGGCGCAAACAGCTCTTTGAACAATAGCAGTCCATAGGACATTACACTGTGAAAATAACTAAAATATACTAACCTTGCCGTTTCAATATCAGTTAAACGCCTTATTTTCTTAACAGCGAATGCCGCTGAACTAAGTCTACTTGACAAGGCTTCAATATGTGGATCCCATTGCAGTCGAGAATCTAGTGTAATACCTAAAAATTTTGTACTCTCAATAAACTCGACTTCATCGTTATTTAAATTAATATTTAATTTTGCCTGCTCAACATTAGGTAATGAAAATTTTACACATTTAGTTTTTTTGGGGTTACGTGCTAAATTATTGATATTAAACCAGTGTGAAACTTTAGAGAGGGCACTATTTACTTCGTCCGAACAGTTATTACCTCTGTTTACTTTGAAAACTAAAGAAGTATCATCCGCAAATAGTACTGTCTCACATAAATTATTCGCGTAGTTGGGAAGGTCATTTATATAAATTAGAAACAGCAATGGGCCCAATATTGATCCCTGCGGCACACCCATAGTGGTAATAGATTCAGTTCTATTAATCGCTACTTTCTGAGTTCTATTGTACAAATATGATTTCATAAGGCTAACTGATTTATCAGAGACACCATAATGTTCTAGCTTCTTTAATAGTGTATGGTGATCAACGCAATCGAATGCCTTAGAAAGGTTACACAAAATGCCAATTACATCTTGCTTTTCTTCCCAAGTGTCAAGAATATGTTTGAGAAGTGCAATTCCAGCATCAGTAGTATTTTTACCCTTGGAAAATCCAAACTGATTTTTTGAAGAATGTTATTGGATGTGAAATAATCTAATAATTGGGAATATATAATTTTTTCAAATATTTTGCTAAGTGCTGGTAGTATAGATATTGGCTTAAAGTTAGCTGGGTCACTTTTATCCCCAGATTTAAAAAGAGGAATCAATTTACTATTTTTCATTAGATCAGGAAAAACCCCTTCATCAATACATTTGTTAAAAATAAAAGCCAAGTAAGGGACTAGTATACCCAGCAGTATACTATACCCAGCAGTGGGTGTCGTGCGGCTGATATGATGATGATGAATATCAATTATTGATTTAATAATGCTTGTTGGTATGCCCCAAAGATCTTCTGTTTTTTTGACATTAATTGTTTTAAAAGCTTTAATAATATCTTCACTATTTATATATTTAAAGAAAAAGGTTTCCTTGCACTTATCAACACTAGACTCTAGGAGGGAGACAGCGATGTTGGGACAAGCACTAAGAGTACTGGTAGTTTCTATTGGTATTCGAGCAAAGAAATCTTCAAAGACTTTAGCGACCTTATCGTCAGATTCAATAGTTTGATCACCAATTTTTAAACAGAAGGAATTTATATTGGATTTTGATTTGCCCGTTTCATTGTTAATAATGTTCCAAGTAGCCTTAATTTTATTATCGGCTGATTTAATTTTATTTGAAAAGTACTTCGACTTTGCTAGAATACAAACTTCTCTGAATGTTTGTGAATACTTCTTGACAAATTCAATGAAGTTAGGATCACAGGAAGTAGCTTTCTCTGCATAAAGTTTGTATAATTTCCTTCTGCTTTTATATATACCGGGTGTGGCCCAGTCACTAAATTTCGTACTATCATTACTCATGATGACTTTTTGTTTAAAATTTTCACTAAATTCAGTTTCAAGTAAAAATTAAGTACCTAGCTAGACTAGACTTTTATACTAGAATTTTACAACTAAATAAATGAAACTTCTCACAATTATTTACGCTCAGAAAATATATGATCTCAGACAAACATACCTATTATCTATATTTAAACGATCGAGATCAAGCTGCAAGCAAGCAAGCAAGCAAGAAACTGCATGAAAAGGAAGATGGAAGGAACTGAATGTGAATGAATTCAATGAAAGTTACATTCGTTGTTTTACATAAATGTTTTTTTAATTTAAATTTTTTAATGTTCATAGTTACATTTACAGTTTTACGAATGAAAATTACATTTAATAAAAGAAATATGAGTACATTTTTACAGTTACATTTTTAAGTAACAAAATTAAATTTATACATCAGATTAAACATTGCTCCAATTCCATTCCAAGTAAGCAGCTGAAGCACTTGTGTTATGGAAATGGGAGACAACGGTGGCACTACAAACACCCAGACATGAAAGAATACAGAAAATATCGTTTTGGCTCAGCTGGCAATTGAAACCTGGTCCTCAGAGATGACAACACCTAGAAAACTTGTACACAAGCCACTCGACCACGAGTTTCATCGAAATCAGCCTACTAACAAAATAGTTGGCCACCATCTTAAATTTTTTACTTTTTTACATTTTTAACATTGCGTTGCTGTTTTCTTGGCAAAATACTACCAAAAACCGAGTTTCATCGAAATCGGCCGGCAAACAAGAAAGTTGGCCGCCATCTTGAATTTTTTACATATTTAACATTGCGTTGCTGTTTTCTTGCCAAAATACTAGCAAAAACCGAGTTTCATCGAAATCGGCCGGCAAACAAAAAAGTTGGCCACCATCTTGAATTTTTAACATTTTTAACATTACGTTGCTGTTTTCTTGCCAAAATACTACCAAAAACCGAGTTTCATCGAAATCGGCCTGCAAACAAAATAGTTGGCCGCCATCTTGAAGTTTTTACATTTTTAACATTGCATTGCTGTTTCCTTGTCAAAACAGTAGCAAAAACCGAGTTTCATCGAAATCGGCCCGCAAACAAAAAAGTTGGCCACCATCTTGAATTTTTAACATTTTTAACATTGCATTGCTGTTTCCTTGTCAAAACAGTAGCAAAAACCGAGTTTCATCGAAATCGGCCCGCAAACAAAAAAGTTGGCCGCCATCTTGAATTTTTTACATTTTTAACATTGCGTTGCTGTTTTCTTGCCAAAATACTAGCAAAAACCGAGTTTCATCGAAATCGGCCGGCAAACAAAATAGTTGGCCACCATCTTGAATTTTTAACATTTTTAACATTACGTTGCTGTTTTCTTGCCAAAATACTACCAAAAACCGAGTTTCATCGAAATCGGCCTGCAAACAAAATAGTTGGCCGCCATCTTGAAGTTTTTACATTTTTAACATTGCATTGCTGTTTCCTTGTCAAAACAGTAGCAAAAACCGAGTTTCATCGAAATCGGCCCGCAAACAAAAAAGTTGGCCGCCATCTTGAATTTTTTAACATTGCGTTGCTGTTTTCTTGCCAAAATACTACTAAAAACCGAGTTTCATCGAAATCGGCCGGCAAACAAAAAAGTTGGCCACCATCTTGAATTTTTTACATTTTTAACATTGCGTTGCTGTTTTCTTGCCAAAATACTACCAAAAACCGAGTTTCATCGAAATCGGCCTGCAAACAAAATAGTTGGCCGCCATCTTGAATTTTTTACATTTTTAACATTGCATTGCTGTTTCCTTGTCAAAACAGTAGCAAAAACCGAGTTTCATCGAAATCGGCCCGCAAACAAAAAAGTTGGCCGCCATCTTGAATTTTTTACATTTTTAACATTACGTTGCTGTTTCCTTGTCAAAACAGTAGCAAAAACCGAGTTTCATCGAAATCGGCCCGCAAACAAAAAAGTTGGCCGCCATCTTGAATTTTTTACATTTTTAACATTGCGTTGCTGTTTTCTTGCCAAAATACTAGCAAAAACCGAGTTTCATCGAAATCGGCCGGCAAACAAAAAAGTTGGCCACCATCTTGAATTTTTTACATTTTTAACATTACGTTGCTGTTTTCTTGCCAAAATACTACCAAAAACCGAGTTTCATCGAAATCGGCTTGCAAACAAAATAGTTGGCCGCCATCTTGAATTTTTTACATTTTTAACAATGCGTTGCTGTTTTCTTGTCAAAACAGTAGCAAAAACCGAGTTTCATCGAAATCGGCCCGCAAACAAAAAAATTGGCTGCCATCTTGAATTTTTTACTTTTTTAACATCGCGTTGCTGTTTTATTGTCAAAATAGTAGCAAAAACCGAGTTTCATCGAAATCGTTCCAATAATCAAACAAAAATACACAAATATCAACAAATACATCAATGTGCGGCCGCCATTTTGAATTCCAAATCTAATATCAAAATCGTGCCAAAAACACTTTTTCATGACACCCACATCAAAAAATTGCAAATACTACTTTCAATATAATATAGTATAACCCAATCAGAAGCGCAAGCCCTGACGGGATAGGGCCCGAGATGCATACATTGCCAAAGTATGGGCTCTCAAGCCCTCCCACCCCCCCTTCTATACCGCACCACCCCGCACGATTGCTCTGTCTAGACGCCTCCGATGGCCGACTGTATGAAGACTATCTCTCGGCTGTGCCTGTACTGTGCTTAGATGATCAAATCTTATAGTCGCACTATACTACAGACTAGTACTGAGGCGCGTTCAAATCCTTGATCTATGTTTTTGTGTTTTGTTTCTAAAAGTTCATGGTTGATCCTCAAAAAAACATTTTATTTGATTTAGAATATAGGAAAGTTTAAATTATTCGTATTCCAAATGGAAAACGAAGTTTTGCTAATTAAAAGATCTTCGGTCGTTCCGAATCCTAACACAAGAGCGAAATAAGAAACAACCGCAGTCGTCTTCAGAACGTGCCTCTGACGCAAAAATTCGACACACGTCCAACACTGAGAAGCGCTCGCGCGGTACTGAATTCTGCCGGTCGGTGCATCGCATTTTGTAGTAATTTTGCAGTTAAGATTTCTCATTATTATTGAATTAAAATAACAAATTCATGCTTAAAAATTATGAAATCTTTATTCCTTATGAAGTAACAATTATTTGTGTATAAATTTTGCTCAACAATATTATCGTAGATAGGAGAAATACACAGTTAACTCAAAGCGATTTTCGAAGTTTTTTGGTTTAGAATAAGATTTTTTTTCTAATTTATTTCAATGATATTTCAAAATTCCGAGGCCGCTATGATCTATTCTACTATATAAGAAATAACACTCTATTTTTTTTATTTCATTTGTTTAGAACAGTAGTCCAATCCATGAGCCCAAAAACGTGCCCTCGCGCATTTTATGAAAATCTTTCTCTGCCATTTTGGGTTTAATTAAAAAGTTAAGCAAAATTTACAAAAAGCGAGGCCGCTATGATCTATTCCAATAGCTATTCTGCACTATTCAATAAGTCAAAATTGTTAATGTATGTTTGTTTCTGAGATCGACGACACCAAAATTCCCCATTTTAACCAAAACTCACAGTCGATACGTCATAATGGCTCTTAAGGCTGTAGACTCGCATCACGTACCATTTTTTCAATACAAATGATCAAAACAACTCTGCGCGAGCCGTAATGAGGGCGAACTTTGAAAATTCCTATTAAATTATTAAATAGATATAAGTGTATAAAAAACAGGCAATACATTAGACAAATACCTCATTATTCCATAGAAAAATTAAAAATTACTTTATATTCTGTAAATACCAGTAAAAAAACGTAGATTGTTTCTGTTTACATTAGAATGCGGGTGCATCACATTTCAATGCTGCTTGGAGCATTTGGCACCAACTATATCAAGACAGTTTACTCGGTAAGTTCTGTCGAGGTAGCCACCACAGCACAGCACCACTACCATAAAAGTCTCAGCTTCACACAACCAAGATTGCGCCTATTTTCATTATCCCACATACTTCAGTTGCATAGACACTTGTACCACAAAACTGCACCAATTAAGACACAATATTATCCACTATGAATCAATTTGCTAATAATAATTAAAATAGTCACCGAACCGAACTCGACAAAACGGCGCCAAAAACTCACTCTTG
The DNA here is from genome assembly GCA_943789525.1 of Agriphila geniculea. NCBI lineage: Eukaryota > Metazoa > Arthropoda > Insecta > Lepidoptera > Crambidae > Agriphila > Agriphila geniculea. The sequence continues at coordinate 14,327,073 of OX038885.1, forward strand.
TTATTCATCGACTTGGTAAGCAACTTGACATGCGACTTTATTAGTCAATTAGAGGTTTTATCGACAATCGTTTGTAAAATCGAATAACCCCCTCATTGAAATTAGGTGCGATTAGATTTTACAAGCGATAGTCTCCTGTCAAGTCGCCTGCCAAATCGCTCCATGTACATGTAAGTAAATACTGCGCGGTATTAACGAAGGCGGCGCGGCGCTCGCAGCGCGCTGGTATTATAATCTTTTTTTGGAACTAACAATAGTATTAATTATTATATATACGATTTTTGTGCCGTCTGTCACTGGAATACGTAATTTGCTTATGATTTACATACATTTTGCTCAGAAACGATGTAGGTATAATTAAAGAGGTATTTCAAAAATTCCCCTAAAAAGGGCATGTTTTCAGATGAAAAAAGTATCGAGCCGAACTCAAAAATTTCTGAAATCCTGCCGTCATCCGCTCAATGAAGGTCCATAAAAGCATATATCTGAATTTGACATTCATTGAGATTTTAGAGACGACACTATTCGAGTTCAAATATTGCCAAATTCCGGGAGCCTCCTCTTAATTGCTTGTTGCTATCTATTCACCCCAGTTTACGGTAAGTTGTTAGTGATCTAACATAATAATAAGTTATTTAAAACCAAGGCGCCTCCTTACATTATACAGGATGTCCTAAAACTTTGCCACACGGAGGGAAAATACCTTAAATATTGAAGATAGGAAATTTTACTGAAAGAAGACTTCACTTTGTTTTTAAAAAGAAATGGATCTGCATTCAAAGATTTTTTGAATAATCGCTTACGATTCGATACAAGTTGAAACAATCCTTACTAATATTATAAATGCGAAAGTCCGTTTGTTTGTTTATTTGTTTGTTTGTTTGTTACGCCTTCACGTCTTAACTACTGAACTGATCATCATGAAATTTTGCATACACGTTGTCAGGGGTACAGAGAAGGACATAGGGTACATTTCATCCCGAAAAAAGTATTGTTCCCGAGGGATAGCAAAAAATCTTTCCTCGCAGACGAAGTCGCGGGCGGCCGCTCGTTTGTAATAATTAAAATTTAAATGTTAAAATTCATGGTCTTCCTTTTGTTTAAAATGCTGTGTCACTCAAGAAAAAATAACCCTTATGAGTAAAGCACGTTCCAGACGGATTTAATCACGCCTCCCAACCAAGGTCACCTTGGTGGAAGCTTGATGGGGGCGTGGTTTCCATCCGTGGATTGTGTTGCGGCTACACGAGTTTACATCCAAGCGCCGCCAACTAGGGCTGCCAACCATACTATAATAATATGTCGTATTATACTATGTTTCGGGTCTGCGTGCTATATACTATTGAAGAAATATATAGTACGCAAAAATACTATATTTTCAACATCGATCGCTAAGAAACAAATGTTTCTTTTTTTTAATTTGTGATCGTGAATTTTGACTGATTCTATAGCGTGTAGTGTATAGTCACACCATATAACAAATACTATGTGTATAGTGTATTGTATCTGAATTCTGAACGTATCTATCTGTCTTATTGCGTTCCAAACTTGTCAATATAAAATTGACAACTTAATTAAATCTTAATCCATGGACGAAATATATCTTAATCTTAACCATGGACGAATTTCTTTCATGTCTTAACTTAATCAGTAATACTGATACAATCGTAAGTAAGTTAAAAACGAGTTTTTAATTTACTTATATTTAATTAATATTGATGGTAGAAAATAATATGAGACTTTTATTTTGATTCATGATTGTTTTATTTATGGTTTATGATTTTGACCAAAACATTGTTCAAAAATGCAAAAAGTTCAAAAAATATAGTTTTTATAAAAAGTAAAATATAATAATATATTTGCCTAATTTTTGCCTTTTCCATAAACTACTATATTATTTTAAAGTGTACTAATTTTTTTAGCCTTATTTGAAAAATACTGTATTTCGCCTTAGACATGTTGGCAACCCTAGCGCCGACACTCTTTCCCATTCCACGGTAAAGATATCTATCAGTACTGTAACTCGGCCCTGTCCTTGAAATAATTACCTAAATAAACCCGCGCTGGTTCAATCAATTAATTTTAAGGCAATAATATAACTAGATTAACAAAACTAATGGTAAAATAAAAATAAAAAAAAATACATTATTGATGGGAGAAACAAATTATTTAATAATCCTTAGTACAATACCTACGTATTATATAATATTTTAAGTATACTTAATCTTAGCTTTCGGACTTTCCAGGTATTTAAAAATGTAAGGTATCTCTGGATTATTGGTTAATTACATCCTTACTAATATTATAAATGCGAAGGTCCGTTTGTTTGTTTGTTTGTTACGCCTTCACGTCTCAAGTACTGAACCGATCGTCATGAAATTTTGCATACACGTTGTCAGGGATACAGAGAAGGACATAGGGTACAATTCATTCCGAAAAAAAGTATTGTTCCCGAGGGATAGCAAAAAACTTTCCACGCGGACGAAGTCGCGGGGCGGCAGCTAGTTTATAATAAAAACAGCACAATCTGCACTTTGCAATAGTAAGAACTTATATTTCAATCAATAGTACCTATTGAATTTTTAGACTTTTGGCATTCAGAATGTTATTTCTATATTAAGGTAATAAATATAATAGAAAAAAACCCGGCCAAGTGCGTTTTGGGCAACACGCCGTACGGTTCCGTAGATACCTTATACCACACCATATTTAATACCATTATAATTTTTCGTCTGCAAAAATAACTTTGTTTTTCAGTGTTGTTATGAATGACAAAGTTATATTTGCGGTTATGGAAAATGTGCTATATCTGAAAAACTAATTACTATATCTCATTTAAACCAATTTTTATTGAAAGTAATTATTAAGACCTACATGCAGCATATATGTTTTTTAGATTTTTCACTTTCTTATTTCCAAAGTTAAAGGGGGGGGGGGAGGATAAACATTTTACCACTTTGGAGGAGTATATCTTTCAAACCTTAGACTTTGAGAAAAAAATGTCTTAAAAACCTCAATGTCAATTTTAAAGACCTATCTATTGATTGACACCTCACACGTTCGCAGTTTCAGTTCCATGTATGGAGAGCCCCCCCTTAATCTTTATTTTTGTTATTTTTGTGTTAAAATCGTTAAGCGGTTAACAGAATACATCTACCAACCAAGGTTCAATTGTGTAATATTAATACTTTTGGAATAAAATGGCTGTGACAGAAGGACAGATAGACAGACAGACATGACGAATCTATAAGGGTTCCGTTTTTTGCCATTTAGGCTACGGAACCCTAAAAATACTAGAAAAAATTGACTCACCCGTAACCCGTAGCAGCCGAGCCATTTGAGCCCGTCTGAACTGCGAGGGCTGAGTCGATATTTTATAGTATTTTTTCTATTATATTTATTACCTCGTACATCTTTCGTTCATCACTGCGGCGCATTCGCGACTGTTTGTGTACCGAGTGCAGACTGCAGACTGAACTCGAGGGCCGAGGCGCGTAGGTACGACTCGCTTTTCGACTATTTGTACAGATGACACTTGCATATAAATTGGCAAGAGAAAGATGAGACAAAAGATGCGCAATAGCCACAAACACTAAAATTTGTGGCGCTGCACATCTTTTGTCTCGTTTTTATCTTAATCCAATAAAATGCCGGGCAGTATATGAAGTTGGAGTACTGATAAATATCATTACCGTGCCTGTGTTGGAACTCGCGCCCTTCCACCAAGGACGCTGAAGGTCATTTGGATTGGTTGGAGAAATTTGGATTAAATCTGCCGTCTAGATGGATTAAATCAAGCAAGGTCACCTCTGTTGGGAGGCGTGATTTAATCCGTCTGGAACATGCTTAACCCTTTCGATTGGTTTAAGGTATCATAAAAATAAATATATTTTTTTCGTTTTTGGTGGGTTCGATTCCTGGTAGGCAGGCGATTTTTCAGAAATCTTTGAATGCAGTTCCAATTATTTTTAAAAATTAAATGAAGTCTTCTTTCAGTAAAATTTCCTATCTTCAATATTTAAGGTTTTTTCCCTCCGTGTGGCAAAGTTGCTAGTAAAGTAGTAGCAAAAGCTATTTTGTAGGTATACACCTACAAAACAGAATTTACTTACGTCGATCGTTTAGCAGTTTTATGCTAGAGATGCTGCCAGGAAGTTTAAATACATAATTTATATTAATTTTTAAACTTCTAGAATGCTGCAATTTGAATAAATACCTACTTATCATAGCTATTAGGTATCACAATCGAAAAGTACGTGCTAGTGACTAGTGTACGTTCTCAGTGTGGTAACTAGTAATGCAGTAAAGAAACAGCAAAAAATACTTTACCTACGTGAATTTTATTAAGCCATAGCGTAGATAGCGATTGTTATTAAGCGTGGAAAACAGTTACCGTGTTATTCAGTGTGCGTTCGTTAAACTAGGGCCAAAGTTAACATGGCGTTAGACTGCGGACTAACGCCATTTTAGCGCAAATCGTATTCAGAGTGACAGTTTAACGTTTAGTCCCACCGTTTAAGGATTAAAAGGTGCATTGTGATTGGTTTACAAGAATTAAACCAGGTTTTGTTAGAACAGTCTTGCACCCCAATTTTGTGAAACATCTCTGAATAACACAGTTGGAGTTTGCTAAAGTAACTTCCATTCATTTCTCACTGTTTATGCAACTCGTGCAATATTTTTTGTGATTTACGAAAATCGAGCTTACTTAGACTAGGTATGTAGGTATAGTTTTTTAAACATTCTAGTGAAGGTGCGTGGTACCTACCTACCTTCCTAGTGCTATATTAAAATCTTTACTGGAAACTAATTTTAAATGGTCACTTTGGTTATACTATAGTAAAATCTTGCAAACTTGCAAAAAGTTACGAGTTCGATTCTCAATATCTATCTAAACTTAGTTAAAAAAATTGCACCTATCTAGTATAGGTAAGGTAGGGTGGCTAAAAGGTAGGCAAGTGGCGCAAACAAGACGAACATACCGTCAACGAAAAAAAGACTACGGACTAAACTAAATTATAAACTCATATTTTTACAAATATTGCAAACAATAGATTCATAACGATTCATAATAGGTACCTACCGATGGAGAATATTCGTTGCTATTATTCGACACAAGAAACGATATTTCTTCGACAAGAATAAATGTTTTTAAAACAACAAACCGACAATTTCCAACAAACAATAAGTTACAGAAGCAATTGGGTCTTATTAAATGCGCTATCGCATTAAACTCTATAGTTGCTTATCTTAGTAAATTTTCTTACAACATTGCAGTTGTGCAATGATTATTGCGCGAACGCACAATTTGCAGTAGGAAGTGAATCGAACCATCTGCCGTTTTCAAATGCTAAATCAGTGTTATTGTTTTGATCGTTTTGACGATGTCGACTCAATAGGCTTTGAAATTATAACTCCTTAATTTTTTGACATTATTATTTTGATTTTTTGCTTCGATAAGTAGGTACCTACCTTAATAAAATTAATCTGCCTTATTATTGTTCAACCGTTTGCGAGATCTCTGAAATGCAGAACTTTGAAAATTGCCCAACTCTGATGGCATCAGGCCAGGGTTGAAAATGTTTGGTAAAAAAAATATTGGTAAAAATAAATATTAGACAACATCACAAACAGGAGTTTTTGGCGTCATTTTGTCGGGTTCGGTTCGGTGATTATTTTAAATATTCGCAAATTGATTCATAGTGGATATTGTGTCTGAAAATTGGTGCAGTTTTGTGGTACAAGTGTCTACGCAACTGAACAATATGTGGGATAATGGAAATAGACGCGATCTTGGTGTGTGAAGACGAGACTTTTATTGTAGTGGTGGCTACCTCGGCAGAACTTACCGAGTAAACTGTTTTGATATACTTGGTGCCAAATGCTCCAAGCAGCATTGAAATGCGATGCACCCGCATCCTAATGTAAACTGAAACAATCTACCAGTGAACTATTTAACACTTGACACTGGCAAAAATTACTCCCTAAAGAGGAGAGTAAATTGCCAAACTAAAAATAAGAAGAAGAAGAAGAAGAACATCACAAAAATTGCTCTGATTCCAAAGTTAAAGCACTTGTGTTATGAAAATCACAGACAACGGTGGAACTACAAAAACCCAGACCTGAGCCAATATAGAAAAGTTAGTTTTCTAGATTGACCCAGTCGGGGATCGAACCCGGGCGATGATTACCTTAGAGATGGCGACACTTTGAAAACCGGCGTACAAACCACTCGACCACAGTGGTCGTCAAATCCTCAATGTCAAAAATTATAATACTTACCTAAGTATGTATTTTTTAGTTCCAGTACAAAACCTAAGTATTATTATTTCGGGCATAACACTAGCAAAATTCAAAAATTCGAAATTCAAATTAGTTTATTCAGTCTAGACTGTTACAAGCACTTGTGAATGTCATAGAAGCTACGCCATCGGTTCGCAAACTCTAAGCGGGAGACCTTGTAACGAGAAGAACCGGCAAGAAACTCGTCAAGGGCTGCTTTTTTCTCCCTGTATATTTCATACAGTCGTCAACATTGAAAAATGACCTCCACACTTAAAGTGAGGTCATTTTCCATCACAATAATTAACAAGAGTTTACACGCAATGGGTAGGTTGATTACCTACTACATATCGGATAGGTAATTGTGAGAGTTGCACTAAACTTAAGGATCGCCTAAGTCTGTTCCTAACTACAACACGACCAAATTAAAACGGTGTCAAACTTAGCGGTCATGTAGCTGTCATACGCCTAGTTAACTTGGTCGAGTTGTAATTAAGAAAAGACTTAGGCGATTCTTAAGTTTAGTGCAATTGGGTGTAAATAACTTTAACTAGTTGAGAAATCACTTCTGTCTGCTACTCGAAAGTGCACCTCAGTATGCAATATTTACCAAAAAACAATGGGCCTATTTACAATCTATCTTTTTACTAAAACAGACAATAAAAGATTTACATAATTTCCTATTAAAATGTTTTCCACAAACGACTTTCTTTGCTAAAACAGACAACCAAAGATTTATATAGGTAATTTCCTAATAAAATGATGTGTTTACAAAACGACGTGTGCCAGTTGCTTTAAGTTTGTCGGTTTTATAAATAAATTGTATACTAAAGTGCAGACTTGATACGATTTTCAAAAATTCTGCTTAGTCACATACCGGTTTTGGTGCTACCTAAGTTTAATATAAATAAAGGCAGGAGCCAAGTATTGTGTGACTCACTTGTATCTCAGTAAAATGGTGATTACTGATGATAAAATCATTGGTATTCCAAAATCAGTCCACATACAAAACATGATTTAAAAAAAGGCAAATACAAACAGTGAAACTTTTCTGTATCAGGCGATTTTCCCCCTGCAAATGTATTGGAAAGCTGGTAAAATATTTACATTTTTGATTTCGAACAATAGGGAAAATGCTCCTAAATATTTAATGAATATAGGTCGTTAAAGTTATTTCGAATCATCTTTATTCGTCTATCACATTGTCTATATAGTGTATTACAAAGCAATAATTATCTGTAATAAAGGTTTTTTTTTAATGGATTAATGTAATTATATATTAAATTTTCATTGCTCTATTTCGGGTGAAATTAAATGGGTATGCACCTATTTACTAATTTATATAACAAGGCTTGCACCTCTACGATACGTTGATATAATTACTTTGAAAACCAATTAAGTACGCATTTCCGGACAAGACACACCAATCATTTAGTCCCACTACAACTAAGAATTACTTATTACATTTATTTATTCCGTGTCCAAACTAAATGTCTTGTAATATTTATAACTAGGGAACCACTCATCACACTAATAATAGGCCTCTACCAGGATCCGAACCCGGAAACTTTTGGCTCCACGGGCAGGCGAAGGACATGCTATCGTTGCACCAAGTTTTCAATTTTTTTTTTATATTAAACTAGCTGACCCGACAGACGTTGTCCTGCACTGCATAGAGCTTAGAGTAAGACGCGCTTCTGTCCCAGAAAGAGAAGCCATACGAAGCTTTCCCCTCTGCCGAAGTACAAGCCCAAATGGGCATATGCAGTTGATAAAACCAGTTGCGCCCGGATTTCTTTCTAGACCGAGTCCAGTCGCGCATGTGAACGCTGCAGTGTTTAAAATGCCGAATTGATGAGTTTTTTACTGTTAAAAGAGGTCTGGAACATCAAAGTTTACAAAAAGTCGGTGTTACATTTCACATGAAAGTAATTTTTGTCGTATTATTGCTATTTGTTTACATTCAAACATTAAATTCGTATATTTTATTCTTGATGAGTTGTCAAATTTATTCAGTGACATCGGGTCTGCTCGTCCATGGCTCCTCCGTACAAATTTCAGATCTGTCGCTAGATAAATCCGAGTTCTCGCGGATGAGCAACTTAGTGATGTTACCGTATCACAATGTTTGTCGATAAAGGATATGGCCTGGTCCTGCTCCAGGCATTCTCATAAATGTGATATACCTAAAAATTCTTAAATATTTATTAATTCTTTTTAACTTCTGACAGACTCAATTTGGTCTTTGCAGTTTTGCACTGTTACATTCTGCGTCAAAGAGTAAAATAAAATCACAGCATAAATTAATTGGTTCTCATACAGAATAAATAATCTTTTTGATACATCTTATATTATTATACAACCTGTTACAAAAGTACCCCTAATCCCTGAAATGCCAATGAGTATTAATGAAATAGAAATGATGGGCGCTGTTCTTTATTTTTTAGCTATAATATTTACGGAGAAAAACGATGTCGAATTTTTGCAAAAATATCGACAAGAATTTGAAAGATTCCCAATCAGCTGTTCCGGTCAGTTCCGGTCATTGGCTTCTAAATCAAAGACTATTCGTTTTTCAGACTGGTCACATCTGTAGATATTTGTACCTACGTTTACATTACAGTGACCTAAGTAAGCTAGTTATGACATAAGCGTATTTAAAATAACATAAATACCTCAGACATAACAGTGACGTAATTTCTAAATTAAATAGTTACTGAATTAATATTTATTTCAAAAATGTAAAATTAATCTCTGCACATCAATTCGAAAAGACACGTAAGCGTCATCTGTATTTAAATACCTACCATGGATAAGTTAAGTAAATTACTAATTTTACCTAGAGAGTTCTTGCTTTGATAGATAATTTCAAGCAGGTTCCAGAAGTCCTATCTGTTGTTGTTTAATCTTTGAAATCGTGTTTGACTGCGGTCGTGTCCGCGGACACGTCCGCGGTCATGACCGCGGACAAATATCGGCATCACACAAAGCATCATACATCATACAGTAAAAAAATGTCAGTAGTCTTAGTTGTTCCGTTTAGTGTAAAATTCGTTTATAGTTTTTATGGTATTAAAATATCTGTAGGTGCAATGCGATTAATTTAGCTTTGTACAACAGAAGTGAACACCTTCAGAGCGCTTGCGGTACATAAGGATGTATTTTAATTTGTTGAAATCTGTGCACACCGCACCATAGCTACATTCTCGAGTGAAGTTGCCGCGGATCACAGTCTATTGTCAATTTAATCGCATGTTTAGTATTGACAGATTCATTTTTTTACCTTTCGGGATTAGGGGTATTTTTGTAACACCTTGTATAAAAATGAATGGAATAAGATCATTTATAATAGAAAAACGTCATAAAATGCTCTTAATACGTATAATTATGAGACTTGACAATAAGACTGAGTGTTCTTGAGTCCGTATTAACTTTTTCAGAAAGGTTTTTGCTTGTTGGGCTCTTTGTTGTTATTCACCCCATGTAAAATGTTTGAGTTTGTTACCTTTATTCCTTTTTCCGTATCGATATTGCTGCAACGACAATTGAGCCAGCCCAGCGGCAATTTCGATGTGTGACTCATCCGTACACAAATTTTTGCTGTTTTGTTTTATTTTTTATGTGTTGGTGTCGTCTTTACAGTGTTGTTTTTGTATGTGAGTATGCGGAACTGCACTTGTGTGCACTTTGCCCCCCCGCAAAAAATGCCAGAAAAAACTGAATAGAGTAATAATCGCTAATCCCTTCCGCGATGCTCTAAGGCATAGAGTAAGATAAAATTGTCCTGTCTTATGATTTATGAATATTGAATTCGAATTTTAAACAACATTCAATTTTTTTACATCCTCTTTGACGATTTATTTGCAGCCCGCATTCTGTCAATTATATGTCAAACGTCTTATGGTTACATTAAAAAAGTTTATGTTCTCCAAATTAAATTTTAAATGGTGGATATGTATCCTAAAATTTTCTAATTTCCGCGCAATTTTCTTTATTTTTTCTCTCATAAGAACCTTCTCCTGATAATAACAAACACAACAAAAAAAAAATATCGAAATCAGTTCAGCTGCTCTCGAGATTTGCGCTTAGCAACACATTCAGCGATTCCTTTTTATATTATAGATAGAAGAGAATAGATAGTCCTTATAATATAGTCATTACATTTGATAAAAAGAAATGTATATGTCAAAGGAGCGCTATAATTTATATTTCACAGAATCTCAAGCACATGACTAAAGAAACGGAATTTACTCCTGTGATCTCAAGAGAGCAGGTTTTGTGGAGTTTGATGATTCATAGCTATGCGACTTCGTCCGCATGGACATTCCATCCCTAGGGGACATTTGACTTATAAAGAAGTAATACTTCTACGAAGTTTCAAGTTGAAATGTCTAATTTAATATTTTTTTCATACAATTAACTTTGTACCCCCATTTAAACCCTTTAGGAGTGGAATTTCCAAAAATCATTTCTTATTGGATGCTTACACTGTATAAATCTACCTATGTACAATATTAATTCAAGTCTCTAGGTTTAGTGGTTTGGGCTGGGCGTTAGTCTGTTAGTCACCCCTTGATTTTTATATTAGAAGAATAGGTTAACCAAGATTACTCGTATAGGTAGGTAGGTAGGTTTTTTGCATAGAGTTCTTTACACTCCTTTATAATCTGAAACACTCGGCTGTTCTCTGTTTTGTACTATTATTTATTCTAGACTTTAATTTTTTGGATTAATAATTTAATTATTTTGCCAGTTTTTATAATCAGTTAGAACAAGTGGATGAATAAAAAACTGCACGTTATAAATTATTCAATGTTTTTCATTTTTAGCATCACATAATTTCGAAATAAATTATTGCTAAGACTAGCTAGATATACATTATAATTAAACACATTACTCGTACACGCAAACGATTGCAAATAAGTATGATGTTTTATAATTCTAATGTTTTTACTTTGGTACGGAGCGGTAGGTAACGCTCATTATTGCTCAACATAATAATAATTGTTCACGCTTAGAATTTGTTGGTACAAAAGAAAAAAATCCAATTAGTTACACTAAAGTCCAACAGTTACTTTGTAAGGTAGCCGAGCTGGTGAGTCGAAAATTTGACTCAAGGTTGAGACACTTAAATCCGTGCATTGACGTCATCCAACAATATTATTAAATTACTTATAAGTATTCAAGTTTCCATTATTTTAAGCCTTGCGAAAATGTTGTTTTGCTTATTTCACTAATCATTTTCTTCGGCAGAAAATTATCTAAACAACTCTTTAGATTTTACTTTTTAAAGTTAACTCTTTGAACTTGGTTTACAGAAGAAAACATTGTTTTTAGTGGATCAAGTTATATCACAGCAACTGTGTTTTAAGAAGGGTCAATCAAAAAGTCGTTGAAGTATGCACTGTGTTTTTTTTAGTTAATAATTGGGACAAGAGTGGATTTCGCAATGATGCAGTCATTAAGTGCGGTAATGGCTGTGTCGTGCAGTTAACAATGGCTTTATCTAGACCATGCCTGTTTTCTCAGCACTCCCTCAATTTCACCTTGTATGCTCGTAGGACTTCATTCAAAATGTGACATTTAGAAAAGTTTTCACCAAAAAGTTTTTATGTAAAACAAAAGTGTCTTAACTCTATGGTTAATTTTTAGAATTAAGAATCAAATTATCACAATACCTACCTACCTCGCAAGAACTTGTGTTGAAGTTTACTAAACATCTAGATAGTTCCTACATTTTTCACAAAGAAGGGAAACTTTTATAACTTTTTGAATAATCGCAAGTTTCTAATTTAGTTCTGGATGAAATTCAATTATGATGTTATTAGATGAAAGTAAAATCGTAAATTTACAATACTCACTAATGTTATCCAGCACGACTTTATGTCCATCTCTTTTCGTTGCATCGTTGCCGTTACATCAGCAACGCACATCGCGTTTAGCACTATCGTAGTTCAATACAAAAGAGTCGTTCGCACAATATTGTTCGTAGGGAAAACTTGGTAGTATCAACTCGAACATCGCAAATTGCATAGAGTAAACCATCCACGATAACTTTTACGCTAAGAATGTTGCGGCAAGTTGTCGGAGCGCAGTGCGTGGCTGCGTGCTTGGTCAATGTTTGTTCGCTGTGGTGGTGTCGGGGCCGTCGCTAGCGCCGCCCTAGCGGCTACAGCTGTGCAACAGCCAATTTGCTTTTCGACAACGTCCACGATTGTTAAGGTTCTCACTGTTGCGAAACAACCCATTGTGTATTACTTGGCTATAAAACGACAATCAAAATCAATGACGTTCTCCGATACCGTAGTTTCAACGCATTGCGGAAACAGTGAGTTACGTATGCTGCGCCATCTGGTGACATTTTCTTGTACCAATAACCATTGTTTTGAAAATAATACTAGAATATTTGGACTTATGCAACTTAATTGGTTGTGGAATGTAAGTAGGTATTTTAGAACTGGAGATGTTAATATTAACCCGAAGATATTTTTACTGGTTCTGGGTCGAGCTTCGTGAATGGCTGCCGAGTTTCTGCTTCGATTAGTTTCCATTAGAGCGTTACTCGTTTACCCATTTACTTATAAGATTACTTTCACTTCAATGATGTTTTTAATTGTTTAGTACAGGTTTTTCCTGAAAACGGGTATGAGAAAGAACAGTAATGGGATCTTCTTACGAGAAAATGGCTTCTAAAGGAAAAGTTTGAATAACTTGAGTCACGGTTTTCGAGTCTTCATTTATCTCGAAAAACCTGTTGGAAAGGCATTTAAACCATTCATAGAAACTCAACAAACGACGGGACGTAAAAAGTTAATGATTTCCTTCAGAATCTTGTTTCATACTCAATAGAAAAAATTCCAATGTAACATTGGATTCATCTTGAGCGTCTTGAGGTGATTTTTGCAAAAAATTATGAGTCATGAAGACTCTCTCTCTGTTCTCAACATATATTTCAATTCTTACAGCGATTGTCAATGTCAATATTTTTCTGGCACGAAAGACTGTCTCCAAAAATCGTATATGAAAAGTAGAAGGACCAACTAATTATTCTACAAGAAATAAAAAACCAATAATTTGAGAAAAGCAAAGATCCACTTGTCCAAAAACTTTGTTTCTCGTACTTGCATACTGTAAAAAGAAATTTACCTAAAAATTTACTAAGTTGTACCGAAATTCTGACGACGCGACGTAGTCTGTTAACCACCAAGCCGCGTACCAGATCGTGTTTCATTGCAATATAACTCCAGTTTTTAAGCTCCGTTGAACCGAGGTTCACTGAAATGGTGACATAATTGAGTTTAGCAATGAAGTACGTGAAAGAGCTGTGTCGTGATAACTACGACGATAAGGTCAAGTCATAATAACAAGCTATCGTCGATGCTAATTGAAAAACTGTACTTAAAGGTTGACGAATCGTTTGTATTACGAAAGTCGTGATTCACTCTATACAATACCTAATGTATGAAGGAATACCTAAAGTAGATATTTTTGTGAGAGGACAACGGAACTTTTAATGTTGTAGAAATGTGGATAAACATCTTTTTATTTATTCTTGGTTATCTAGGGAAGTTTATGGTGAATCTGACGTGTTCCGAGATCTTTTTAGTAATTAATTGCATTCGCGTTAATCAATCTGAAATTCGCCTATTGCTATAGCTAAGAGAAATATTATACAACGTGTTACAAAAATACCCCTAATCACAGAATATATAATAGTACTAACCCTAATGCCGAATATGGTAGATAGGGACCATCAAACTGAACAACTTTTACTATGTGACCAACCTCTGAATTCGTAAAAAAAAACTGCTGCTGTTTCATACATTATGATTTTTTCGTTATTAATTTTTTAATGAACAGCAGATTTTTTTCCCGATTTCAGAGATGGTCCCATAGTAAATTTTTTCAGTTTGATGGTCCCCTAAAAATACCCTAAAATACCCTAATGCCGAATATAGTTGGTAGATAGGGACCATCAAACTGAAAAAATGTAACAAATTCTTCACCTCACCACACGCTTCATCCCAATTATATCCTATACTTACACGAGATATTAATCAATCACGGCTAAACTGTACTGACTTTATATTTTAAAGTCTGTGGTAACAGTCGGCTGGCCTGCACTCGAGCCGGGTCTGTAACTTACTTTCGAAAGATGCAGGTTCGATAAACGATTGCTCGAATGAATTATTGACCTACAAACTATCAGTCGAGGAGTAGTTGTTTCGAATAACTCACTTTGGAACGACGCATGCTCGATGAAGGATTGCTCGAATGAACTATTTATCTAACTGTTGCTCGAGGTGTCATAGTTTTGAAAGACGTTATAAGGATTATAAGAAGACGTAATATGGACTTTATTTTTACTGATAGTTGAATATCATGGTCATAATTCCATATTATTAACAAGATATTGTTAAATATTAGAAATCATAGAATTTATTATTTTCTTTGTATGTGACAAAATATCGGCAATTTCATGGGTAAAGACCGAATGTTTATTTTTTTTAAATGGCAAATATACAAGCTAAATAAAAACATATTAAATTTATTTGAAACATATTAACTTTTTTTATTTAAAATGTTTAAAATTTTTCCATAAAGAATTTTAGGTATCTTAAAACGTTGGTAACAGCGATTTGAACAACGATTTTTCTATAAATAGTTCATTCTAATTAACGTCTATCAATACTATGACACCTATCGAGCAACAGTTAGGTTTACCTAACTGTTGCTCGATAGGTGTCATAGTTTTGAACTATTTGTGAACATGAACGTGAACATGTGAGCATGAACTATTTATAGTTCATTCGAGCAATCGTTCATCGAGCATTCGTCTTTCGAAAGTTATTCGAAACAACGACTCCTCGACCAATAGACCGTGGAAGTGATGACGTAAAATTGGGTAAAAAACAAACACGAGAACGTTGACACTTTTGCTTTGTTATCAAATTATTGAGTTATTTTGGTGTTAGGAATAAGTATTATGCTCTCCTGGGTATGATTCCATGTCTCAAAAAGAGAAACTTGCTTATTTCAGATGTTTGTTTTTATCCAAAATGTCAAACTTTGCTCTATGTCCGCCATTATGTGACGTCATACTTCCAGGGTCTATAGTTTGTAGAGATCAATAATTCATTCGATCGAGCAATCGTTCATCGAGCATGCGTCTTTCGAAAGTAAGTTGCAGACCCAAACCAGCATTTGGGTTGTTGACCCAGGCCACCAGGCCCCTTACCACACGGGGGAAGGCTGCCAACTAATGGAAGCCATTTATTAAACCTCTATCAAGTTTCTTTCTTTACTGGGTACTTAACGCGAATTTTTTGTTCGAACAAGTTGAGATGCCTTTTTACCCGACTGCAAGAGGGTTATGTTTTTCGCGCGTATCTTGTTAAATTGATTGAAAAGATGATAAGGTTAAGTATTATTTAGGAATATTTCACACTTTTTGTTTCAAACTAATAATACTTTCTTAATTAATAGAAGTTTTCATAACCGACTACGGCGTAGCAAAGGGAAGGTAAGATATATTTAATAATTGTTTTCATTTATAGCCCCCTTCAATTACCTAATACTAAAGAATTAGAGACTTTATAACTGTACGCTTTTTTTTCATTATTGACTTTTCAAGGGCAAGTCGCGTCGCGTCGCTTATGGGCCCTATATACTTCAAAGTGTTCAAAGTTCCCTCATCTTAAATAATTTTTTTGCTCACTAAGTAAATGAGCAAAAATAATGTACCTACTATTGAGGTTTATGTGCAGACCTCAGTAAAATATAATTCGTTGTAATAGTGGGCAAAAGAGCAAAAAGTGGCCACTTTTAGGCACTTTTGTCTACTACTATTAAAGTCGCCTTAAGGCTCGGTTATGCGGAAACATTTGTCTCTGTCTTTTTCTTTACGTGTAAAGAGTATAGAAAATAACCTCACTTCTGCACTTTTTCGATGTTTTCGCATTTAGCACAATTATCTTTCTTGAATAAAAGTTATTGGAGCTACTTCACAGAACGTTAAAGGGTATTTTGATGTAGAATTCAATACGTTTCCGCTATTATTTACGCCAAAAATATACGCAAGTGATATTCAGATTTTTTTACAATCATCTGTGAGGTTTATAGGCAATTTAATACTTGTAGCTACTAAAGAATCTCTTTAGCTTGTCGTATGTTTTTATTTATGGCTACAACT
Source organism: Agriphila geniculea (assembly GCA_943789525.1). Lineage (NCBI taxonomy): Eukaryota > Metazoa > Arthropoda > Insecta > Lepidoptera > Crambidae > Agriphila > Agriphila geniculea. The sequence goes on from OX038885.1 coordinate 14,343,547, forward strand.
TCACGTTTTTAATATAAAAAAATATGACCCCCGCAAACCATGTATTCCTATCATTACCTTTATCGTACGTACACTACCTCACAACTATATTTTTTGTTACAATTCTACATAAAATAATTCTTGCCATTATATCTTCATTGTTGCTCTTATTTATTTTCAGGTACGCTGTGTAGTTTTTTAATAGGAAGTCTGAAATCCGAACATTCTCTAGGCATACCTCGGCGTCTAATCTAATACTTAAATCTGGCCTTATTGCCTCATATTTGCCTTGGGCCGCTCACCGTATCTTGAGTGCAATCTCTGTTACGTATTTCACTTAATTAACACACTTCCTCTGTCAATTACGTGTTGTTTACGATCCCTGAAGATTCTTTGTACAATCGAATAAAGAACATTATTGTGTTGTAGAATATTTTCAATCAAACCTAACATATTCTTTGTTTGATGCAGTTTTTTTAGAGTTTTTTTTGCAACTTGGTGTAAAATCCGTAACGTACAAACTTATTTATTTTGTATCTGAAGCACATAATATACCTACGTATTTGAAGAACGAAATTACTGCCAATTTTTATTCCAAAAAATAAAAGCGTCTGAATTCAGTTGTTTTGTTGGAAATTGAAATCAACAAAAGAGCGACTAGACCCTTTTTATTGCAAACAAAACAATCCCACCAAAATCATTTCATGAATAATGCTGCCAAGACCTCGCACTGTCAAAAAATTATCAGACCTCATGTAGAGCCAAGCTTCTAACTCTACGCGCCCTAACTTTGCAAGCCCTAACTTCAAAAATTCTACACCTTAGTCAAAATATGTGACTTGGCCGTTCCGTTTCGTTACAACAAGAACTATTGTTTATTAGAAAGGTTTCCATGTAGCTTGCAAAGGCGCGTAGAGTTAGAAGCTTGGCTCTACATGAGGTCTGATAACTTTTTGACAGTGCGAGGTCTTGGCAGCATTATTCATGAAATGATTTTGGTGGGATTTCACTTCTTTTTGTAAGTAACTATCCATAAACCAATAAAGCAAGGTGGGGTCAGAATTACTTGTACTGTTATTTATTTTATTCTGTGGCAGAACTAATTCATTTATGCTGTGATATTATTTTACTCTGCACGAGTATTGCGCCATGAAAGAAGTAGTTTTGAAATGAACACAATATCTTTTTTATGACTACATTTTTTCCATTACTTTAACAGTGATTTACTAAGGCTTAAAAATATTTACTAAATATTTCAAGATTTTTCAGATTCATATCTCTAATTTTTTCAGACCTCCAGCATTAAAATTTGCGGAAGTCGCACACAAATTTCCATCCCCTAGCTTAAGGGGTTAGGGGGTAAAAGTTACAAGTTTTATATTTTTTTTGCAGTTTGTGTACTAATACTAGACTTTGATCACGTTATGTTGAAAACTCAATTAAAGGCTTATTGTTATGTAACCGAGTCTACAGTAACGGACCATTCATCAGCGATACTCAACCTTGAATTAAGTACTAAAAACCTAACCATTACCCCCAAGATGAAAACTGTACTAAATTTCACTGGCATTGGTGAAGCGATCAAGAACATTGATTTCTCACCTCTTTATCTACTAACTGACGCTAATATTACGACCAACTACTTGATTTCTTTACTGCAGAGGGCTATCAGTGATAACTCACTAACCAAAAGAATACCTAACAGACAACGTGTAATCAAACCGTGGATTACTGTGGGTCTTCTGCGGTGTATGAAAAACAGAGATCATTTACATAAAAAACTGAAAGGCGATCCAGATAATGAAGTTCTAAGATGCACTTACAAACGCTACAGAAACTTCTGTAATAATATCCTTAAAAAGGCCAAAAATAATTATGAAAAGCAGTTAATTCATAATGCAGGGGGCTCTAAAAGAAAATTATGGGATGCTATCCGTAATATTGCTTATCCGAATAATAAGGTAGACTGTTCCAACAACCTGATATCAGATCAGTCGCCTCAAGACAGTGTAAATAAGGTCAACAAATTCTTTGCTGAATTAGGTAGTAGACTGGCTGGTGAAATTGATAATAATACGTCCCACCAGTATGTGTCAACCTGCTCTAGCGGTAGTTCGTTTGTTCTTCTGCCTACAGATGAGACCGAAGTTGCGGATACTATAATGAGTCTTCGAGACGATTGTGCTGTAGGTATTGATGGCATTTCTGGAAGGCTCATAAAGGATCATTGTACCATATTAACTGGACCAATCACCTACATTTGTAATCTGGCAATAAATACTGGATGCTTTCCTCGAGCACTAAAAACTTCGATGATAAAGCCGATACACAAATCTGGGGACAAATACAGTGTCGACAATTATAGGCCAATATCTATACTTCCAGCTATTTCAAAAATTCTTGAGCGAATACTTAATAAAAGACTAGTTTGTTACCTGGAAGATAATGGTCTCCTTTCCTCCTCGCAATATGGGTTTCGTAAGGGCAGATCTACCGATGATGCCGTTCACGAACTTACAGATCTGATTGTACGCAAACTGGACTCAGGACTTAAGTGCCTTGGTATCTTCTTAGACCTGGCAAAGGCATTTGACACTGTATCTGTCCCCCTTCTACTCCAAAAGTTAGAAGATATCGGCATAAGGGGCATACCACTCTCACTTTTTACTGACTATCTTTCTGACAGAGTACAAAGAGTGAAAGTGGGGGACTGGCTTAGTGATGAACAACCGGTTACCTTTGGGGTTCCCCAGGGAAGCATATTAGGACCATCGCTCTTCCTAGTATATGTTAATGGCCTCTGTCAGCTCCAACTCAACCAGGGAAGTATCTTCGCTTTTGCTGACGATACCGCCCTGGTCTTTTTCGGTGAGTCTTGGAATGAAGTCACTTGTTTTGCCCAGCAGGGATTTGACAAGGCCTCCGAGTGGTTAAAACATAACATTCTCACTCTAAATGTAGCAAAAACGAAATACCTTCCCTTTGCTCTTACCAATGCACAGCTACCAACTGATGTGACGATAACCGCCCACAGACACCACCATGACGTTAGCAACATGGCATGCAACTGTTCTCCTCTAGAGCGTTGCAATAGTTTGTAATACCTTGGTATCACCTTAGATAGTACTCTCACTTTTAACGCTCATATTCAGACGCTGGTTAGCAGATTGCGTAGGCTTATCTTCGTGTTCAGGAATCTGAGGCATCTAAGTGACCGTAAATTAATAAGAACCATCTTCCTCGCACTATGCCAGTCAATTGTTGGATACTGCATATCTTCTTGGGGTGGTTCTGCTAAGACTCACATGCTAGATCTCGAACGAGCGCACAGAGCAATCCTCAAAGTGAGTGCTTATCTCCCTTTCCGACACCCGACCTTTAATACATACCAACTGTGGGATGTGCTCACTGTAAGGCAAACTTTTATTTTGGCCACTATTCTGAAAAAGCACGCTAGCATCACATTTAACCCTAGTATACTAGTAAATAGGCGACGTAAGGACAATGTTTGTCAAGTTGTGGGATTTAACAAACGCTTCGCCCATAGGTTTTATTGTTTCCTTGGAAGCCACTTATACAATAAGAGTAACAGCCTTCTATCCATTTATTCCTTGCCTAGATTTACCTGTAAGAAAACCGTTACTAAATGGCTTCAAAAGCTTGACTATGATGCTACAGAGCAATTATTAACAATAATAATATAACAGCTCTAGTAAAATAACATAGGTACACTCTCAGATAAAATAACACCTTTTATTAATATATTTATCACAATTATAATAATTGAACCTTAAAACAGAATACAGATGTAACTTTGCTTGCTATAGTTTATTAATTAACTAGTAATTACCTCCTTTGTTTTGTTTTGTGTTAATAATTCAATAATAATTTGTTTAATCTCTCTGTTAATCTGAACACCCAGTGTAAAACATTGTCTTTATTCCTTAATAAGTTATAAATCTTAAGGGTGGAGTGAGCCTGGTGACCTGTCACACAGGGGGGTCTAACCTCACCTAGTTCGGGCACCAATTCTCTCCAATATTAGTTTATCTAGCTTAGTTTATAACTTAATATAATTTACAACATGTAACTTTTTGGAGAGAAAAATAAATATTCTTATTATTATTATTATTATTATTATTACTAGATTACATACCAAATTTCAGCTTTCTAGGACTTCAGGAAATACCCTAGGAATTTTGATGATTATCAGTAAGTTTTGACGAAATCGAGGTTTTTTAGATATCGATAAAATCCAAAGTTTAAGAGCTATGCAATTGAAACTTTATATATTTAATAAATCTACTACTGACATTACATTCCGAGAATTTTGTTTATCTAGTATACTCCAAACCCAAGATATGAGGGTTCAAAAAAACGACGAAGCGCTTCGAGAAAAGGTAGGTAGTGCCCTTGCGCTTCGCTTCCTCGTCTTGGCGGGGGCACTGCGGTGCCCCCAGATGATTTAGATAAATAGGTAGGTAGTACGTTTTTTTGTGATAATAGAAACAGACCGGATGGATCGAGAATCCCTGACGTCTGCCAACCGCCAATACTGAAAAGTTTTAACAACACTAAATTCTACAGGAACTACCTAAATTAAGTATAATTTTAACTGATAATGATAAATTACGCATCTGAAAATACTAGAATGAAACGAAAGAAATATTCTGCGCACCTAACTCAAGGCTCGTAGCAAATCCTAGTAAGAGCAATTGCTAGATGCCGCAATTGCTACAAATTGTATCGTATACTAAATTCATGATCGTATACAAAGTCAAAAGGTGAGCAAAAAAATGTTTCACCTCTACAGCACAAAAACGGTGTTTTTGGCGCCTAAAAACTCGCAGCAAAATCGATTTTTGCTGCGAACCTGAGGCAAAGTGTTTTTTTTTAAGACCACCTTTTGAAATAATTAAGTAAGAAAAAAGAAATAGAGTTATACAAGGATAAGACTTGTAAAATTGATAGGTGCGAAAAGAATAGATAGATAGCTTTATGTTGTCGGACATAGATTTTTTTTTTTTTTTTTTTTTTTTTTTTTTCTCTGGCTCGTACTTTTAGTACATTTGCCAATGTCGAGTAAAATTAAGGAAACGGAATTAAGAAGAAATGAGATTAGGATATCGGAATTTAGATGGGATCAGGAAAACTTTTTGATAGGTATTTATTTACATATATAGGATTATATACATAGTACATTTAGAGTTTAATATTGTTAAGGATAAGGAAGGATATTATACATTTATATACATTGCGATCATTAGAAGATAATAGAGTTACAATACTGGTCGGGAATGGAACACGAAGAGTTAGTAGGTCCTTCCAGAAATCATCTCTGTTGTATTTTGGGCAAGCTAATATTATATGGTTTGGGTTACCCTCGTCCAACCCGCACTCACACCCAGGGTCGTCAACGATATGGAGCTTGGCAAGATGTGATGGTGTACAGGCATGGCCTAATCTTAAGCGAGTGATTATAGATGTCTCCATTTTGCCAAACTTCATTATTGAAAACCAAGGTCTCGTGGGGATATTTTTTTGTATTTGAGAATAAAATCTGCCCCTAGTATGCTGGCTATATTCCCATGCACTTTTCCAATTGTCCTCTAAATAGGTTTTGGGAAGTGCTAATAGATCTTGACAGTAATTTTGGTAAGGATAAACATCTCCACAAGACACAGCATCGTGAGCAAGTTTATCTGCGATTACATTGCCATCTATGTTTGAATGTCCCGGAATCCACGTGAATTCTATATGTAAGCCTTTATCCAGACATTCTTTTGTGATTTTTCTGATATTGAAAATTAAAGGAGAATATAGTTTTAAGGTAAATGGATTTTTTTGTAAAGCCTGTAGACAACTTTTCGAATCTGAAAATATCACAGTCTTGTTTAATTTCATAATTTTTATGAATTCGACAGCTTTTAGTATTCCTAAACATTCGCCAGAATAGACCGATGACTCGGGTGGCAGCTTTACTTTTTGCACAATATTAGATTGAGAATGGTACACTCCTATGCCAACACACTCGGAGGTGGAATGCTTAGAAGCATCAGTGAATATATAATGGAAATCCTTGAACTTGGATTCAACAAGATGGTTGAATTCAGTTTTAGGGCTTCCATTTTTGACAAAATTAAGATGTATGACTAAAGGATAGATTAATGAATCATAACTGACACTAAATAAAGGAAGAAAATTAGATCGGTAAGTAGGAGAGTTTAAAGATAAATATTTTTGATAGCTAACTAAAAGACATGGAGGAGATTTATGTGTCCAATAGCTTGACTCTTGGTACAACTCATATAAACACTGGAGTTTGTCAAGTAAAGGATGGTTGTTAAACTGTAGAGTACGGAAAAAGAACTTGTCACATAGAAATTGCCGTCTCAAGTGCAGTGGTGGGTCGCAGCATTCAACCTGCAATGCATTGGTAGGGCTAGACTTCATGGCACCGGTAATTATTCGTAAGGCTTTGAATTGAATCAAATCTAATTTCTTGTAAGCTGTAATGTTTCCTGGCTCAAGCAAGTATGTACCATAATCTAACACGCTTCGAATGAGAGCATTATAAACAAGTTTTAATAAGTAAGGGTGAGCTCCCCACCATACGCCCGCTAAACATCTTATCATGTTTATCAATCGTTCACATTTGCCAATGACATAGTCGCAATGTTGAACACCCGTTAATTTGGTATCCAAAACTACTCCCAAGAATTTAACATGAGCCTTAACTGGTATGGTTGCATTATCATAATTTAAAGTGATATCTGGAGGTTTATTCATGCGTGAAAAAAGGACAACCGCACTCTTAGATGCTGACAATTGAAGGCCATTCATATCCATCCACTCTTTGAGATTCGCTAATGCAACTGACAAAGTGGACAGCGAAATATTGATGGAAGAATTAGCGCTATATAATAACAGATCATCAGCATACTGTAGAATTTTAATGTTTTCATTTACACAAATATGGGACTGTAGATCGTGGGTGTAGATGTTATACAAAAGAGGACTGAGAACAGATCCCTGAGGAAGGCCTTTGGAAACAGTTCTAGAGAAGTTAAGGCCATTTATGTTTAAATTTATTGTTCGTTCCGATAACATATTAATAATAAAATGTGTGAAAATTTGAGGAATTTGCAAAGACTCTAGTTTAATTTTTAGGACATCCAGGAGGACGTTATCATAGGCAGAGCATAAGTCTACAAATACGGCTAAGAGTGAGTTATTTTTGGAAAAAGCAATGCGGATATCTGAAGTCAGAATGGCTAAATTATCAATAGTGCTCTTACCCTTTCTAAAACCAAATTGAGTATTTGCTAAAAGCCCTTTACTTTCTAAGAACCATTCTAATCGATTCTTTATCAAGTGCTCGGCTATCTTTATTAGTACAGATGATAATGCAATAGGCCGATATCCTGCAACATCGGTTGGTTGTTTGTTTGGTTTTAAGAAGGGCAACACTGTTTGTTGTTTCCAAGATGGAGGAATGTTCCCTGTCAACAACACTTTATTTATTAAATCCAAGTAATAGTTTAATGTATCGTCGCAAACGTTTTCAAAAAATGCATATGGTATGCCATCATTCCCAGGAGCTGAGTTTTTACAATTGTGAAGGATTCCTTTTAATTCGTGTAAAGTAAACGGAGCACTGAGACCTGTTATGTTATGAGGTGATAAGAGGGGACAAGTGGGAATGTTGTTATCAGCAACCCAAGGGGGAGCTAATTTATCCATAAAAGAATCGGCTAATTCTATTGGAATTGTTGCGGAAGGCTTATTATAAGTGGCAGATTTATATCTGTTGATGTATTGCCAAACTAGGCTCGGTGGAGTATTTGGTGAAATTGATGAACAGAATGAACGCCAGCCTTCAAATTTCTTTTGTTTGAAAAGTTTTTTAGTTTCTGCTATGGTTTTAATCACTAAATCGTAATTACAATCCGACATGTCCTCTCTATACCTTTCTTCAGTTTCTTTTCTGTTTTTTATTGCATTGGTGCACTCGCTATCCCACCATGGAGGCGAGGGAATTTTATTGGAGCCACTTTTTTGTGGAAAAATTTCATTAGCAGCCTCAATAAGAACATTACCTAATGCCTTTGCACTCTCTATCTCGGAACCATTAGTCACATCTGGGAGTAGCGGTAGTTTGGACTGTACATTACATTTATATTTTTCCCAATCTTTATTATCCTTATCAGGAAGCTTGTGTTTTAGATGAGAGGTACGTTTTATATTTACAGGTTTATCAAATGGGAAGGTTATGATGATGGGGTAATGATCACTGCCATAAACGGATGGAAGTGTATCCCATAGTAAAGAGCTTGCAAGAGATGGAGAACATAAAGAAAGATCAACTGCACTATCAATCTCATTTGGTTTTGTTAAGCGAGTAACCTTTCCCGTATTCAAAATACATATATTAAGAGAATCAATAATATCTATCATTTCTTCTCCATAATTATTAGTTTTAGAGCTGCCCCAACTCTGATGATGACAGTTAAAATCACCTAGTACCAAAAAGGGCTTAGGTAAGTTAGAAATAATTTGTTTAACTTCACTGAGTATAGGTAGAGATGGATGAGAAATGTATATAGAAACAAAACACATATTAAAAGTTTGTATGGCAAATATAGAAATTTCTTTATGATGTGACGGTATAGGTATTATGGAATAAGATATTGAGTCTTTAATAAGTATAGCCACTCCTCCATGGCCATCATCTCTGTCCTGACGAAGAGTAGTGTATCCAGTAGCTTTAAATCTTTGATGTGGTTTAAGCCATGTTTCTGATAAGACAAACATGAAAGGGTCAAACTTGTTCAAAAGATAAATTATTTCACTTCTTTTACCAAGTATGCTTTGACAGTTCCATTGCAATATTTTAGCCCGACTGTCCATTTTGGAAGATTTGAATTAAATTTGAAATGATAGAGGCTGCGTTGGACGGTGAATTATTATTACTGTTATTATTATTACTAAAGCAAGTAAGCAAATTGAGGATTAATTTAATTATTTCAGCTATTGATATATTTTGAGGATCAGGTTCTTTTTCAGTTCTACTATAGCCACACCCATTAGTTGGTGATGGCATATCAAATTCTTTAAGAATGTCATTATGTGCTTCAATGTCATAACCTTGGCTAACTTTAGGAGGAGAGCGGGGTTTGAGAAAAACTGTTTTTTTATATGAAACTGACTCTGGTCTCTTGTAAGTTGTATTGTTTTGAATGGATTGATTAGGTTTGTACATAGTAGAAGAGGAGTTTTTGGCAGTAACTTGTGAATATAGTTTCGAGATATTAGGGAAATATTTTGAAGCCTCTGCGTAAGATGTACAATTGTGAGCCATGTAACTTTTGATTTCCTGCTGTCGATTAAACTCCGGGCAAGACTTATTGGTAGCAAAATGTGAGCCTTCACAAGAGCAACAATAGGCATTAAAGTTTTCCTCTCTATCACAGGAGTCACCAGAGTGGTTGTCTCCACATTTGAAACATCTGGGTTTAGATCTACACTGAGTTTTAGTGTGTCCAAAACGACAACAGTTGAAACATTGTATTGTTGGGAAAATGTATAGATCTACGGGTAATGCATTAAAGCACATAAAAATTCTCTTTGGTAGCACCTGACCATCAAAAGTTACAACTATGGACTGTGAGGGCTTCCACATTGCTGATCCGTCTTGAGATACTTTATAATTGATGCGTCTCACTTTAATTATTTTTCCACAGCCAATTGGGACTGAGATATTTTCTAGTATTTCTTCCGGGGACCATTCTGCAGGGACTCCACGAACAAGCCCCATCCTAGTTACACTAAATGTCGGAATAAAAGCTTTCATTTTGTGAGTTTCTAAATTTTTGTTGGTCAGAAAGGAATTAGCTGACATGTATGATGAAAAAGAAATAGTTATTTTATTACGGCCAATACGTTTTACACTTCCATTGATAATATCATTTATGCGATTATTTTTTAAAAATCTACCAAATGTAACTGGGTGTAGTGAAGTGCCATCACTAGGATCAGATTGTATTCTCTGAACATGAATAACAAATGGGGTAATATCCGTATCATTAAAAAGTATACGTCCTATGGGCGAGGGTGCAGGCAAAGGCGAGGGTGCAGGTATAGGCGAGGGAGTAGAAACTGATGTTGTAGGATTTGGATTTGAAACCAATGTATTTACTTCTTTGACTACGGGTGTTGGTATCTTATCTTTATTAGAATAATTGTACTCTTGTTTAGGAGATAAGTCTGTACATTGACAATTATTGTGGCTATCAGTTCTCGAGTCCAAACCTTGGTGTTGTCGACGCTTTTTATTGCATTGCTTGCATACGTGTAAACGACTACGTTTTCGAGACCTTGTTGTAAAAGAACCATCGGTTTCCATTCCCGACTCATTGGATACTATTGTAACATACTTTCCTGCCGGGGGAACTATGTCCCCCGGGTCAGGAGGATCATTCATAATGAAAGCTTATGACTTACCAATTTGCAGCTATTTACAATTTTACACTATTAAACTAAAATAATTTACACACTATATATAAAAAAAGATACAAATGTGATAAAATTAAGTAATTCTGATCACCACTATCACTATAAATTATTTATACAAAATATCAAACCAAAAAACGCGTCCGACAAGTCAAACGTTTCCCGCCTTTCCCGGACATAGATTATGAAGTAAAAGAAATAAAATACACGGATATACCAAGAAGTTTTAAACAAGGAGTATTCGACGAAATGAGGTCGCATTTATGAAATAAATTTAAAATAAGAAAAAATAATGAAATATAATAACAAATTAGTGTTTTATGATTGTAAATATATAAATAAGATAGATGAATAAATAAGAAGAATATTAATAATAAAGAAGAAGAAAAACACGACGTAATTTAAAACAAAACGACGGGAATCTATTTTACTCTATGAATACATTTTTTCAGCATAAAGGTTTGATTGAACTATTTTATGATAATGTTACAAAAAATAAGTGCGTACAGCGAACACTTTTGGAGGTGAAAAGCTGTATGTTTAACACGAGATCAATGTTTTGTTCTGCCTCGTGCCTTTAAATAACGAACTCACGTTTTCGCAGCACACATGGACTTTGGTCACTTGTATAACAAATAACTATTTTCTATGAATAGTATAGAAGTCAAAATTATCAATATTTAATGAATGTCTAGTCATGCTACAGCAATTAGTTAAGTGATCGAGGTGTGAAACTATCTAAACCGTATTTGAAGCAACATATTTGCTAATAATAAATAACACACCACAAAAAACATCATGAGTCATAATACTAAACAGCATTTTATGAATATCATTTTCTCAAGGTTTATGTAATTGGGCAATTTCAATATATTCAGCTTTATGATTTCAAGCAATAGGTGTTTGCAAAATGTTAAAAATGTTGTTAATTATTTTCAGTAGAATTTCTTGAAAGTTGATAAAAAAGACTAACAAGGGGGAATGTCTAAACAAAATCAAATTGGCTAAATATTTTTTATAGGTAGAATCAAATTGGCTAAATATTTTTTATAGGTAGGAATAAGCTCCCACAAAAAAGTTTCAGAAATTTTCGTTGCATGAAAAAAAAAACGCAAATGTACGGAAGTGACAGCAAAGTCGACATTATTCCCTATAATTTCAAAAAGTCAACCGACAAAACTGCTTTTTAGAAGTGACTTTTTTTCCGTACATTTGCGAAGACAAAGTGATATTTTTTACGCTTTTTCACACAACCAAAAAATATGAAATTACCTATAAAAATATTCATCCAATTCATTTTTCTCCCTTACCCTCAATTTCTTCAATAAATTAATTATGTATTGAACGATTTAAATCTTTAATTGAACGTAGGCACGATCATAGTTTATTTATTCTTGAGGAGCTCGCTGGCGCAGACGTGTTACCGCAATTCGCCCTGCGTTTTCGCAAGGGTCGGTCATGGGATGGGTGACCAAAAAAAAATATTATCTCGAGCTCCTCCGTGATTTTTCTGCTGCATCTGCAGTTGTTGTATCGTGGTCGGTTTTTTTAGTTTTTCAACCTTAGGTGTTAAGAACCACCCTCCCCGCGGGGGGAATGAGGCGGAAATCCTCATTGGATACCACATAGCCGGCTATGATAGTTATGTCAGACTCGTACTGACTAAAACCGCCTTGGAAATTGGTTTCGTGCCCGGACAAGCAACGAACTTTCGACCGATCAAAGCGACTACCTCCTCAGGGGGGAGAGGTGCAGACGTCACATTTCACCTGGTGGTGGTGCGTCGAGAAGATCTTTTTATGCACAACGAGGTTGTGCTTGGCCTTCACCTCACCTGATGTTAAGTGACGATAAGGCCGAAGGAAGCGCACTACATACACCCGGAATCCTCATCACTGAGGAACTGGCTATCTTGCCTCTAACTGCCGGAAAACAACAATTTTTAAATTGTTGTTATCGCGTCAGACTTAAGTAAGATGGTGGTAGCTAGCCAGGTGGACTTGAAATAAGCTCTACCATACCACCAACCAAAAGTGTGATAACCCACCACCAGAAGTGGTGGGTTGTAGGTGCCTGTCCTCCTTATAAGTAAGGCATGTGCCCCAACAGCGGGGAAATAAAAAAAATGCTGATGAGCCGTGTTATTTTAATTATAATTTTACTAGCGCCGCCCGCGACTTCGTCTGCGTGGACAGTTATTTTGTGATATCCCCGGGAACCGTACAAATTTTCTGTAGGAAAGGTACCATAGTGTCCGTTTCTGTACCTCTAGGTACATCGTTCATGCAAAATTTCACGATGTTTGGCTGAGTAGTTGAGACGTAAAAGCGTTATAAACAAATAAACAAGCAAAACTACCTATACTTTCGCATTTAAGTATAATATTAAAATTATTATTACTATAAGTAAGGATACCACTTAAAGAATAAGATTTGGCCAGCGAAAATATTTTGTAGGTATTTGAATAACCGTGAGGTTAACCAGACAATAAAAACATTCGTCAAATAAATGACGGAATATATTTGAATAATTATTATTTACAAAAATTAAATACCTATTCGCAGAATTTTCTTTTGTTTGAGAATATAATTATAATTAAAAATCATTTAATAATATAAATGCGAAAGTGAGTTTGTTAACTACGCTTTCATGTCTGCACGTTGTCAGGGCTACAGAAAAGGACATAGCGACGGCGAAGTACCAATACCTCCTGACATTTTTTCGAGCAATAAATTTTCTTAAGGTTTTAAATTCAAAGGCACCATTCGCATTCAAAACTTATGAAAATTAATTGCTTGAAAAAATTACAGTTAGGAGGTATTGGTATTTCGCCGTCGATAGGGTGCCTGAGGACCATTGTCTCCCCCGTTCAGGGGAGCTATGGCCACTAGCAACATCCCTTTGTCTCCCCTAGGGGAGACACCGAGGAAGACACGGCCCCGAAGGGCCTTTTTTTCATCTAAACTAAAAGAACTATTTTACCGGGATAGAAAAATAACTGTCCACATAGACAAAGTAGCGGGCAACCGCTAGTAAAATTGAAAAAGAGGTTTACCTCATTAGCATTAAGGTTTGTACCACAGAGTAAACAGAAATCTCCTGTTCTCTAGTTAGTGGTACTCTACAATACAACCCATTAACCCTTACCTCCCATTATACCCATTGACCTCTATATTATATAAGAAAAAAAATTTTTCATGTCAGTGATTATACCCCATTATTATGATGGTGCACTTCGTAGTCGTACCACAGAATAACTAATAGTACAGCTCGCGCAACATAACTTGACCCAATTTTTAGTACCACATGACTTGCGCACTACAATTTTTGTACTGAAAATTGCTACTGCGCAAGCTTCATTGTCTATGATTTTACAATATGTTGCGCGAGCTGTACAAGAGTCGTACAATGATTTTATATGCGAATTGGTATCTAATGTGATATAGATAGATATTTTGAAAGGAAGTATATAATACCTGTAGAGCATTTATCGAGACCTCCGGAGAACCGGCTTGGCAGCCTTGCAAGCTGCGAGGTCGCTTTTTGTACACCAATTTAACCGATCTTTATATCGGTTATGTAGGTATCGATTCTTGTAATAAAATGTTCTTCGAAGTTAACTTTGGAGTAAAGTATTCTTAGGCCAGCTTTATTATGTGATGATGAAGAAAAACATGAAGAAAAAGCCAAACAGTATATTGTGGCAGCTCATTATTTTGCACTAGTTACTTTACATTAAAGCTCTGTGCCGCGGTGATACCATTATTATAAACTTTACACCTTTATTACACTGATGGAAAGCGGGGCTTCTTATAAAACTCCAGGAAAGTGGAATAGGTTAGACATTTTGAATTTCTAATGAGATTTGATTTTAATGAAGACCCAGTGATGTTCCACTTGCTGGTTGGGTCCGGGTAATCCAGTGCCTATAATCCGCACGCGATGAGAATGTGCTTGTCTAAGTAAATATACGACCAATTAGTTAATTTTAATTTAATTAATCAACTAATTGTTTATTTGTTATCTTACTTGAAGTTGCTGCAGCAAAAGTTCCCTCATCTCGAATGTGTGACACCGTGTTTTTGGATACCATGTGGCTGGCCGGTAGGTGGCGTACCCTGCGCGTCTCATTTTGACAGGACTTCATCCTATTCTCATTGCTGGCGGATTATATATCAATTATGTACCTATTTTCTAAACTGATTTCTATAACCAATGTCTTTTATAGCGTCCAACTCAGATCAAGCATTAACAGGGGTACGTATCAGAATGTCTAAAGTTAAAATGTCTAAAGTTAAAATGGCAAAGTTCAAAATGTCAAAAATCAAAATGTAAATGGTTTAAAATGTCAAAAATCATTATGTATAAATTCATAATAGCAAAATTCAAAATGTCAAACGGTTCAAACATCAAACTAGTTAAAATATCAATGGTCCATAAGTCAAAGGTTTACAATGATTTGAAAACAACAATTCGCCTTTTTTTTTCATTTATCGCCTTGCAAAATTTTTGAGCAATTCTTTGTAGTTTCTAGTATGTAATTGCGTTACAATTTTTAAATTTTAACATGGAGGAGGGTATACTTACGTTTTCGAAATTTGTGATTATTTACCTAAGATGTAACATTATTACACTATTGTGTAAAAATTTTTTTTTTTACTATTATAATATTATATTTAGGTACTTAGATGTAAAGCTTTTATATTATGATGTAAATTTTCTTACCTCTTTATCATATTTATTTTCTATTATTTTAAGGGCATGATTTTATCAATTACCTAATAAATGCGTTTTCAGTGACCTAGTTAATAATATTTGTTCCTAAAATAGTAGATCTCTCACTTAAATCGAATCACCGAATAATGTTAAAACGATTACCTAAATATTAATTAAAAATTACTTGGAAATAATATCAATTATCAAAACAATAAAAGTGTCACTGAAATTGAATCACCAAACAATATCAAAATGGTTTTAAAAACTCCGTTATAAAAACTCCGCCCCTATTAGGAATTTTTCTATTAATTAGGTAACAGATCTATAATTTCGATAATTGAACGAATTAACAAACATTAAAGCAGGAGAATAAGCGATCTCCTCCATGAAAAAAGACTCCGGCAAACAGTGAGCTTTCCATACAAATGTAATACATAATTATCTGTAGTAGGTAATACCAAAATGATTTGCGATTGGAACATATTTAATCCTCACCACTGAGGTACTGGCTTACCTCTTACTGCCAGAACACAACAACTTTCAAAGTCCCCCTAGACTATGGCTATGCTGAAACGTCAAGAAAATCCAAAATCGAACCAAATACTAACTAATTATCAAACTACTTTTAATAAAACCGCAAGAAAACCGCGCTAGTATCCGTTACTCCGGCGAACCGTGAGCTTCCCATACAAAGTATTAACATAACACCAAAATGGTTCGCAATTTAACCATAATTAACTTTTTTGTGATGTTATTAATTGGATAAAGAAAGGCATTATTTATCTAGTAATATTTAACTAAATAAAAAATCCAAAATACCAAACCAAACAAAATTTATTGCGATTTACAGTTTTGTATGAAAAAATGTAATTGGAATTTATTATGTATTGGTAATTTAAATATTAGACATTTTAAGTTTTGATCATTTGAACTTAGACATTTTAACTTAGGACTATCTGACCGTTTGACATTTTCGTTTTTGACATTTTGAACGTTTTACATTTTAATCGTTAGACATTCAAATTTTTGACATTTTGAACTTTGCCATTTTAAGTTTAGACATTCTAACTTTAGACATTCTGATACGTACCCATTAACAGTCTTGACTACATTCTACTATGCTACAGCCCATCCTCCAACAGTTAGAGGAGGTATAACTAATACCAAAAGATCTCGAGTTTTTTTGCTTAATTGTAATACATTGTGGCACATTTTTTATTACACGACTGCCCAAAGCAAAAAGAATGTATATGTGTTCAGGGTTCATGTATGTTTGTGGGTATGTGAGTTTCTTTATTCCACCATAACTTCTAAATTCCTGAACTGATTTGGATTAATGGGGTATCGTTAGAATACTTACAGCATCCCAAGTGACACTGGCTATATTTTTTTAGAAAAAATCAATATGGCGACTGTACGACGCCATTTTAAAATGTGAAAAAAGATTTTTTTTTTCATCTATTATTACAATATGGGCATCAAATGAAAGGCCTTGATGAGCACATTCCAAAACTATATAATATTGTCACTAAAATGTGTGATATAAAAATAAATAAATAAAAAAAAAAAACACGACTGCCCTGCCAAAAACGAACTAAAAAGTTAAACAACAAGTGTCATTGCAGTCGGGGGACCTCTTTGATCAAAAATTGTTCCATAATAAGTTTCGACCGGGTTTTGTATCCCACGAGTTGGTTGACGTTAACATTAAAATAGAGTACAAGTATTTTTTTATGTATAGGACTTACATTCGTTATTGGATAAATAAATTAAAAAAATATTAAAAACACGACTGCCCTGCCAAAAACGAACTAAAAAGTTAAACAACAAGTGTCATTGCAGTCGGGGGACCTTATTATGGAACAATTTTTGATCAAAGAGGTCCCCCGACTGCAATGACACTTGTTGTTTAACTTTTTAGTTCGTTTTTGGCAGGGCAGTCGTGTTTTTAATATTTTTTTAATTTATTTA
This sequence comes from Agriphila geniculea, assembly GCA_943789525.1. Classification (NCBI taxonomy): domain Eukaryota; kingdom Metazoa; phylum Arthropoda; class Insecta; order Lepidoptera; family Crambidae; genus Agriphila; species Agriphila geniculea. The sequence goes on from OX038885.1 coordinate 14,360,725, forward strand.
TCCAATAACGAATGTAAGTCCTATACATAAAAAAATACTTGTACTCTATTTTAATGTTAACGTCAACCAACTCGTGGGATACAAAACCCGGTCGAAAAGCTATCAACTTTTTACAATAATCCTTTGACACGATC